>CM076578.1:1596577364-1596901904 GCA_034641835.2 Pinus albicaulis | reverse complement strand
GGTCTTTTCCTTGTAGTGAGAGTATCACTATGGTAGTGGTAGATCGAATGAGAAATTATGCCCAGCTTTTCTCTCTTTCTCATCATTTTAAAGCAATTACTATGGCAAAAATATTCATGGAAACAATCCAAAAGCTACATAGAATACCAAATATTACTGTAAGTGATAGAGATCAAATTTTCATTGGAAACTTTTGGAATTAATTATTTTCTTGTTTGTGTACTCAATTGGCTCACAACTCATCTTACCATCCTCAATCTTATGGGAAAATTGAGAATGTGGATAAACGTTTAGAAGGATATCTACATTTTTTTTGTTCTAATAAATAGACATAATGGGTCAAATGGTTGACCTTCATAGAATAGTAGTACAACACATCCTTCCATAATTTATCAAAAATGTCACCATTATGGAACTTTATGGATATCATCCTCCTTCCATCACATCACTCTTGAAAGGGACTATAAAGGCTCAATCAGTAGAGGACCACATATAGCACCAATAAAAGGTTCTCAAACCATTGAAGGAAAACTTGGTTATGGCACAAAATAGGATGAAACAACAAACATATCAACTTCACAATGAAAAGGAATTTGAAGTGGGGGATTGGGTATTTGTGAGACTATAACCATATAAACAAGTGTCCCTCAAGCAACAAAAGGATAATAAATTAGCTCCAAGGTATTATAGTCCCTATAAGGTGTTGTAGAGGATTGGAAGTATTGCTTACAAATTGGAGCTTCCTTCATCTTTACATGTACATCTAGTCTTCGATGTTTCTTGCTTAAAGAAGGTAATCAATGACAAAATCTCAGACCAAACTATTCTACCAAAGATTAATGAAGAAATAAAATAACACTAGAACTAGAAACAATTTTGGAAACAAGAACTAAACAACTAACAAATCAAGGAATCATCGAGTACCCCATCAAATGGAAGAACCTACTAGTAGAAGAAGTGACATGGAAAGATGAGTTCTTCATGCAAAAACACTCACAGATAGTCAAGTGTTGAGGACAACACTTCTTTGAAGGGAGTGGCATGTTAAGCCCTATATAAGCCCCATGCTAACCCAAAAACCCCTTGTTAAGCCCTAAACATTGAGTGATTATATTTCTATTATTATATTGTTATGTAGGCTAGAAACCCTCATAGTCCCATTTTATTATAATTATACCCTTTGTCTCTTGTATATATACTAAGGAGACTATCTTAAGATCATCAAATATTGTCGTGTACGTTATATTCATTGTAAAAGGCTTCCCCCTTGAAGAGAATTGTAATTATTGGTTTCTTATCACTTTTTAGGCGCAAGGATCATAACAATAGTAACGCCATGGCCTCCTTCCTCAGATCAGAAATGGCTTCCAGAATGCCAAAATCTCTTTCAATAGGACTACAACTCCCTAATGGGGGTAACCCATACCAATCATCAGTTCACTTGCAACAGCCCCCGACGCACTCAAGGCTTAGTTAAGGAGAATCCACATTACAAGGGGTGGATGGAGGGATAGTTGGTAGGTGAACTAAGCCTAGTGTCCTCATGCATGCTAGATAGAGGAGCATCTGGCTCCAGCATTGATTTAGCATCTCAAGTCACCTCGCACTTTAGCAGTCAATTATCTGAGGGCATTTACTCAATGATAACGAGAATGGAGGTTGAAATTCAATTCAATTAAGTTTCCATCCTGATTTAGGAATGTTCAAAGCATATTTAGGATTATTTCACTTCACAGGCAATATAGACATCACTCAGCTTGGAAATTTCAATGCACGCAGAGGAAAAATCCCTGTGTGTGGAGCATTTGTTTTGAAACAATCGAAAGGACCATGCCCTCCTAACTTGGTCCCTTTATCCTTGAAATATTTGTTCGTTGACCTTTAAATGTTCTCCTCCACTCCTAACTGTTGCTTTTAAAGCCACTTTTTGTACTTTTGCTAACAATGGACCCGACCACATCTAGCTCAAATTGTGGATTTTGAAGCACTCAAGCTTAAGCCTTGACTAGTGTTTTCAAACTTGTTTCCATTCATGTGGATTAGAGCTAGTCAATGTGTCATTTTGTAGTATGTATTGTTTATATTTGTCAGTGTAATATAAGTTTTTTGAGTTTACAAAGAAAAGGAAAAACCATAAGAGTTCATGCATTTATCATACATATAAATTTACAAGCATTCTTAAATTAAAACCATAAGAGTTCATCCATTTATGATACATATAAATTTACAATCATTCTTAAATTTTTCCTTGTTCATTACATTCTTTCTATTTATTTATAATAATATCTACCTCCAAATAATATTTTTGAAAAAAAAACATTCCAATAAGTGGAACTTTTTGGTAAGCATTTTTACATTTATTGCTTTCACACAAATACTTAGTCCTTATTTATTAAAAATGGTCTCCATATATAGTTACTTATTGATTATTATTTCCTTTGGGTACTTCTATCTTTATGTCTATCTCGTTTTTATGGTTTTTACAGCCATTTTTTGTACTTCTAGTAACAATGGACTTGGCCATATCTAGTTCAAATTGTAGATTTTGAAGCACTCAAGCTTAATTCAAACTAGTTTTCATTCGTGCATATTAGAGCTAGTCAAAGTGCCATTTTGTAGTATGCATTGTATATATTTTGTCAATATAATATAAATTTTGAGTTTATATAGAAAAAAAAAATCATATGAGTTCATCCATTTATCATACATAAATTTATAAACATTCTTAAAATTTTCCTTATTCATTACATTGTTTACATATAAATTTATAAACATTCTTAAAATTTTCCTGGTTCATTACATTGTTTCTATTTATTATACTTTCAGATTTTGCATTCTTAACATGTTTTTGACCCAACATTTTTGAAACTATGGGATCATTTAACTTTATAAATTATATTATATTATTATTTAATAATATTTAAATTTATTTGTTCGGTCATCTAATGGCGTTGTCTAACGAGCCGGAGGAATTGCCCGGACGGTCAAAATTGGCCGGAATCCGGGCCAAAAAAATTTTAAAAATCTTGCAGAAACAGTGCTTGAATCTTGATTTTAACATTGGAAATGAATTCAGCACCATCAAAAACCTGTAGGACACCCAAAATATTAAACTTTGAGAGTTATAACATGGATTCAGAAAAATTCCTGCCGGATTTTCTGAAAATCTTACCAGAATTGTCATGATTTTCAGGGCGATTCCTCCGGCTAGTTAGACTACGGCTCATCTAATTGGTTAATTTTGTTAACATCTTATTTCCTCATGACGGCTACTGCTAAGATGGTACTACACTAACCATACTGACATGATAATTATATTGCTTATGGTATTGTTATTTAATCAGGTCGACATCCAGCTCTGGTTGGACGGTTATTGAATAAATTATCACAAGAAAAGACGATATAAAATATTAAATGAGCTCTTGAATATGTTATTATTAATCCAAGTGAAAGATTGGAAAAATAATAAATCAAACCAACATTTATCACTGGATCCTCGTGTCAAAAAAACTAGTTACGAGTCAAATCGAATGCACAAGAATATGGTAGCCACGATGTTCAAAAGGCAAGCATTAGTTTTATATTGGTGTGTGAAATAAGTTACATTATTTTTATAAATTGCTTCATTTGGATTATTTACGTAAGTTTAAAATAGTGTTAACTCAGTGTTAACTTTTGATGGATATGTGTTTATATTTTTATTATGTATATAGTTCATAATAAATATTTTTGAGATCAATATAATAAAAAATAAAATTGGGATAAAAAATAATAATAATCATTTTTTTAATTAATAAAACTAAACTTAAGTATTTATATATGATAAGTATTTGTCTTGTTCATTAAAATTAAATCCAATTGAGTATATATAAATGTGTTATAAAAATATTTACTTAAAAAAGACACACACGTATTTATAAAATTTTAAATATCATTTGCATTCAAGAAATTACACATTTAATCAGTAGTATATAACCTATTTTGCATTCAAGAAATTACACATTTAATCAGTAGTATATAACCTATTTAATATATGGAATATAAAAACTACTAACTCGAAAAACAAATCAAATTTTCAATGTAGAGATATCCAAAATTATTACGACTACATTTAATGGTAGCATGAACAAAGATAATAAATAAAAAATGCATCAAAAGCTACTGCATTTTCTTGCTTAAATGTAATTATAACAAGATAAGATGAAATATGTGCAATTTTAATTCTTCATTGTTTTTTATTTCAATCTAACTATATTTAAACTAAGTAGCAAGTACTAGCTACTATGTAGTACTTGTTTATAATAGTATCTACCTCCAATGAATATTCTAGATAAAAAACATCTACCTTTTGGTAAGCATTTTCATATGTATTGCTTACACATTAATATTACAAAATCTTTATTGTTATGACATGTGATAGAGCATTTTATTTTTTGGTTGTTTTGTTTGTTTTTTTTTATACATAGTAAATATTATTTCTTTTAAGTGCGTTCTAGTGCGTTCTTAGGTACCCCATATTATCTCCAGAGATATACTACAAAATCTCTATTGTTATAGCATGTGATTGAGCATTTTATTTTTTGGTTGTTTTGTTTGTTGTTTTGATTAGCATCGTTGTTGCATTTAAATTAATGCCTACACATGATTTAATTTACTCAATTTACTCATATCAGCACAATCCCATGTCCACTATCACAATTTTGTCTTGTTAGGCATAGGAAACTACTCGTGCATTCATCTTTACATGCTATGAAATCAAAACTACTTGTGCATTCGTCTTTTACATGCTATGAAATCAATGTCTTAATTAACTTATTTGCTATGTAAAAATCACATCTACAAACAATGTACTTTTTGTTCATTTCAATGACATGTCACTAGAATATTGTAATGCAGGTCACTAGCCTATCGTAATGACAAGCCTGTGTTAGCTCTACCTCTTAGAATTTGGTGACAATTCAAAAATATTAACAATACGCCATGTTATCTACAACCTCTCTATTGAGCCAAAGTCACAAAAATGTCTAAGTTCCTATCATGCGCTCCTCTCTCTATCGTGCCTCTCACTCTAGGAATTGCAATTGAGCCAAAGTCACAAAAATGTCTCAGTTCCTATCATGCGCTCCTCTCACTCTATCATGCCTCCTCTCACTCTAGGAATTCCATGGGGAATCCACCAAGGTGTGGAGTGGGGTAGTACTCTGTCTGAGTTCCTATCATGCACTCCTCTCACTCTATCATGCCTCCTCTCACTCTAGGAATTCCATGGGGAATCCACATCTTCCATGGGGAATCCACCAAGATGTGGAGTGGGGTAGTACTCTGTCTGAGTTCCTGTCATGCACTCCTCTCACCCTAAGAATTCTATGGGGAATCCACCAAGGTGTGGATTGGATTCCCCACCAAGGTGTGTAGTGGAGTAGTATTCTTTCTCTCTGTCTCCTATGTTCAAGTAAGATATGCCCCAGAAGGGGCACCAATAATCAAGCAGAATTTATAGCTCTATAATCAAGCAGAAATTATAGCTCTTTGGAGTCTCCTAGAAGTGGCAACTCTAAACAAAGTCAAATCATTACAAATCACAAATCCTGAGAGACTAAAACTTGTTATTAACTGGGCTCCTATGTTCAAGTAAGATATGCCCCAGAAGGGGCACCAATAATCAAGCAGAATTTATAGCCCTTCGGAGTCTCCTAGAAGTGGCAACTCTAAACAAAGTCAAATCATTACAAATCACAAATCCTGAGAGACTCAAAACTTGTTATTAACTGGCCATACGACAAGATCACCATTGAGAATATCTACCAAACAAAGTCAAATCATTACAAATCACAAATCCTGAGAGACTCAAAACTTGTTATTAACTGGTCATACAACAAGATCACCATTAAGAATATCTACTTACAGCGGATTCCGGATTCTACAGGACATCAGAGATACCCTTTCTTCCTGTGATTGGTGATCTTTCTTAACATTCTCCAAGAGCTAAACAGCACTGCCGACGGAGTCTCAAAAAAGGCCTTTGCATTGCCAGTAGAAGAATTTGTCGTCTCTAACTTAATGGATGGTGTGGAAATGACCATATGGTCATCCACATTTAACATTTCAACTACACAGTTTTCAGCACAATTCATATTTACAGAAGCTCTTAAAAGATTTTTCTCAGATTAAGAATTTATTTGTCACACAAGCAGCACAAAACAGATACCCCTAGAAATATAATCAGCAGCATACAACAACAAAATGCATCTTACAGTCACAATGCAGCTTCACATGGCAAAGGGCAGCAACAGCATGCCTGTTTTTCTGAATGTTAAACATACTGAAGAAATTTATTGATATTTTGTTCTGTTTGAATCAGCAAGTGACTGTTTCCAAAAAATTTTGAACAGTCCTCAAGAACAGAAATATGTATTCACTCATATGAATATAACGGTTGTTTTTCTCATGGAAAAATCTAGTCTCTCTATTGTGCTTAATGATTAGCTATAGCTATAGTCTTATATCATGAGAAAAATCTAGTCTCTCTATTGTGCTTAATGATTAGCTATAGCTATAGTCTTATATCTAAATTAGTGGTCAGTAGTGTAATTACAACTATATGATTAATTCTTTGATGACGGATTGGACCCATGGCTTTTTTATTCAATTCTTAATTATTAGTTATAGTCTCATCTCTCAATTGGTGACCACTAGTGTAACTACAACTTTATGAATAATTCTTGGATTGCTCATTGCACCCACAACTTCCTAGCTCAATTCTTTTGGATTGTTGAACCACTGGGAAACACTAACTGGTAGACATAGTGCTCATACTCAGCGGATAGCAGTAATTCTCTTTAGCTGATTCAATTCCTGCTTAACGTGATGATATTCTAGATCATGCACTTTGCTAATTGTCTCTATAGAATGAGTTGTCAACTATCAATTAGGATGTTATTGGTTGGTATATAGAATGAGTTGTCAACTATAAATTATATTGTTATTGGTTGGCTCATGGTAAGAAATCACTTGCATCCTGTTATAATTGTTATCGTGTATGGGAATGGGTAAAATAAATTAAATTAAAATAAACAACCCACTTATTAGTTTTGTGTAATCACTATACCACAACCATATATCCCAGATTTATGATTGGGAAGAGATGGATATTAATTGCATTTTAAATCAGAGGATATAAAATCATCTTGCAAACAGATATAAGAGAATTGTATGGTCTATATTGGAACATCATTTGCTTCATGTTGTATGGTATATATCAGAACATCATTTGCTTTGACCATTTTATCTTCGCTATTTATATTGGCTCATTCAAATACAGAGTACAAAATCTATATCATTAAAAGATCCATGTTGATAAAATAGTCTTATAGTACTGATACTGACATGTTCACGCTACTCCATCTTTCTCTATATGTGGAATTTTAGAAGTGTTGAAATAGACTTTAAATGCAGGGCTGGAAAATATGATTGGCCATTGTCAATTAGCATGAAAAGAAACAGTTTGACACAGAATCCATCATCAACCTAAGGTAAGATATTAACATACTAAATGGAATGCAAAGGCTATAGTAGATGATAATTACTCATACAGAACAATAATGATTCAATCCTTTTATATCATTCATTTAGACAAATATTTTGATAATATTGCAATTTACTTATACAGAACAATTAAGGAATATTTTTAAGCAACAAACATTTTCTTGAGAAAGTCCTCTTATATCATTCATTTAGACGAATATTTTGATGATATTGCAATTATTCATACAGAACAATTAAGGACAATTTTGAAGCAACAAACATTTTCTTGCGATAGCTTGTAGGGAGAAGCCTTTTTGATGTAGTAGTGCAAAATATAATTGTTTCAAAAAATGTTTTAATCAATCACAGAATACTTATTCAACATAAGCTATACATTTTAAACAAAGCACTTACTAAAAATATGATTTCTATCCTATGATATGCCAACCAAATATGCAGGACTCGGAGGAAACATGGCCCTTGCATCTTTGAAGTGAGATTCATACACGCTGTATTTGATTGCTATTTATTGGGAACAAAACTATTGTATTGGAAAAAGTCATCATCCCAAAACATCCAGTGAAGTTCGTGATGAACATCCAAGCCTTGGGGTATGACACTGCATTCTGATCTGTTGCTGATGCTGCTAACAATGTATCTGGTAGTTTATCACCTTTTTGTTAGGCTTATTTCTCAGCAAAATTGTGGATATACCCATTGTCCCTCGAGGGTTATCTGTCGCCAATGTGCTGTGTGTGTGCGATACCTTTACTATTAACCCATTATTATTGTAGGGCGTGTAATCTACCAATTCATTCATACTGTGCTTTACAATAAAACAGTTCAATAATCAAAAGCTGCCTATCGCTTAGTGACATGCATCATTGCATAAAGAATCGACGATTGATACTATTGAGCATGTTAAATTTCATATATCCCAAAGTTTTACCAGCTAACGTTTTCACTTGAAAAATAACTGAAACCAGAGCACCTTGAAAATCATTCTCTATTGATCTATATTCCTCTTTGTGTGCACCATAAGCCACTGTCATGACAAAAAATTACTTCAACGAATTCAACTATTTTAAAGCATCGTCTGAAACACCGTCCACACAAATTAAAATGGTACACCACATTGAGTGTGTAAGGTTATCACCTAATGTACGAAGGTTTACAGTTTTTTATACAAGTTTATCTGCAATGATGAAACAGGAAAGATAATCAACTCTTTTATTTTGTTGGTAATGGATCATCTCTCCAAGATTTCAGCCACACATTCCAAACTGAGCCAGAAAGGTTACCTTTCAGAACTGTAGCAAGATGAAAATGTAAAAAACCAGGAAGTCATGCCCTCATGATAGAAAACAACACCATTAATTTAAATACTATAATGCTAGGCCAAAATACTTGATAACTTGAATATACTTCATTAAAACTACAGGCCTCCAAGGTTGTGTATATTTTCATTGCAATTATTCAATCAGTTTCTATCGACCTGAGTAAGTTTGCCAACCAATACACACTCCTTTTACTTGTGTGTAATTGTACATATCCTCCTTTTACTTGTGTGCGTCTACAAATAAGTATCTATTTAAATGTGGCCACAACGAGAAAATGAGCATATGCTGATTGCTGTTGTATGTTCCCTAATACCCTTCTTGCCTTGAGCAAAAACCATTAAATTAGAGAAATGAACAACAGCAAAGAGTGTCAACACACTAACGTGAAATTTCACAGCATGGTTGGATTGCTGACTTCAGAGGCTTACTCCACTGAATGGTCACATACTATGTTAAAATAAGTAGATAGGATCGCCCGCCCTACAAGTATTGTATTAGTTAACATTGATTTTCATTTAATTCCATGATAAGCACATTAATTTAATCATAAGGAAAGGGATCATATGAAGTGCCACTTATTGCTGAAACAAAACTCCCCAGCAAAGGTACTTGATGAAGATCACGAATTGCACTATCAACGGACTCTTCATGTGGAAGTGGCCTTGAGGGAGCTTGCAAAGAAGTGCTTAAATTAAAGTCTTGTGAAAGAAATCTCTGTATCAAGGCCAGTTGAGATTGCTCGTGATCTGTATAATTGTCATTTAAGCCATTGAATAAGGTCCAATCCAAAGCTTCATTTGGTACCGAATAATTAATTATGTTGTGCTCATCCCAATACAAACACTGGCATGTTTGCTGCTTATTCCTATACTCCGCTCCGCATGCATAGCAGAATTCATGCCCACACCTGCATTGTGAAAGCAGTGATCATATGTTATTGGAATTTGGCTACATTTGACAGAACCAGAATTGGCTAAAACTACTGTAAATAAATGAAACTATCCAATAGTTTGAACAAAATTCGGATATATTAACCATGCACCTTGGATAAGCTTTACTACAAATCTCAGTTATCTGAAGTGCACAGCAAACAAAATCTTTTGAAAACAACGGAGATTTATTGAATTCCAATTGGTAAGAACAAAGTTGCTTAGAGACTAGAAAAATGTTCCCAGCCATAAAGGGCGTTTGATATATCTGCATTATGTGCATTGAGGTCCTCTCAACCTCGTATAGTTTGAGTGGACACTAGTCTTGCATTCATTTTGCAATCACCAAGAGAGAGCGAAGGTTGTGTTTTGAACACATAGATGTGCTGAAAAAACTGTTTATTTCAATATGCAAATGACACAATCCTTCTATTCTGAGTGTTAAAATTCAATATAATGAAAGACGGCTAAGCACCAAGCATGTATCCTTAAGATGGACACCACAGGGCAAACAGGCCTGATCATTGCAGAATACTTGAACACCATATCCACGTTGGCATCAAGATAATCACTTAGTGGGGAAATGCAATTCGACTTCAAAGCAATCAATAGGTTGTGAAAAGCCACCTTTGTAGCTGCACAAAGCAATTCTTACTGCTGCCAATTGGGCGCAAAGCAATGCATTTGATAAACCCTCTAATCTTATATGAATGTGCATTGAAACAATAGTATAAGAAAAGAGATATAATAGCTCTCAGATGAGTCACCATGGGCGAATACTCCTTCCAACAGTAGTGCAGCTTTGTATCAGAAGGCTAAACACTTGACATATAATGATGCAGAATATGGGAACAGACTCAAATCCATACATTCCAGACTCCAGTGAAGGAATTTACATGGGATGCTTTTGGAAAATGGAAAAGGTAGACAAGACTTGGACTTACCTGGCTATAACCACTAATACCTTCTCCAACATTTCTAGTACATTTTCATGAGTATCAACCTAGGCAAAGGATTGAAGTTTGAAAAACACTTCCTGTCCCTACTCCCAGCAAGAGACATACGAAAAGTAAATCAAGAAAACACAACTCAGGAAGCTATTAAACATTAAATAATAAAAACAACTGCCTGACAGAGACGTGGCTTAGACTTCCAGAAATCTCTGCAAATTCATGTTTTCTCAGGTCAATGTACATATAGTTCAGAATTATAGCTAACTTATGCAGAACTCCTAAATTGGTTGCTTAGCTGAATTATGCATCAAATATCCTATGCATTCTTAATTACTAAAATTTAGTAAACATATATTGAAAATTGAAATCCATCTTTACAAAGGAACAGATTCATACCAACACGTCATATGGAAGCACCCCTGTGTGAGCTCAATCATTCGCCTGCATTCCTGACACCGTCTCCACTGTCTATTTTGTGCCAGACGATGCAATGTGACATCATCAGAGTTTCTCTCATCAGCAGGCAAGTTCTGGTATTCTTCACAACTCATTGACGAATGCCATGGAACACAACAGTCGGCACAAAAGAGCCTGTGACATTCTGGGCATTCAACGCATCTGATTGTAGTATCCTCAGGATAACTAGATGAGCTTGCCCTTGCTGATGCATCTTGTCCCTTGTCAAACATTGCAGAGCAATTTGGGAATGGACAGTACACCCTTTTTGAATCAGGAATGTTTGCCTCGGCAAGAGCTTTTAGTAAAGCTTCAAAGCAAGCATCTGGAAGAAAGGCCTTACACTCCTCGGCAGACATGTAATGTTCACAACCAATTTGAGGACACCGTATTGGAACTTGGGAAGTCTGCAACTTGCTATCTACATATCTTACCATGCAGTGAGAGCAAAATTTGTGAAAACATTTCACTGTAACCATCTCCCATGGTGCCTTTTCTTCACAACAAATCAAGCAATTTTCTGTCACAGATGCTTCTCTAAGATCAACTCTTTTTGATGAAGCTCTCGGCATGTCAATTGCTTCTTTTGCCAAAAACTGAGCTTTTCTGATATCATACTTAGGAATTAGTGTCAAGACAAAGCTGTCCAATTTCCGAACATGTTCCAGAATGCGTTGCCTCGTAGCCATCAATAGTTGATTCTGAAGCTTCTGGCCTCGGGCTATCTGATAAACGGAATCATGCCCACAAGATGTATTCAGCTATGTATTTTAAAAGGAATCTACAAATGATTATTAATTTAGTGCATGCTAATCAGGATAAATTTAGTTATTCCACTAACAAAATTGTCTGGAGAGGAATGAAACAAGGTCTACCACCAAACATGATATTTGAGCTTAAGACCTCAGCAATTATCTATATTTGAGCTCAAGACACTAGCTAATGCCAACAGCGGCATAATTCATATTAGTTCTCAGCAGGGAATCTACCATGAATTTTAACTGGACAAGCCAACTATGACAAATTCAGCTTATGAATTTGGGAAACAGCCTATTATTGATTATAATTATATGATCCTAACCATGACAAATTGATTCTAGAATCTTAACAGAGAGTCCATTATGGAATTCCATTAGTCGACGCCAATCATGAGATATCCAACTTAAGATCTTAGTAACCAGTCTATTATTGACTTCAAATAGTGAACAGGGACCTTAACAATTAAGTTTAACATCTCAGTACACACTGTAATGTGAATTTTCACTAGTCTATACCAGCAATAGTAAATCTAAAGAAAATATCTAAAATTGGGTAATCTCGCCTACAGGGCATTTGTTCACTTATGAGATCGACATCGTATCAAACCATCCATCAGGGTTTCATTTTCACGGTAGCCTGCCTCGGCTTCCATCCGAATGACATGGGTTTCGAAATGGACGAGAAGTCCCTGATGATTTTGACAAAATGACTACTCACCTGGCACCTAAGGCAAAGGAAGTCTGATATATGAGGCAAACCCCTCCAGCATGTTTCTTGAAGCACTTTCAAAAACAGAAGGCTACAATATTGAAGAGTTATTTTCATTCATAACAATCAAAACAATTTCACCTGCAGCTTTTGAAAACAAACTAGCAATGAGGGTTTTACTCAACGATAGACACCATTGCAAACTCGGCTAAAGATTTTCCCAGTCACTATCTAGATGTCTTTTATTCGGTTCACATAGGGTCATGAACAGATCATCTCAACCTTTCAGGAAAAAGATGTACCAGTATCTATTCTATGTGAATTAACTAAGCATTCAAAAAACAGCTTACATATAAATTTGATCTCGAGTACAAGAAAATCCAACACATTTTGCGGAGTCTTTTTTCGGAAAGCAATCCAGTGATGACTTTTCTCATTAACAAAAAAGCAAATGTTTTCACAGATGTCTGCGACACAGGTTTTCTATATCAATGGCCAGAAGGGCAAGGCCCGCCCTCTCAACAAGGCGTGAAAAAGAGATTAATGGGTTTTTATCCATTCAACACTCTCCCTTCCTTTTGAGGGACTTTGTTCGATCCCTCTGGGGAGGGTGATCTGAAAAGTGCCCTGGGTAATTTCGAGAGTGCCAGTGGTCACCAAGACAAATAATCGTATGACAAAATCATAACTGGATAATTTGTAATGATTGAAAATTTATAAGTGGCCAGTGGTGACCTCACCAACTATAGTGAGAACGTGGATGCCTACTAATCACGGGTTGTAGTTATGTTTGGACACAGAGCTTCACAAACAGTAGGAAAAGAACCTGGGCTTCTTTTCAAATGGGTTTCCTTGACATAGATTTTACAGATGGGATTTTGCAAAATGATTTTCACATTTGGACATTCTTCTGATCGATTAGGGATTTCTTAGAAAATGAACTTCTGCCTACAAATTTCTAATAACTGGCTTTTACAAAAGGATATTCAACGAAGTTCCCACAGATGGGTTCTTCACAAATGCATTTTCGCATTGATTTTACACCGACCCAAATACTTTACCTGATCATACACAAGATCCGAATCCGTAAAGGCCTGAATCCGAGGAACCCTCAGCTCCAACGCTGCCAATAACCCATCCATAAGCGCCAGATGCTCGGCCACCGTTCTATCAACATAAAAATCCAATTTCTTCTGCACTTGCATCAAGTTATCCCCATCGGGGCTCAGTATGATGACTCCTATGCCAGAAGAACTCAGACCTGATTCACCCGACCGAATTTCAGACATGCCCTTAAACACCATTTTATAATAACTATCCAAACGAGACCCTCTGGAGATCGATCCCGAGAGGTCCGAGGAATATCTGCGATCACGAAAGCTGCAGCAGCTCGAGTCACTGTATTCTTCCTCTTCTTCTGCATCTCGCCAGTCCTCTTCCTCCTCCTCCTCCTCCTCCTCGCAAGAGCCAAATTCTTCCCTGTCAGACCACTCTGGCCGCTCAAAACCGCTATTTAGGCCGCTCAAATCTTCTGTGACCGATATGGTTTCGTCAAAATCCTGTTGGGCATCCTGCCATTCGCTTTTGGGGACGGAGGAGAACTCGTCTTCCAGCATCTCCTGGAACCGAAGGGCCAATAAAAACTCAGAGTCCATGGGGTCCCAAACAGAAAAATTAGAGCCGGAGGAAGCTGCCAGGGCCTCATTGATTTGCTCCCTGAATGCATACTCTTCATCAAATCTCTCCATCTCGACCTCTCCCCCACTCAATCACCCGCTACCCTGCTTCTCCCATATCATTACTTCCGACCCATATATGTTCACTGCAACAAGCTACGTCTCGTAGTCTCACATATATGCCAAATGTACGATGTTCTGAGCTTTTTCCATACAATTTTTTTTGAATATTAGCTTTACTCATCTCTAAATACTCCCTAATTCTGGTATTTAAGAATAAGTTGAGCACATGGTTGTGTATAATATTACGATTCCATGTGAGCTTTGTCTGGATATTTCTTTTTTAATTAAGATAATTATTAAGGTGGTTTGGTCAGAGAGTTAGATAGTGAGATGTGGAAGGTTTCATTGAAATTTAAATGGTAATACAATAATTTAATTTTAAATTCATGACCAAATCAAATATTAGATTGATCATATCTTAAAACATTAATTTATAATTTTTGACATTATATGTTTTATTAATAATACTTTATATTTAAATATATATTAAAAATATTTAATTAACATTTATATTTTAAACATATTGAACTGAAATATATTTTTAAATATTTCAATTTAAAAATATTCTAATTTAAAAATATTCTAATCATGAGGATGATTTTAGCATTAGTCCATTCACTGATTTTAGCATGAGTCTATTCACTGGATTTTATGGAACCTCAGTGAGAAGCTTTCATTCTTTGGATGCGTGCATTCACACTCAAGCTTTTTATTAGCAGAGAATGGTGGTTCTTTATTGGCAAGTGGGGTTGGGGTCTTGGTCTTTTGGACCCTGTTTTTCCAAGATGCTAAATGTCTATGCAAATTTACATAAGTACTGATTTGTCTTCACATGATATGTTCACATACATCAATCATAAATCTCCAATGTGGTGGGCATGATTTTAATATTATTGAATTCATTGCTAAATACTTTTTAATATATATAAAATATTATGATGTTTATATTTTGTCTTTTGTGTGATATTTTGAATAATGCTTCACATTCAAAAATTAAATTTTTTAAGTTTTAGTTATGGGCAAATCATAATTAATAATGAAATAAAAGAAATAAAGTTTGTATTAAATATTTTGAAATTGGTTTTATGTTAAAAATGAATACTGATTATTGATTTGGGAGGGAAATTTGAATTGATATATAGATGGTTTTAAGGTAGGTATTTAAATATTAAGTTAAAGTGTGTACTTTTATATGAAGTTAAAGTGTGTGTATTTTTATAAGGTTTGTATATGATTACAGATTTTCAAATTTAATATATGGTGTGGTTGAAGATTCGAGTATAATTATCAATTTAATGGTTTTAGAAAATTTTTCTAGTTGATTACAAGTTTGCATTTATATTGGGTTGAGTTTATAAGGAAGTTTGGAAAATTTCTCTAGTTGATTACAAGTTTGTGTTTATATTGATTTGAGCTCATAAGGAGGCTTGCAAGCTTTCAAAAGATTTGTTTTTATCAAATTTTGAGAGAACACAATCAACAAGTTGACTCACTTTTAAATGAGTGTACATCTCTAAAAGTGCAAGTGCTTAGGATCAATGGGATAAGAATTTATCAAGTTATACCTTAATGAGTGAATCAACCATGAACCCAAAAGTAAGTACCTTAACATTAGCTCGACATATGTCATGCACACTCTAGCGTCATTTTCAATGTAAGGCAAATAACATAACGAGATTAGAGCTTCCCCTCGCATGCTTGAATTCATTGCAAGGTAGGAAATTGAACCATCATTTGGAATTTATCATTGGCAAGGTGGGATTATGGAATCTCATCAAGAATGGTGGTACAACAGAGTGAGAAATATGTTTTAATTGGATAGTCATTGTCTAGTAAGTGAATTTATTGTTTTCAATTTGGTAATGTGCATTCATGGCTTAGTGAATTTTAGCTTTGAGGATAATCTAGATAGGTTGTTGTTTCTAAGTCTCATTTGTGAAGGAAGGGGGTGATTTGAAAGTCATGTAAGCTTTGTTTGAATGTGGCTTTTGTCTTCCTGGATTGCAATTTCATAGTTTTACTATGTAATCACAATCAAATTGTGTGGATTGTCTTATTGTTTGGTTTGACCTTTTGCTTGGGGTTTTCATGTACCATTGGTCTCAAAGTTGGGAGAGTCTTGGTGTGGTTTTTACTACACTTGAGGCAATCAAATTATTTTTGGCCTTGCTTTAGTGTGTTGGCATTTGTGTATTATTTCCTTGGTTGTTTTGGCCTTGTATCCAAGGCTTTGGGGGAGTCTTGGCATTGTATCCAAGTTCCATTGTTTCTCAATTTGGGGGAGTCTTGGCATTGGTTTTGTTGCCTTGTTCATTTGCCTGATCTTAAATAATTAACTCATATTTTCCCTTGATTTGGTGTTCTAGTCCTTGTGTTGTCTTAGAGGACTTCAAGGTGTTGCAATAAATCAAGAGATTTCTTTAAACACATGAAGAATTGATTCACTACAACATGAACTCCGTATTTTTGGTTCCCTCGAAAGTTTGTGACATTGAGCATTAGTACATTTCTCCATTTTCATCAATCATGGATACTCTACTTCAACAAAAACATCAAATTCCTACCCTAGAAGATTATTGTTGTTTGCCTAGTCAAGGGTCTCCAAACAAAAAAAAAGTATGTGAACTCAATTTAATGGGAAATTAAGGAAAAGGAGACCATGCACTAGTTCATTGAGGACATGGAGATTAGGAAGCAAGATTTTTCCTTATTTAATGTAAGCTTAGAGAAGGCTACCACCTAATATAATTTGCACTAAATTTCACGTTTTTTAAAACTATTAGAATTCCAAATGCTTATTTTTAAAATCCATAATTGTAAAAAGTACCTCAATAATATTTTGTTGATTAATATATGTAACCTCTATACTTTGAAAAGTACACTACGATAGGGGTTGGCCTTTAGGGATAAAAAATCCAACCCCACTCCTTAAAGAAAGAAGGAGAACTCAAAATGCCATAAGTCAAGGTAAAAAAAGACCTGCTCTGGTGTACCAAAGGTGCTCCTCAAGTCAAGTCAGCTCTCAAGTCTGAGATTCCCCTCAAGTCAGGTAACCTCTCGAGTGTAACATATGCTCGAGAGACCCTAAAGTTAGGTTAATTGTCGAGTAACTCGATCCAGCCCTCAAGGAGGTCAGCCCTAAGGTACATCGATCAACTAACTCTGTCAAGGTGTCCCTCTATTCCCCTAAAGTTAGAGGCTCTTGTCCAGTATGGATAATTCCACCACTAATTCTAATGTCAAGTGCTCCTCCATACTAAAAATTCCAAAAGGGGCAGCAACCCAGGGTGGCACCCACAAGCAACAGGTGCCCCCTAACATTACGAGGGGCCCTCGTGTCCCCTAACATGCCGAGGGGCTCTAAAATGATATAACAAAACAACCATGAATACCCTTATTCAAATGTCGGGGATGGCCCTAAACATGCAGCCAGGCATGGCTCTAAACATTGCTTTTGTGGCTCAATTGTGTCTTACTCTAAGTTCCCTTGTTATTATTCCATTTTCATCGTTTATGTTTGTACATTCTTATTGTGGTGGTTCTTCTAATGGTTCTGACGTCCATTCTAATGGTTATGATGGTAGCAAGATACGGCATGGCAGCAAGATACGGCATTATAGCAGTAGATATGAAAGTGGAGATACTTCAAGTAAGGAAAAAACTATTGATTTATTCTGGAATACTTTCTACAACAAGGTAGATGATTCTATATCAAGTTCGAAAATTTCTAATTTACTCTCTATCACAATGAAGTGATCAGGTTGTTGATTAACTCGAAATCAATGAAATCTAATGGTGAATCTTTTAGCCAGGAAGAGTTGTTTAATTTACAGAAAGAAATAGAAGACCTGACTATGCATTTCAATGAAAAGAGTGTGTTTAAAAGTTTTCCTAGCTTGGTTAAACTCTTAATTGGTCAAGATATGATTACAGCTAAGAAATATCTACAGCAGAAGATGTGTGGTCTATCCGACAAGGATTTAAATTATATTAATGTGTTAGGTAAATATTCGTTGGAGGATATCATTATTAATGTACTAGGGTCTGTGTTCAACTATGTACAAGATTTATCCGTCGTTAGGGTCTCTACTTTGATCCAAAAAATTGATTCTTCTGTGCGAGTTCAAGCAGAGAATATTGGAATTAATAAAGCAGTGAGGAAGGACAAAGTTAAGTAATCTTTCAACAAAGATAACAAATTCAAAGTTACTAGGAGTAATTATGCTATCGGGGTCAGTTTGGTAGAGTTCTTGGTTGAAAGAAAATTACTTCTTTTGAAAACAGAAGCAAGCTATACAGAGGTATTACCTGTTTCTAAGAAGAAGGGTTATATAACCTCAAATTGTTACGCAATGTTCAATTTTGACTTGAGTATACTACCGATTATACTAAATCCTCCCATGGTTTACGAGTTGTTACCTTGGAAATCTAAGGTAGATGTACCTTTAACCTTAGCTAATATTGAAGGGGGTTACTTAAGCGGACTCGTGGGAGAACTCTATAAAAGGCTTCGTGTATTAACTTCTCATAACTATAGCAATTTCTATATCAAGTTGCATTCTCCAAAGTGTATGTGCGATGCCTTGAATAAACTTTAGTCACAAGCCTTTTAGATTAACAATAAAGTCTTGTTGTTCATTAAGGAAAATCGTTCTACCTTAGAAGATGTGGGTCTTCTTATGAATAGAAGTCTAGCTAAGGTTCACCTACAAGATGCTTCTGACCTATTGAGGTTATGTTACTTCAATGACAAAGCAGTTCAGGAAGTGTGTAGCTATAATGTAATGACAAAAATGGCATAAAATGTCACACTTTAGTGTGAGCATACTCAAGCGGCGTTTTACAGCCCCTTTTTGGGATTTGTGCACTTTTGGCCACTTTTCGGTAGCCTCCCTTCTTTCCCTCATTTGATGTTCTTCTGTTGTAGAGTTCCTCTACTTCTTTACTTGTTTTTTATTTTTTCATGTCACCTAAAAATGAGTATATGTACTTCTAGTTAGATTTGGACCTATGATAAAATGTAATTGTATTATTGAATATAATTACTATATATATGAAAAAAAATATTTTATCAAATATTTATTATTTTAATTTAAAATATATATACAAATTAAAATATATATATAGTAAAAAATTGTATGTTATTTTTAAATTTATTTTATTATAAGATATATTTATATTAACTTTGACCGTTAGTTTAATTGATCAAGTTCTCATAGCTAATTCATGGATCAATTCTCCTTGAGGCCTTAAAAAAATGGATATGATTAGATATTTCTTCTGAAAAAACAATAACATAAATGTATATATTATAATTATTGAATTAAAAAATAATCTTTTAATCTTTTAAGAAAATTATAAAAAAAATAAAAATATATTATCTTTTTAAGAAAGAGTTCATCCATTACATTCTAATAATTATTGAATTAAAAAATATTTTTTTATTTTTATTTTTTTATTATAAAAAAAATAAAAAATATATTGTCTTTTTAAGGAGAGTTTATCCATTAAATTATAATTCATCCTCATTCTCGTCTTTTATTAGATTCTCTTTTATTAAATTTCATAAGATTATTTAGTATTGAGGTATTCATTATACAATTTTAAATGAAATTTAAAAGTAGAATTTATAAATTTTATACCTTCTCTTTTATATTTTTGAATAAAATTTGATTAATGTAATTTTAAATAATATATTAAATTAATTATTAATTAAAATTTAAAATGAATAGATTTTTTTTTTTTCTAAGTAAAATTAATTCTATTATATCATCAACCATAAGTTACATTGTGTATCCTAAAAATGGACAGGTTCATTTCAGAGAGAATAGTCAAAAAACTACTATAAAAAACTAGACTGTCTCTCTAGGGGAAACCAACCCTGATAATCCAAGGAAAATGAGCTGCCCTTAGCGAGAAATCAACCTTAAAACTGTGCAAAATGAAGCAAAGAGAACTAACAGAGGTAACATGAAAAACCACCATACTGTAAAAAAAACAAAGAGAGAACGCTATGGAGAACCTTCGTGCTTGTTGCTGGAGGGAGACGCCACTTCGAGAATGCGACAAATGTAGCCGTAGTCTAGAGAATCAAGCCCAGGCTCAGAGTCCTCATGCAGCGCGCGAGGAGATAATATAAGCCCGAGGCGCTCCGCTGGAGTGTCCTGAATGGCTTCGTCCTGCAGAGTGGCTAGAATGTCCAAGGAGGCGTTCAAGTTGAAGTCGTCATTCCGCAAGGAGGAGCCCGAATGACGCAGTCTCGGAAGATGCTTATCTTCTGCAGGCTCGATATCATTATCTTCAGAATTGGAGCTGGAGGCAGGCTGCACGAGGAGAGATTTAAGCTTTCGAGGGAGGAAGGTTGGCTCTGTGGGGATGGTGGACTTGTGAGCCTGCTTTTTACAGCAGGAGGAGGAGGGAGGAGCGGAGGGGTCGGGGAGCAGCAACGGATTCAAGGTAGTCACGAAGTCAGGGGGCTACAAGTCCATCATGGCCTAGTCCACGGGGAGATTCAAGTCCTAGGGGAAGGTATTGGACAGAGGAGGACGCGAAGGGAGACCCCTCCCCCCAGCTCACCTACAGCGTTGCCGGTGACGACGAGGCATCAAGGCCACTTGGGAGAGAAATCGACAACACCGAGGAACCATTGCAAAGAAAGAGCCTCAGGAAGCCCTCGCTGAGGTGGAGGCCGAAGCCGAAAACCAAAGGGAGAGCGACTCAAAGCAAAGGAGAGCCGCAGAAATAGCGGGAGTGCCAAACAACATGTGCAGCAGAGAGTTATTCGAGACTCGCCACGTCGCATGGAGGCGGCGCATGGGCTGCTAAACCACGCGAAAATTTAAGGCAATGGGCATCACAAGGCCGAGGCATATGGGTGCGCCGTGTGGTGATCCACATGGCAGCCCCATATAGCCCTGCTGAGCTATCTAGCACCCGCATCCAGGGAATTTAAAATGAATAGTTGAATTTGTAGCTTTGCTAAATATTAATTTTCACAAGTATCAAATTTTAAGAAAATGAAAATAATAACATAATTTGACAATATTACTAATGTAGTATTTTGTTTTTTCAATAATAACCATTTGTAATTTCATATTCAACTAAGTTTGTAAGTTTTTATATGATTGAGTTAGTATTATATGAATATGATTGAGTTAGCACTATTGGTTGATAATGATAATTAATAACAATGAGGATGATGATGATAACATTTTAAAAATAAGAAATTACATGGTATGTATTAGTATTATATTTATGTGTTTGAATAGCTTTAAGAAAAACATATGCTTTTAAATAATTTAGTTTTGCTCTCTATGATTTATTTATAATTTATTTTTTATTTTCCATTAGAACTATAACTATCATTATTTCCTATATGAAGAATATACATGTTTTGGTCCTTAAAGAACTACTCATAATCAACATCAAAGCTTATTATGTCACTTGTGGAAACTGAATTTGAGTATGATTAGATATTTTTTCGGAAAAAACAATAACATATGTGCATATTATAATTATTGAATTAAAAAAAAAATAAAATAATATATATATATATATATATATATATATATATATATATATATATATATATATATATATATATATATATATTTTAAAGACTTATCCATTAAATTCTGATAATTATTGAATTAAAAAATAATCTTTTATTTTTTTAAATTATAAAAAAATAAAAATATATTCCTTTTATCCATTTCTCATTCTTTTTTCTTATTATTCAAATAAATACAGAAATTAAATTCTAATTCATCCTCATTCTCTTCTCCTATTATTCAAATAGGAACTAAATATAAAGATTTACTATTAGGTTTCATAAGATTATTATTTAGTATTGACTCATTCATTATACGAATTTAAATGATTATTATTTAGTATTGACTCATTCATTATACGAATTTAAATTTCATTTAAAGAATAGAATGGTTATAAATCTTACTCTTTCTCCCTTTTATATTTTAAATATTAAAGAATAAAATTATAGTAATGTATTTTAAATAATATATTAATATTATATTTGAATTTGTAGCTTTGCTAATAATATTAAATTTTAAGAAAATGAAAATAATAACATATTTTGACAATATTATTAATGGCAGTATTTTGTTTTTTCAATAATAAGAATTTGTAATTTTGTATTCAATTAAGTTTGTAAGTTTTTAAATGATTGAGTTAGTATTATATGATTATGATTGAGTTAGTATTATTGGTTGATGATGATGATTAACAACAATGAGGATGATGATGATAACATTTAAAAAGGTAAGAAATTACATGGTAGGTATTAGTATTTTATTTATGTGTTTGAATAGCTTTAAGAAAAACATATGTTTTTAAATAATTTAGTTTTGCTCTTTATGATTTATTTACAATTTATTTATTTATTTATTTTCCATTAGAACTATAACTATCTTTATTTCCCATATGAAGAATATACATGTTTTGGTCCTTGACGAATTGCTCATGATCAACATTAAAGAATAAAGTCATTACATCAAAGCTTATTATGTCACTTGTGGAAACTCAATTGGGGTGAGGAGGATACCATCATTTCTCTCCACCACTCAATATAAATCCAAATGATGACTTTTTCATTATAATGAATATATATTTTTAATTTATTTTTTATAGGATTGGGGTATGAAATCTTCATAAGATGAAAGTATTTGTTATCATTGTTATACTAATAAAGTAGAGGATAAAAAAAAAAATTATCTTAAAATATCTAGCATAAACATACAATAAATCTTAATTTCAAAATAGCTGTAGCACTAGCTATTTTCATAATTTATTGGCTCGAAAGAAATCTTGGAGATTTGGGAAAGCTTCTCTCCTATCTCTATGATTCTAACAACCAAATGTTAAAGCGAACCAATCAATTTCTTATGTTTTTTCATAAAATATTATTAAACCAAAGTTAGTCTTAATGGATGTTAATAATCATCGTCATCATAAACATTTATTTCAATATGATAAAAAAATATTTAAATTTTATTTGATAATTAGTTAAAAAGGACTCAATTATAGATGATGTTATTACGTTTGACTTGTCTAATTGATGAAAGTAAGTAATTAATATAATTTTTACAACACTTACGTCATCTAGTGACATTGTAATATTTTTGTGATGAAGTTCACTATTATGGTTAAGTATGTTTTAAATAACTTTGTCAAAATAAATACCATGCACAAACTATTTAATTAATGATCAAATTAAATTAATCTAATAAATTATCTATAATACTAATTTTAAATTTATTAATTTATTTATAATAATTAATTAAAAAATATCAAACTAAATTGATCTAATAAATTATCTATAATATTAATTTTAAATTTATTAACGTATTCATTATAATAAAAACAAGTATAAGCTATTGTGCAAGTAGTGTAATAAATTATCTATAATATTAAATTTAAATTTATTAACGCGTTCATAATAATAAAACAAGTATAAGTTATTGTGCAACTAGTCCTTATTGTTTTTTAACAAGTGTTAGAATTTAAACACACAATGGTCAAAATCGACATTTAAGAGTTGGTGCTTAAACTCTCTTCACTAATTTTAATCATTTTTTGTACATTTTAGCCACATATGATCCATTAAATAAAGGTTTCTTTTAATGTGGTGTTTGAAATATATCAATTCAATTATTAACAAGGAACACAATAGTGGCAGAAGTCTCTACTGAGAGAGGGAATAAATACCCGGGGAAAAATAAAAATAAAATAAAATAAAATAATTTATGAATAAACCTAAAGCATTATTAGAAGAATTCTAAAGCTCAGTGGAAATTTTCAAGGTGTAGAGAACCTAGTTTCACTAACACAATACACCTAATGTTGTGTAGAGAGCTTATTTTCACTGACAAAATAGACCTAAAGCGGCGTTGCATGAAGTTTCAATCAATGTGGATTGCACTGCATATATCCATTCTTGCATTATATAATGATGCAACTAAGAGTACAATTAATAGACAAAATCCTCTTAATGCTAATAAGAAAATACTAGAATTTAAAGCTCGTGATATCAAATTCAAACTAATTATACCACAAAGAATAAAGTAAGGATCAAGTGGATAATCTAACCTGCGGGGCAACATGGTAGAATAAATCTTCCCCTTTTGAATAGCCAAGAATAAAGTAAGGATCAATTGGATAATCTAACATGCACGGCAACATGGTAGAATAACACTTTTCCTATTTAATAGCCTTTATTAACTATCAAATGTAAAACAAACATACTTACTATGATTTCATTATTTCAATCAACAAAATTTAGAAGAATCATACAAGAAACTGGCTATTTAATTGGCACCTCGTCACCATTCATACAATTATTATCATTCAATAAACCAAACTTTTGGACTACACATTTTTCAGAAAGAAAACCAAAAACACATAAAAGGATAAAAAAGATAACATAAATAAAAGGTATTTCCCAACATATTGGCTTAACAATTATAATGTATGGTAATGATTGAAATGCTATGGAGCATATTTTTTAATAGATATTGTTGCAAAATATTATTTGCAATAAAAAAAAGGTGTTCGTGCAAGACCATATACTTGTTCACTATATACAGGAAAGTGATGCAAACAATTATCAGTTTTTTTTTTTTTTTTCTCTGATAGGTTATCTTGTCTCTCTCAGTATATAACATAGAAGGCAACGTTAATAATGGCTATCCTTTTGTAGCTTAATAAATTCAGGGAAAAAGAACAAGGTGTTCCCAATGAAAGAAGTGGGCTAGAAAAGTAACATAGATCTTTCTATTGACAAGGTTCAAACATACTATCAATGTCAGACTAGGAGGTAACTCCTCAAAGAAAATTGTTTTTTGCATTAAGACCGATCAAAAATATATACATGGAGGGGGATACTCTTGGGTTTCATCTCCCAGTGTCTCTTCATATTCTAATTCACCTTATTTTCTATGTACACTACTTTACATGGATTACCTAATCCCAAAGATTAGGTGTCAACATCCCCCCCCTTAATCTGAAGGGATGTTGGTGAGTCCAAGCATCGTTCTGAATCTTCCGAACTTTTCTCTTCCAAGCGCTTTGGTGAAGATGTTTGCAATCTGCTCATTTTTGGAACAATGGTGTAGGTGAATTGTCTTGGCCTCAACATGATGTCAAATCATATGGTATTTTGTATTGATGTGTTTCGTTCGATCATGTAATTTTGGGTTCTTGGCCAACTTTAATGTAGAAGTGTTATCAATCATGAGAGGAGTTGAATGCAATTGATTCTCCTACAAATCTTCCAGAATTTTCCTGAGCCACACAATTTCCTTTGTTTCTTCAGTTGCCGCCACATATTCTGCCTCAGTTGTGGAATCTACTGGAACTAATTTTTTGCGTGACCTCTAGGAGACAACTCCTAATCCAAGACTCGTAGCATAACATGAAGTAGATACCCCAGTTTATTTATCTCCATCAAAGTTTGAATCGAAGTATCCAATCATGCTGAAGTCACCCACCTGTGTATAGTTAAGTCCAAAGTCTTGAGTTCCCTTCAAGTACTTTAGAAATATTTTTGCAGCAGACCAATGTACCTCACAAGGCTTTTGCATAAACTTGGAGAGGATTCCAACAACAAATGAAATGTTTGGTCTGGTAGTAGTTAGGTAGTTGATACTTCCTACAAGTTGTCTACACTTTGTTGCATCCTCAAATTATTTTCCTTCAATGGATGTGAGTTTTAAGTTCTATTCCATTGGAGTAGTCAAAGGATTGCACTCAACCATGCCAGACTTGTTTAACAGATCTGATCCAGGTGGATATTGGTGGCCACCCTCCTATTCCACTTGGGCCCCCACCATTGTCTCTTTCAGTTTTTCGTTTTCGGAACAACTTACTAATTTTAGCAGGTTTTCGGGTCCTAAACTTCTGGAGCCATTTTGAGGCCTTAAACGACGTTTTTTGGGAAAACTGGGAGCAACATGGGTTCATGGAATGATGTTGTTCACATCAAAAGATGTTGTCCTAGGATAGATCTTTCTAACGAGGTATGGTGCACGTCAAACAAAGATCATATGCCAAAGTTACGTCCCCCGGAAGTTGAAACACCAATTTACCCAAACGAGGCCCATAGTTTTGGCGCTTCATCTCCTAGGGTTAGGGTTTTGGATGTTTAGGGTTTTCCATTGTTTCTAAATAATAAATATGCCCTCGAGCCTCATTGTAACATGTGCCTTAGGCAGCATGTAGCCGCCACATCTCTTCTCAGAGATAGCTACCAGCGCCCTAGCTAGTTTTATTTCCATTCTGTCTGTAAGCAAATTTCAGTTCTTTGATATTAATGAAATGAAGTGTTATTTCCGCTGCATCTCTGTTTTTATGGTTATATGTTTATTCTGTTGCGTTCCTGCATAAATCCGGATCAGTGGTATCAGAGCGGTCTGCTTTTTCTCGATCCTTCTTTGCATGTCCCCAACGAGGTCGTGGTATAAGGAGCTAGGGCTCGATCTGGTGGAACCTTTGCAAGATCAGCCTCGCAAACCTCGACGGACGCCCATGGGGGACGAAAAGAAAGATGAGGGAGCAGGAGATCCTATCAAAATATTGCTCGAGGAGGCCCTCGAAAAACAAAGGAACGCGATGATGGATAATTTTGCTCAGATCCTTCAACGGCTACCCACCGGCGACGCATCTGCATCCAGCAGCCACTCTGGAGGCACGACTCCTTTTAAGGTACAAGTAAATTTTGACATTCCCATATTTGAGGGTCAAATAGACGCATATGCCGTAGATAGATGGTTGAATCTGTTAGAAGGATATTTCTCAAGCCATGGCTTTCTAAACTGTGGAGACACTGTTTGTCCATCCTCTCAGAAACATCTCTGTGTCAAGGATTCAGTGGAACCCACGAGGAGGAAAGGACGAGGCGGGGAACCTCACTGTTCCATCGACCTACTTGAATCTTTCTAGACTTGTCTGAGAACAGAAGACACTGAAGCAACAGAGACAAGACACAATGGACCCCAACACATCAGTGATCAGATGTCCAAACTGACTTGGTCCATTCTGCCTGATTATTGTGTTAAGGTCAGACTGAAACATTTGGTGCTAAAGTATCGTAGTTGTCTGCACATATACATTCAGGAGGAAATGGAGTTCCTCTACATCTCCTCGCTTGGTACAACATACTGGTATGCTGCCAAGATTGAGCAGAAATTCAAATAGAAGAAGCGAGAATTTGGATCTGCGAATCAAAAGTAAGGGAAAGGTGCCCCCAAACCACAGAACAAAGGACAAAGCCAAGGTATGGCGGCCCAAGACACACTGCCAAAGCCACAAGTAAATAACAACACAACGAAGCCAAAGAAGGACATGGGAAAGTGGTGTGAGTTCCATAGGAGTTCCACTCACAACACTAGTGAGTGTCGGGCCAAGCAGTCGCTGGTGGCCGAGATGAGGGCTTCTGAATCAAATGCATGCTCCGAATCTAATCAAAACATAACAAGGGGAATGAAAAAAGGAAATAGATTATTGATGCAGAGCCCAACACCATTGTTGCCACTGCGAAGATCCAGAAGGAGGAACTGGAAGATCCAGAGGAGGAGGAGCGTCTCTTCCACTCCCAGATGTGGGTAAAGGGTTCCCCGTTATAGTTCATTGTCAACAATGCGAGCCAAAAGAACCTCATTTCAGCAGACATCGTGAAGTGGTTGGGCTTGACGATTACAACACACCCAAAACCATACACCGTCGAGTGGTTTCATTAAGGACGAGATCTCCGCGTCCGCTGGAAATGCCGCCTTCCCTACAACATCAAGCCCTTCACAGATGAGGTATTATGTGACATTACTCCTCTTGATGTTTCTGATGTATTATTAGGCCAACCACACTTGTGGAAGTGACATGATTTTTATGAGTCTCATCCTGACATTGTTATTGTTACTTTGGGAAATAAGATGTACAAGATACCAGAGGTACCACCGCTTGCCGCTATCTCTTTGGTTACTACAAAACAATGCAGTGAGCTCATTTCCCAAACCATGAAATTTTTTTTCCTGATGATCCACCCCCAGGGAAAGAAGAAGATTGTGGTCACGACCTCTAGACAGGGCTCCTCTGCATGACAACAACAAATGGACATGGTTGTGGAGGAGTACAGGGACATCTTCACCTCACCCAGAGGGGTGCCTCTGCATTGTCAGGTCAAGCATCCCATTGATCTGACCCTAGGTGCGCTGCTACCCAATGAACCGATCTATCGACGCTCTGTTCTGGAGAACGATGAAATCAAGAGGCAGATTCAGGAGCTGCTGCAGAAAGGTCACATCCTGCCAAGTTCATCACCCCGTGGGAGCCCAATCATGTTGGTATAGAAGAAGGATGGGACTTGGAGACTTTTTATTGACTATCGGGCGCTGAACAATATCACTGTCTGGAATAGGTACCCGATCCCACGAAATGATGACCTTCTGGACCAACTCAAAGGGGTGAAATATTTCAACAAGATCGACTTGAATTCTGGGTATCACTAGGTACCAATCGAACCCTATGATGTGTGGAAGACTGCCTTCAAAGCCAAGGATGGCCTTTTCGAATGGTTGGTCATGCCTTTCGGGTTGACGAATTCTCCTGCAACCTTCATGAGGTTGATGGACGACATCTTGCGACCATTCACCAAATAATTTGTAGTGGTGTAATTGGATGACATTCTGATCTTCAACCAGACTTGGGAAGAGCACCTCCACCACATCCAAAAAATCCTCCAAATACTGCGGCAACACAAGTTGTGTGCGAATTTGGAGAAGTGCACTTTTTGCATGACCGAGGTTCAATATCTGGGATACATTATTGATGAAAGGGGGGTGCATGTGGATCCAACCAAGATCCAAGTCATTCGGGATTGGCCAGCCCCAACCACTCTAATAAAGCTTCACATCGTTATGGGTCTTCCTAATTTCTACCGCAGGTTCATGTTGGCATTCTCTCATATCACTTGGCCCTTGAGTCAAGTCACCAAGGGAGGAGCAAAAGCAAAATTATTTTGGTCAGAACCTCAACAAAAGGAGTTCGTAGAATTGAAACATTGCCTTTGTTCTGCCCTAGTGCTCACATTACCAGACTTGCAACAACCATTTAAGATCGAGACAGATGCCTCTGACTATGCTATTGGGGCAGTTCTTACTCAACAGAGGCATCCAGTGGCATATCACAGTGAGACATTGTCTGACACAGTTCGCAAGTATCCCACTTATGAAAAAGAAATGCATTACATTGTCCAGGCTTGTCGAAAATGGAAGCATTACACTTTGGGGAAGGAAACAATCATCCACACAGACCACTGACCCCTACAGTTAATACAAACACAAGGGAAGTTGCAGAATGATCACCATCATAAGTGGTCCACATATCTGCAATAGTTTCATTTGAACATCAAGTACAAGAAGGGTAGCACCTATAATGTTGCAGACTGCCTCAACCGACCACTGATCCTGGCGCTAACCACCATTCTCAACCCTAATGGGCACAAGACTTCTAATTGGTCGCTTCTCTACAAGAGCAATCCAGAATTCAACCACATATACAAGGCACTCTTGGGGGGTACACAAGTTCCAAATTTTCACCTCCAAGATGCACTGTTATGTCACCTGGGACACCTTTGTATTCCTTCAAGCGAGCGTGCCAATATGATATGGGAAGCGCATTACAGTCGATTCGCTGAGCATTTCGGGGTTGAGAAAATAGTGGCAGTACTGCAGAAGTATTTCTATTGGCCGAACCTTCGACATGATGTCGGGAAGTACATCAAATATTGCACTGATTGCGCCATTTCCAAACCGACCATCAAGAAGCAAGTCCTATATACTCCGCTACCTACCCCTAGTCGACCTTGGGAATCCATCTCCATGGATTACATGTCGGGCCTTCCTTATACTAAGCATGGAAATGACCGTGTTTTCGTGGTCGTCGAAAAATTCTTGAAGATGTCCATTATGACGACCTATAAGAAGAATATCACAGCATAAGCCACTGCTAAACTCTTCTTTGAACGAGTGTGGGTGCACTTTTGGATCCCACAGTCTATCATATCAGATCATGATAGTAGTTTCCTCATCACATTTTGGTCCAGCCTTTGGTCAATGTTGGACACCAAGCTCACCAAGTCCACAACTTTCCATCCCCAAACTAATGGCCAGACAGAGGTCGTTAATAGGATGATTGTACACATTCTGCGCATGTACAATTCAAAGAATCCATGCACATGGGATGAAATCCTCCCTTATGTACAACACAATTATGACCGTACTCTCCACAGCTCAACCAACTACAGCCCCTTTCAGGTGGGCTTGGGATTCCAGCCACTATGTCCCATTGACGTAGCCATGCCATTTGTGGCTACTCAGGCTGATTCAGCTCATGTCCAGTCTAAAGCTGACAAAGCGAACAACTTCATCGAGCGCATTCAGCACATCCGCCAACAGGTTCATGACATATTGGACAGAGCTAATGCTAAGTACAAGCAACGACATGATCAACATCGGACGCCACACAACTTCCAGGTGGGCGAAAAAGTGTGGCTACATTTGTAGAAGGAGTGCCTCACTGGACCCCACCACAACATTTGCCTGCTCCGATATGGGCCATACACCATCACCAAGGCTATAGGGAAAAATTCATTCAAGCTCAGTATTCCACCATTCCTTGGTCTGCACCCAATATTCAATTTGGACTGCCTTCATCCCTACTTCCCACCTCTACTGGACACCTCTGACATTGCAGAAAAACTCACACCAACAGAGTTAAACACAGACTGCATGGAACATTCCACCATAGATTGTATCATGGACATGCAAATCAAGAACAATCACCAACAGAATATCCAATTGTATCGGATTGTCAAAGTTTTCCAACCCCTGCACCAAGGCAAGTGGTTCACTAGGGACCAAGTTCAGCAAAATCTTCCTCATCTCATGGAGGAACTCAACGCAATGGGGACCATTGCTTCCTAAGGGGGGATGAATGATCCAAGTGGATATTGGTGGCCACTTGCCTATTCCACTTGGGGCCCCACCATTATCTCTTTCATTTTTTCAGTTTCGGCACAACTTACTATTTTTAGTAGTTTCTTGGGTCCTGAACTTCCAGAGCCGTTTTGAGGCCCTAAACGACGTTTTTTGGGGAAAATGGGAGCAACATGGGTCCATGGACTGATGTTTTCCACATCAAAAGATGTATTCCTCGGATAGATCTTTCTAACGAGGTATGGTGCGTGTCAAACGAAGATCGTATGCTAAAGACGTCCCCGGGAAGTTGAAACACCAATTTACCCAAACTGGGCCCATATTTTTGGCACTTCATCTCCTAGGGTTAGGGTTTTGGATGTTTAGGGCTTTCCATTGTTTCTAAATAATAAATAGGCCCTCAAGCCTCATTGTAACACAGTTTAGAGGCCTGTAGCCGCCACATCTCTTCTCAGAGATAAGCTACCAATGCCCTAGCTAGTTTATTTCCATTTTGTCTGTAAGAAAAATTCATTTCTTTAATATTAATAAAATGAAGTGTTATTTCTGATGCATCTTTGTTTTTATGGTTATATGGGTATTCTGTTGTGTTCTTGCATAAATCCGGATCAATACCTCCAATGTAATTCTTTTGAGAGAGGAATATAAAGTTTGGATGTTGATTTACTTCAATACCAAGATAGTAGTGAACATATCCCAAGTCAATCATTTCAAAACCTTTCCTCAATTCCTTCTTTATAGATGAAATGTAGCTTTCATTGGTCCTTGTCATCAAAATATCATCTACATACACCACAAGATATACAATTGTTTTGCCAAATTTCTTGACAAACAAAGTCACATCATCAAGATCATAATGTTTAAAGTTGAGTTTCAGAAGATGCTCAGTTAACTTCTCATACCAGGCTGGCGGTACTTGCTTGAGGCCATACAAGGATTTTACAAGCTTGCATACTTTCTGTTTTTTACCCTTCACAAAAAATCCTTATGGTTGGGACATAAAAACATTCTCTTTCAGATCTCCATTGAGGAAGGAAGTTTTTACATCCATTTGATGGACTTTCCAATCGTTCTGAGCTACCAAGGCAAAGAGTGTCTGAATGGTAACCCATTTTTTTGTGGGGGTGATCTGAATGAAGTATGTTAGTGTTGTTGTGCTAATTCCTCTTTCAGATTTTGAAAACAATGTCTTATATGTGCTTAAGGGTTCAAGTTCTCTTGCAGGTTATTGAGTCTCATGAGTGCTTTTCATGTTAAATTTATGAACAATTTAACATCAAAGAAAGGTTAAACAATAGCAAATAAAATTAGAGTACATCACCATACAACAAATCAACATAGGGATTTGATGAAGGAGTTCACCCCTCCTGGGCTACATCTCCTTGGTCCAGCTTCCATTGCTTAGGTCTCTATATTATGCTCAAATTTTCAAAAATGATGTGTTTACAAAGATTTCTTGCTCCTGAAACCTGCACCAATGAGTCCAGAATGCGCAAAAATGATCATCTAGCCTCTTTCTGCAACTCATTTGGTTGAAAACTCCAAAAGTTATGACCATCCCCATCTTTTCCACAATTTCTGGCCTAAATTTAGCTAACTGAAGCTAAATCGGTTAGCTAGCGCTAAAACTGGTAGTTCTGCTGGATTTGGCAGACTGCCAAACTAATCCAGTTTTAGTTTAATTAAGTGCATTAGCTAATTAAGTCTAGTTAGCGCTTAAACCGCGCTTATGGGCAAACTTAGGATTAGTGTTAAGTAAATGAGGTTTAGGTGTTAATTAAACCAGGTTAACTGTTTTAAACTTTGCGCTTAGGAGCTAGCACCCTCCTGCTCTACCGTGGTCACAGGTCATATGCATATGCATTGGGGGTTGGCCCCCACTCCCCCCATCAACAACTTTAATAAGGTTCAAATATATGTGACATCGTATACATATTAAGAACTTCATTGTGGTGTAGCGGTGGCGTGTGGCACTGGCGGGGCGAAGGTCCCGTGTTTGACCCTCGCCGGCCCTTCCGGTCTTCAAACCATAATTTTTCTATACCATTTGGGGGGGCACGTGGCAGCCCTAGGCTGCACCACGTGTCCTATCCCCATTATCCCGCCCTCAACCATACAAAACACGCCAAATCACCCACAAATTCAACCAATCGGATGTTGCCAATTGGTAGTCCCACACTAGCCAGAGGAAAATAACAAATTTCGACCCAAATCAGTTACCATGCCACGTTAGTAGTATGGACTGCTGATTGGGCAACATGTCTGTCTTTTTTTTCAAATTTTGCATGTTTAGCAAAGTGAACAAAACTCTTTTTTGGGAGCATACAGAGTCCATTTCACGCGAAACGAAGTGCGTCAGATTCAGAATGACGAGCACTATGCAGTTGTTCAAGTTTCACGCCATTTTGATAACTTTGATTTTTGAGCATAAAACTAAGCACATGATCATTCCTCCCCACTGGAAGCCTTTTGGACCCAAAAATCTCTTTCATTATTGTACCAGTGGATGAGGGTACAGTTCCCTCACCCTTCCTGTCTCAATCCATTGGAATTTTCCTAATTTCAACAATCTGAGCTTTTCATAAAAATAAATCTTTTTCCTTGATTTTGAAGACCTTGTCTTGCTGTTGTAGAAACTATCACGCAACAATTTCCCTGAATTTTCAAAACAACAAGTTGTCCTTGAAGAAACAAACTTGTTTCCACCTTGGTCATCAATCAAAGGAAACTTTAAAACTATCTCACCTCGAACATTGTCGACATGGCGATTTTTAGCTTTTCTTTCCTTATACTTGTGTCGACTTTTGACCAAGTGTTTTCGCCATTGCCATGTACCATTTTGAAACAAAAAAAAAGTACTTGTGGAACCTATGCCTTCTTTGTCAAATTGTTTTGGCACTTTCTCTTTGACCCTTGCACTCTCTTGCACCAGCATCTTGTTTCCGTCACCATTCAACATTGATGCGGACTACTACAATTATTTCACATCTTGTTTACCTCTTTTTAAAGGCAACATGTTAGAGCCCTGAAACATATTATTACAAACATTAGCAAATTCAATGTAATCAACTTGTTCATTTGATGCATCTTTTTGAAAGGTCTCATTCAAAACATCACTATGCTTGAACATTAACAAAGTCAAATTTTGACTTGCATTCACTATTATCTTCATTTCTCATGCATGTATAAGATACAAACTCCTCTTCTTCTTATGCTCTCTAACTATGTACTCAATAACATATTTAAACAAGTGGTAATTATTCTCATGGCGATGAAATACTATTTTCTTCTCATAAATATAAGGACTTCCCAAAATAATACCTGAAATATCAAGCAACACTACATGAAGTTCAAATTCGTCAAGAAAGTTTGAATTGATTGCAAACCTTAGGATGCATTTACTTGTTACCTGCAAGTTTACATTCTTCCATATCCAGCCTAAAGGATATGGCCTCGGATATGTAATAGTTTCAAGATTTAACTTCTTAACTAAGTCTTCAGAAATCAAATTAGCTTGAGAACCATTATCAAATAGTGTGCTATTTTGGTATGCTTTGAAACAACTCTAATATGAAAGAGTTCAATTCTCGTATCTTCATTTTGAGTTACATTAGAATAACTTGAAGAACTAGTGATTGTTATGTTCTTACCTTTCAAATCCATTGTTGCAATATTGGTTTCATCTCTAGAATTTGAACCTAATTCATGTTCAATGATTGCAACAAATTTCTCCTTCTCTTTGTTTTTAAGTTTGTTTGGCTTCAACTCTTGATGGAGTCGCCAACAATGGTCTTCATCATGTCCATTTTTCTAAGAATGTTTACATGCGAGTTTATCTTTCTCTATTTTAATAGAACCATTTTTCTTTCCTCTTCCATTAAACTTATGCTTTCCTTTACCTTCATACTCAAGAAAACTATAAATTTTCTCATCTGCACTATGTTTCCCTCTTGCTTCTAAATGTATGGCTTGAACGCAAACCTCATCTAAGTTTGTGAGATTGAACATGAGAATAGTATGTCTAAGATAGTTGTGCAAACCCCCAATATACTTTAACAAAGTTTCTTCAAAAGATAAATTGACACCCAAAATAAGATCTCTTCCCCTAAATTCATGAGTGTATCTTGCACACTTTTCCCTTTCAATTGTCTAAAATTATAGTAGTCCATAATGGCTTTTTGCATGTAAGCTAGAGGGTAATATTTCCTTTTAATGGCAGCAATAAAATTAGATGAATACATTGAGATCTTGTCGTGGTTTTTAATCTCATCTTGAGTCCTTGCTTCCCACCATAAAAGTGTTGCGCCCTCCATTCTCAAGGAAGCCAATTGTATCTTTATGTAATCCTATTGAAGGTTTTGAATTCTACAATAAACCTCCTGATGCAGAGAAGCTGCTATAATACCAGAATACGCTACGGAAAATGAGTTTTAAAACTCCACACAATATTTCCCTTTACTCACAACAGGGTTCAACCTTGGAAGGTCGCAACATACATACATGCGCAAATCAACAGCTGAATTTTGTAACACACAGACCATATAACAAACCCAAACCAATGCAAATAAGCGGGTTTCTCACTAGAGGGTCCCACAATAGCTCCGACCAATCAACAGGCGATTGCACTTCGCATTCTCCACATTATAACTAAAAAATTTTAAGTTCCATTTTCTGCGATTTGTGAAGTTGCACAACATCGACACGTTTCCTTCCAACTTCACATCGTAAAATGTTTTTTTTTCCTTGTGACAGTCCTTAATGCTAACCCCTAAAATTTGCGATGTGCGAAATCACTTTTAATCTCCACCGTTGGCTTCTGCAGGATCCGACGGTCCACGCAACTCCTTCTTCGTACCACTTCACATTGCAAACTATTAAACTTAACTTGCGAAATCTCTTAACAAAGACTCCTATTTTCTGCGATTTGCGATGTCCTCCGATCATGATGTGATCTCTCACCGTTGATCAGTGTTGGATTGAATGAACCTCGTCGCGCCTACAAATCCGATTGATATCTGCTTTGCAGTTAACAAAATATTTAATTCAACAAAGGAATGTGCAAAAACTAAGGCCTCGCTGCACCTGAAATACGATTAGATTTCTTGTTGTGCGACTTAAATACAAATATTCGATTTCAACAGGGGTTTAAACAACTAATTTAAAACAGGGAACCCGATCAAAGCACAAAACACTTGAATTTGTTTGGAAATTAAACATTGTTTTAAAAAAAGAGATCCCGATCAAACACAAAACACTTAGAATTAATTTGGAAATGGAAAACTCAGACCCAAGCCTTCAAATGGTTGGTTTTTACATTTACTTCTACTTCTATGTTCTCTCCTTTCTCGCTATGGATGGAAGAACCCCACAATGGTGGATTTGGTTCAGTTTTATGCCTTTCCCAAAATCCCTATAAACTGTCTTTCAGTTTCAAAACATTTTATTCAACTAAATACTTAACTAATCCTAATTTAACCATTCTTTTATTCTGCAAATTACAATGGCTGAGTTAGCCCAAATTAACTTAAGCAAAGTAAAATGGAATTCAAAACTTCTTCTTCTGTCCAGCAGAAGAAATCAACTTCAGTTGTAGCCTTTCAGTTGGATGCTCCTGCATCAGGCTCCCAGGGTAAATTAAATTCATGGATCTTGTCCATGAGCTCTTCAATAGAGTACCCTGCACTTTGAATTTGGGCAATGTCCAACCAAGAACAATCCTCTAGAGAATGGTCCTTCCATTTTACCAGATATTCTAAATACGCTTTGTTTCGTGTCTTCCTGGCCACCTGTGCATCCAAAATTTTTTCAATTTCCAAAGGCTGTGCTAGAGGCATCTGTTTAATGCATGATCTCTCCTCATCCTGGGTGTCCCGTGTTCGTCTCTCTGAATTTTCTTCTTCATCAACATCAGTGTATGGGTACAGATCTGCCACATTAAATATGGGTGAGATTCCTACACCCGGAGGTAACTGCAACTCATAAGCGTTTGCAGAAAACTTCCAAAGAATTATACAAGGCCTGATCTTTTTCATCTTCAATTTGTTGTATTCGCCTTTAGGAAACATCTCCTTGCACAAATGTGCCAGTACTAGGTCTTCTACTTCGAATTCTACTTCTCGCATTTTCAAATCTGCTTATTGTTTATATTTTTGGCTGTTGTCTTGTAGTTTCAATTTGACCTGTTCATGTAGATCGCTGATTTATTTTGTGAAATATTCACCATCAATACTCCTGCGTTCTAACTGACCCAAATCCCATAACTCAAATACTCCACGTGGGTGAATTCCATATAGGATTTGGAAAGGAATTCTGCCCGTGATTCTGTTGGGCGAGTCATTGTAGGCAAACTCCGCTTGTGCAAGCACACGATCCCACTATCTAGAATTTTCACCAACCAGACTTCTCAACAAATTTCCTAGACTCCTGTTCACAACTTCAGTTTGCCCATCTGACTGTGGATGATAAGCAGAACTAAAATTTAGTTTGGTGTCTAACTTCTTCCACAATGTTCGCCAGAAATGGCCTAAGAGCTTTACATCCTTGTCCGAGATGATGGACTTCATCAAGCCATGTAATCTGACTATATCTATAAAGAACAAGCGTGCTACATGTGTGGCATCACTTGTCTTTTGGCATGGAATGAAATGTGCCATTTTAGTGAAACGATCCACCACCACCATGATGGAATCAAATCCCTGATGTGTCTTTGGTAGACCTAAGACAAATTCAAAGCTGACTGAGTCCCATGGTTTGTTCAGAAAGGGTAAGGGTGTATACAAGCCTGAATTTTGGCTACATCCCTTTGCATGTTGACACACTTTACACCTACTCATGAATCTCTGTACATCCCTTCGCATTCTCGTCCAATAGTAAAAGTGGCTCAGCTGATCTAAAGTCTTATCTATGCCAAAATTTCCAGCCAAACCTCCACTGTGTTTTTCCTGGATTTAGTTCTCTCGCATAAACATTCCAGAATACACAATTGTCCTCCTTTGAACAACAACCCATCCTGCATGTTATAGTCCAACCATGGGCTATTTTCCCTTAATAATGAATTTTGGCAAGCTAATTCATAAGCTTCCTTAAAATCTGCATCCACTTCATACAAGTCTTTGAGATGCTCAAATCCCAACACTTGTTTTACACTTTCTTGTATTATCAAGCTTCTTCTACTTAACGCATCTGCTACTTTGTTGGCCTGACCACTGATCTGTTTCAACACGAATGTAAAAATCTGCAAGTACTCCACCTAATTCGTGTGTTTATGATTAAGCTTGTGCTGCTGCATAATATATTGTAACGCATAATTGTATGAAAACAAGACAAATTCATTTTCCAGCAAATAATGTCTCCAATGCTTCAACGCTTGGACGAATGTATAAAGCTCTTTGTCATAAGATGTATACTTCTGCCTGCTCTCATTTAAATTCTTGCTGAAGTATGATACTGGCTTATCTTCTTGGATGAGTACTACACCAATGGTTGTCCCACTGGCATCACAACGAACTTGGAAAAGTTTGTTGAAGTTTGGAAATTTTAGGATTGGTTTTTCCATGATCTTATTCTTCAAAAATTGAAAACTCATCTCAGCAAGTTCTGTCCAATGAAAAGGCTGATTTTCCTTCTTAATGGTGTCCAACATAGGTGCACAAATACCACTGAAGTTCTTAATGAACTTCCAATAGAAACTTGTCAATCCATGAAAAATTCTTACTTCAAACAAACTTTTGGGAGATGGCCAACTAAATTTGGTTGCAACCTTCTCTGGGTCCATCTTCAACTCATTCTCATAAATTACAAAGCCTAGATAAATCAATTCTTTCTTGAAAAAAGAACATTTTTTAAAATTCATTAACAATTTATTTTGCTACAATTTTTCTAGCACATACCTGACATGCTGAAAATGTTCTTCTTCCGTCTTGCTGAAAATAAGTATATCATCCAGATATACAACCACAAACTTACCAATGAATTCCTTCAATATCTCATTCATCAAACACATGAATGTGTTGGGTGCATTGCTCAACCCAAAAGGCATGACCAACCATTCATACAAGCCTTCATTAGTCTTCAAAGTTGTCTTCCATTTGTCACCTTCTCTAATCCTAATCTAGTGATAGCCGGTTTTCAGATCTATCTTTGAAACGTACGCTGCTCCACTCAGACAATCCATCATATCATCCATCCGAGATAAATGAAACCTATACCTGATTGTGATCTTGTTTATCGCTCGGGAATCAATGCACATCCACCATTCACCTCCTTTCTTGGGAGCTAAAATGGTTGGAACAACACAAGGGCTCAAACTCTCTCGAACCAGTCCTTTATCTAACAATTTCTGTACTTGCTTCTTGATCTCCTCATTGTCTTTTGGACTTATCCGGTAAGCAGCCTTGTTTGGTAAACTGGCTACTAGAATAAAATCAATATAGTGACTAATGCTCCGCTTTGGTGGTAATTTATCTGATAGATCATCCACCACAATATCAATAAACTCTTGCAGCATGTCCTGTATTTCCACAGGAAAATCAGTGATTTATGTATGCATCAAAATTGACCTTGGCCTCCGCAAAACTGCATAATTCACCTCATTGTCTTCAATCTGTCGCAGAAACTCCTTTCCGCCTATCAACAATGTTTTTGTCCCACTAGTTTCTGCAATATCTTCTTCTTTCATGGGAATAAGTGTATGCTTTATCCCATCCTTCACAAAGCTATAACAATTCTTTTCCCCATCATGGACGACCTTTCTGTCAAATTGCCATGGCCTGCCTAGCAGAATATGGCATACATCCATAGGCATAATATCGCAAGTCACCTTGTCCTTGTACTTGCCAATGTGAAACTCCACCTCGCACTGCTCATCAACTAGCAGTTGGTGTCATTTTTGCAACCAAGACACCTTATAGGGAGTTGGGTGCTTCAACTTCTTCAAACCCAATTTTTCTACCATCTCATTGGCTACCAGGTTATCGGTGCATCCACTATCTATAATCAATTTGCAGCATTTTCCATGTGACTTACACACAGTTTGGAACAATGCTTTCCTCTATGTTAGGTCAGCCACCTCCTTAGCTGGTTTTAGTAAAACCTTTTTCAACACCAAGGCCTCTCCTATTTCAAGCACATTCTCCACCTCTTGTGGTGTTGCCTCTACTTCATCAGATTGAGCAACATACACTCCCCTATGTCCAACTGGTTCATTTTTAGGACATTCAAAAGACCTGTGCCCCCATTTGTGACACTTGTAACACTGGTAGGCATTTCCTTTGCCTCTGCCATTACCTCTTCCTCGCTGGTATGGCCTTCTACCTCTGGTGTTACCTTCCCTCTTAGTCTGTCCCAAAGTCTTCGAACTATTGTGATATTCATTACTGTTGGAAGTGCTACCTCTCCCAAAGGACTGTCCTCTTCCTCTACCTGAACCATGTCCTCTTCTTGCACTTTGCTTCTTGGTAATCTTTTCTTCCGCCTTCAATCACACTGATATGCCTCCTCTATAGTTTTTGGGGAAAGAATATTGATCTCATCCAAGATTTCCATCCGTAGACCATTCACAGATCTTGTTGTCTTCTCAGGGGTATCTTCAACATACCCAGCCGTCAAGTTCACTTTATAGAAATCTTCTGTGTATTCCTTTACAGTCATTGTTCTCTGTCTCAAATTCTGCACTTTTCTGTAAAGGGAAATTTGGTAATCTTTAGGTAGGAACTTTCTTTTCATCTTTGCAATCATCTTGTCCCAACTCTTGATCAAAGGCTTGTTCAGTCTTCTCCTTTCATCTTGCACACTGTCCCACCATAGTGCGGTATGTCCTTTCAAATTAGTGACAACAAACCTAATTTTTCTGTCCTCACTAATTTCCTCATACTCAAAGTATTTATCTAACTCACTTATCCAATTCAACAATTCTTTTGTGGATAAACTTCCATCATAATTGGAGAACTCTGGTCTTGGCTTGCTGCTAGCCATCAAAACATATTTTAGTAGTTTGATTTCTGGCTGCTCGTCCTCTAGCTCATCTATTTGTGCTTATGTCTTATCATCATTGGCATCTCCATCTTCAAGGTCCCTATGCCTTCCTACTTCCACTGTTTCCAAACGTGCTGACAACACTCTAATCTCTTCTCGCAGTTCTTCATTTGCTACTCCCCTTGCAACTCTTCCTCGAATTCTTCTTCCTACTTCAACTCTTCCTCGACGTATTCTTCCTACTTCCATCTTCACTTAGGAAGAAATTTTTTCTCTGATACCAATTGATGTAGATAAGCTGCTATAATACCAGAATATGCTGCAGAAAATGAGTTTTAAAACTCCACACAAGATTTCCCTTTACTCGCAACAATGTTCATCCTTGGAAGGTCGCAACATACATACACACGTGAATCAACAACGGAATTTCATAACACACAGACCATACAACAAACCCAAACCAATGCAAATACTTGGGTTTCTCACCGGAGGGTCCCATAGTAGCTCCGACCAATCAACGAGTGATCACACTTCACATAATCCACAATAAACTCAAAACGTTAAGTTCTATTTTATGTGATTTGCGAAGTTGTGCAACATTGACACGTGTCCTTCCCACTTAGCATCGCAAAATGCTTCGTTTTCCTTGCGACAGTCCTCAATGCTAACCCCTAAACTTTGCGATGTGCGAAATCAATTTTAATCTCCAATGTTGGCTTCTCCAGGATCTGACGGTCCGCGCAACTCCTTCTTTGTATCACTTCACATCGCAAACTATTAAACTTAACTTGCGAAATATCTTAACCGAGACTCCTATTTTCTGTGATTTGCGATGTCCTCCGATTGCGATGTGATCTCTCACCATTGATCGGTGTTGGATCGAATAGCACTCGTCGTGCCTGCAAATCTGATTGATATCTTCTCTGCGGTTAACACAATATTTAATTCAACAAAGGAGTGTGTAAAAATAAGCCCTCATTGTGCCTGCAATCCGATTAGATTTCTTGCTGTGCGACTTAAATACACATATTCGATTTCAACAGAGTTTTAAATAACTAATTTAAAACATGGAACCCGATCAAAGCAAAAAACACTTAGAATTTGTTTGGAAATGAAACATTGTTTTAAAAACAGAGGTCCCGATCAAACACAAAACACTTAGAATTAATTTGGAAATGGAAAACTTAGAGCCAAGCCCTCATAAGGCTAGTTTTTACATTTACCTGTACTTCTCTGTTCTCTCCTTTGTCGCTATGGATGGCAGAACCCCACAATGGTGGATTTGGTTCAGTTTTATGCCTTTCCCAAAATCCCCATATGGTTGAGAAACTATCATTCAATTTCAAAATAACTTATTCAATTAAATACTTAACTAATCCTAATTTAACCATTCTTTTATTCTGCAAATTACAATGGCCAAGTTAGCCCAAATTAACTTAAACAAAGTAAAATGGAATTCAAAACTTCATCTTCTGTCCAGCAGAAGAAATCAACTCCAGTTGTAACCTTTTAGTTGGATGCTCCTGCATCACCTCCATTTGACGAATCCAATTATCTAGCTTCTTTGCATTCATTTCGCCATTATACATCGGTAGCTCAAATTTGACATCAAGCTTAAGTAAGGGTGTTTTACTAGTTCCTTTTGAAGTATGTGGATGAACATATTGAAAAGTTGTGGTAGTAGAAGATGATGAAGAAGGTGTAGATGGTGGTGAGGATGATGGTGGAGTGGATAGTGGATTCTTACCTCCATGGCCTCTTCCTCTTGGAGCCCTAGAACTTTCTCCTTGCATCATTAAATTCCTCTCCTCATAGAGGACCTTAACCATCTCAGTCATATCAAAAAATGCCTTTCTAAATGCTCTCTCATATTTTGTCATGGTAGGTTATCCTTCATGAGACATTCTCACTGAAGACTCAACTTCAACTTGAGGATGTGCTGGTGTTGAAGACTTTGGAAACCTTTCCCTTCTTCCTCTTGACCCAACCGCAGGGCTTTCAACTAGCTTCCCTTCTCCTCTTTTGAGTTTTAACCTTGTAAGCAAGCCACAAACTTGCAAACAATTAGATCCCTTCTTGCACAACAAAGCCTAAATACCTAAAGCTCTAATACCAAAAATGATATGAATGAAGCATGTTAGTGTTGTAGTGCTAATTCCTCTTTCAGATTTTGAAAACAATGTCTTATATGTGCTTAAGGGTTCAAGTTATCTTGCAGGTTATTGAGTCTCATGAATGTTTTTCATGTTAATTTTATGAACAATTTAACATAAAAGAAAGGTTGAATAGTAGCAAATAAAATTACAATACATCACCATACAACACATCAACACAAGGATTTGATGAAGAAATTCACCCCTCCTGGGCTACATCTCCTTGGTCCAACTTCCATAGCTTGGGCCTCTATATTATGCTCAAATTTGAAAAAATGATGTGTTTACAATGCTTTTTTGCTTCTGAAAATTGCACCAATGAGTCCATAATGCCCAAAAATGGTCATCTAGCCTCTTTCTGCACCTCATTTGGTCGAAAACTCCAAAAGTTATGACCATCTCCAGTTTTTCCACAATTTCTGGCCTAAATTTAGCTAATTGGAGCTAAATTGGTTAGCTAGCGCTAAAACTGGTAGTTTCATCGGATTTGGCGAACAAAAAAACTAATATAGTTTAGTTTTATTAAGCGCATTAGTGCTAATTAAGTGTATTTAGCACTTAAACCTCGCTTATGGGCAAACTTCGGATTAGTGTTAAGTAAATGAGGTTTAGGCTGGAATTAAACCGGGTTAACTATTTTAATCTCCATGCTTAGAAGTTCGCACCCTCTCGTTCCGCTGTGGCCATAGGCTATAGGCATATGCATTTGGGGCTGGCCCCCACTCCCCCATTATATCGATACCATGCATGGTCGAATCGGGCAGCCCCCCTGCCCCGAAATGTGGGGGGGGGGGGAGCCACCCACAAGAACCCCCTAAATAATCGGCTATCAGTTATACCTTCCCTATAGAAAAATATATATGATGACATATACATATTAAGAACTTTGTTATGGTGTAGCTGTCGCGTGTGGCACTGGTGGGCGGAGGTCCCATGTTCGAGCCCCGCTAGCCCTTCCAGTCTTCAAACCATAATTTTTCCATACCATTGGGGGGGCATGGTAGCGCTAGGCTGCACCACATGTCCTCTCCCCATTAGCCCGCTCTCAACCATACAAAACACGCCAAATCACCCACAAATTAAACCAATTGGATGCTTCAACTTGGAAGTCCCACACTAACTGGAGGAAAATGATAAATTTCGGCTCAACCCAGTCAGCATGCCACATTAGCAGTATGGACTACTGACTGGGCAACACATCTGTCCTTTTTTTTCAAATTTTTCCTATTTAACAAAGTGAACAAAACTCATTTATGGGAGCATACAGAGTCCATTTCACATGAAACAAAGTGCATTGGATTCAGAATGACGAGCACTACGCGATCATTCAAGTTTCACACCATTCTGAGAACTTTGATTTTTGAGCATAAAACTAAGCACCTAATGAGGGGGAAAAAGTCTCCCCATAGTCGACCCCTTCCTTCTGTGTAAAATATTTTGCCACAAGACAAGAATTGTGCTTGTCAAGTGAGCCATTAAATTTATATTTGTTCTTGTAGACCCACTTGCAACCTATTGGTTTGGTTCCCAATGGAGGATCAACCAACTTCCAGGTGCCACTCTTTATCAAGGCATCATATTCTTTCTGCATCGCTTCGTTCCATTCATCATGAGAAGAGGCTTCTTTGAAGGAAGTTGGTTCAAAATATGTAGAAAAATTCATTTCACAATCATAAGAAATATCCATATCAACATGTGAATCATAATCATCTACATGACCTCCATTTTTCTTGGTTGTGCTTCTTGTTCCTGTCTTTCCAACCTCATCAAGATGAACACTTTCAAGTGTCCTTGTCAGCCATTTTGGAGGAAATTTTTGAGATGGCCCAGGCTGCTCAATTGACTAAGTTGGGGTTGAATCAAGATTTATTCTCCCATTTCTGTTAGTCACATCACTCAAACTATCATCAGTGGCTGGAGCTTCATGTGGGGGAGAGAGTGCTTCACAAGAAGATTCCACAGATTGATCCAATATAGGAATCCCCCCTTCAAGAGGTGGGATCTCATTATCAAATTATTGAAAAGAAGTTGCATGTCTGAATCTATCCAAGTGATTAGGTTGTCACTCAACAACATTGTCATCCTTGGCAAATTTAAGAAATATCACATCTCTAGATACTAAAAACTTGTTATTAATTTCATCATAGAGATGATATGCTTTGGAGGCATTTGAATACCCCAAGAAGATACACTTGTGACTCCTTGCAACAAGTTTGTTTCTTTGTTCCTTAGGTATCAAGGCATAACAAGTGGAACCAAAGACCCTGAGATGTTTTACTGAAGGAATGTGTCCATACCACATTTCATAAGGGGTCTTGTTTCTAATAGCATTATATGGACACCTATTCTTTATATACACAGCACATAGAACCACATCAACCCAAAAAATCAGTTTAACATTCTTGAAAAACATCATGGAACGTACCATATTTAATAGTCATGTTCTTTCTTTTAGCTACTCCATTCTGCTGGGGATCATAAGGCACAATTGTTTGATGTTTGATCCCATGCCAATGAAGATATTTTTCAAATTCATTTGAAGTGTACTCTTTTCCATTATCAATGTGAATAGAGCCAATATGAGATTGTGCATCATTTTCGATCCATGCATGAAAGTTATTGAATGTTCGAAAAACATCATATTTGTTCTTCAATAAATAAACCCAACACATTCTGGTGTAGTCATCAATAAATATCATCATATATTTATTACCATTTGCAGAAGGAACATGCATTGGGCCATATAAATCTGAATGAATGAGTTCAAGTGTTGTATGTGCTCTGGAACGGGAATCATGAAAATATTGTTTGTTGTGTTTTCCTAAAAATACAAGCATCACATTGCTTAAGTTTCCTAGGAATTCTAGGCAAACCGGTAACACCATTTTTCTTCAACAAGTGAAGGTTGTCATAGTTCAAGTGTCCAAATCTAGCATGCCATAAAATACTTGATGGAAATGTACCTTCATCATAGTGATAAATGTATGAATTTTTTTGTGCACGAGCAGATGTACCTTGCAGCTTCATAAGTCTTTCTTCTTCTTTCTCTGTTATGAAAAGTGAGTGATATGATGCTTTTCTGACCTTGAAATTTCCATCAAGTATATGAATGGAGTGTCATTGCTAGAAGATGTGGACCAAAGACATCAAGTTTATCCTCAACTTCAAGAGATATAGAACATCATGTAGAAGAAAGTCTGGAAGACCAGGCAATTTGAGCCTAATGGTGCCAAGCCCTGGTGGCTTGAGTTTTGAATTATCTGCAAAATATACTACTCCATCAACATTGTTAGTGAATTCTTCAGAAAATTATCTCCTAAAATTCATGTGGCATGTTGCTCCTGAATCAAGCACCCAATCATCTTTCCATGAAGCAAGTGAAACATTGAACAAGTCTTCAGTTACTCCAATATTGTAATGTGCCACAACATGGTGATCAGATTTAGGTGCTTTACCTTTCCCCTTGTCATTGGTTTTACCTTTGCCTTCATTTCTTTCATGCTCAATTATGTCCCAATGAAACTTACATGTGGATGCATCATGTCCATCTCTATTGCAACACATGCAATGAAGATCAAACTTTTCTCCTTGGAACTGTTTGCCCCGGTGCCTCTAAAATTCCTCCTTCCTCTTCCTCTTCCTCATCAGACACCTCTTCCACTAGAAGAATCTTGTGAATGCATTTTAAAAATGTGTATTGTGTGAAAAAATTACACTTCTAGTAGGAAAAAAATTGCACTTCTGGTGGTAATTTCTGTAAAAAATTTCACTTCTAATATTCTGTAAAAAAAATGCAATTCTAGTGGAAATATATATAACAAAGGTATTATAAAGGGGAGGTATCAAATGGATAAGCGGAGGATCCCAACTTTATAAGTGTTGGGGATTTATATGATGATATATTTAAAAATATGTTGGGATATGTCGGGGTATATATATGTGTGTGTGTGTGTGTATAAGTGGAGTATTATAACCGGGAGGTGGAAGCGTTAACCAGAGTATGAAGGAGGCAATTTGAAAGGCCGCGAAGGGTGGTATATGAGTTATATATTATAATTGTTGACTCAACGTAATAATATTAAACAAAATACCATTCAACGTGAGATCGTTCAACGTGAGATTGTTCAACGTGATACCATTCAACATAATACCATTTGTATGGCAGTTTGGTGGTATGCAGAGGGGAGGAATGGTGGTATGGGAGAAACCGAGGTGAGGAAGAATCAGTGGTATGGGAAGGAGCGGAGGTAAGGAGTATGAGCGGAGCGTAGTTCAGAATGATGTTGGTAAGCAATATGGTGATGTCGTGGTCCTCAACCGGTGTTTGTTGAACTATTCATCTGGAGGGCGATGCCTCAACACGGTAAGCAGTGGGAGGTGTTATATAGCAGTGGTATGGGGAGAAAAACATTCACGGAGGAAAGCGCCAACACAGTCACGATAGCACCATGATGTCGCGACACGACGGTTCAAATACACTGTTTAGAACGAGGTTTGAATGCAAACCATACCCTTAACACAGTCGCGCGAGTTTTCAAACACTTTTCAGCATATACAACCATCAATCAATGCACATATCTAAAAAAAAAAAAATCAACATTCATGCTCACCGCACCATTCGTACATGTTGGATTCAAACTACACGGCTACTATCCACGCTCACCACACCATTTGTACATGTTGGAGTCAAACTGTTACCAAAATGAAGGAGTCGAACTCTTACCAATTGTTCCACACCATGTAGTGGCACAAATTATACGAGCTACCATCACGCCATAAGCATTACATGGTATCCAACATATTGCAGGAACAACCAGATCCACTGAGCACAATTCGTAGTATAATGACAACATCCAAATGCATCACCACACACAAATCATCGGCCATTACATCCCAACAGAGTTTTATTCAACGCACAAAGCCATTAAACAACAAGCCATCAAGCAACAATTTACAAGGACAGAGAGCAGAGGAATATGGCAGAGAATGCAGGAGTTACAAGTCAAAATTGGTTAAAAATAGGGGTTGGTTCTGATACATGTCAGACCAATTGTGTTTTGCTTGCATTATCATAGAGATATATATATGGAAGGAGGGAAATACTTTTGGGTTTTATTTCTCTTCATATTTTAATTTTCTTTATTTTCTATTTACACTATTTTACATGGATTATCTAATCCCATAAATGTACTGTAATAATATGAAACATTGTGGTAATATCTAACTAATATGTTTTAGAAAACTATTGACTTTGAATACAAAAAAATAAACTAACATCTATATATAATATATTTAAAAAAAAATGGGAGAAGCAAGAGTGGGAGAGGTTATTTGTACCCGTACAAAGAAAAGAAAATTCAACTTGTTTAAGGATTAGGGACATCAACAAATAACAAAGTTGGATATTTAACTTTATGGTATGTCGTGGAATTGGCTTACTCCAAGGGACTTCGTCAAATGATGGCCTTTTGTGACTCAAAGATTGTGATCTAGCATATAATTAAAATCAAAGGAAAAGATAAGCAAATTACATTTTCTATTTAACACATAATCAAATTAGTATTGGATAAATTTGATTTGATTAAGATTTGTTCATATGATTAAAAAAAATCTCAATATGATGGTTGATTCTTTAGATAATCAAGGTGTTCTCCTAGAACCAGACATATTAAGGATTGATGAAGGGGGCCTAATCCAAAAAGCAATACCATGATAATCTGAATCAAACATTGTGTGTTTTCGATGCTCATGCGCATTAATCATAGATTAAGGAGTCAAGTCATATCATATGAATCGACCTTGCATTACTCTGTAATCCCATTAATATATGTTAATTTGAGTCAACTTATGGTTAACATGGAGAGTTGTGCCCTTGCAGCCACCTAGGCAGCCTTCATCACAACTTTTTGGGTGAAGGATAGATGTAAAAGGAAAAATGTGTTTATTAATGTCATTTGAATGTAAGAGGCTCACTCCTTTGCATGTGTATATTCCATGTTTGCATTGAAACTTTCCTTGGAGCGCAATCTTTCCATTATGCTTAAACAATCCGGATTTGAGAGCCGAGATTAGTGGCGTAGGTAGCAGGTCCAAATCAAGGAACATGAGTTCGATGGTATATATAGACCGTTGGGGTGAGTAGGGACATAAAGAACTTGCAATCTGAGTTTTAATATGCCAAGTCTATAAACAGGTCTAGAGTAATCTCAACATTATGGAGCGTGATTTCGGGAATTCTGAGGAAGAGTTGGTCTTGTGTTTGCAAAGATGGCAGACACCTTGAAATTCATCATTTATTTGATTTCTAGGTATGCGGAAATGGTTCTGGTCGAATATCGAACTCAAAATGAAATGTTAACTCAGATATTGGGAATCCTAGAAATGAAGATGGGTTGTTGGCCAATGAAATGTTGGAATTTTGAAGGGAAAATATGGGAGAGGGGTTGGCAATGGCAATGGCAATGGAAATGGAAATGGAAATGGGGTTCGTGTTGGAGCTGGCGAGGATAATATGGAGAATACTTTGAGCTTTGAACAGCAAAAGGAAAGCAGTATTGACCTTATTGATGACCAGTATGATACTTCACAGATCAAATCGGAATAAGACGAAGCCTAAGTCGCTTCTGCTATTAATAGTGTTTTTTTATGGTTTGCAAATATTCCCATTAGGGAAGTCTATATATTAATATGTAAAATTAAATTCATAGATCTAATTAGACATCCTATATAATTATATAAACTTTTATTATGGCTTCAACAATTCTGATGATAATCCATACAAAATGAAACAAACTTATCAGGAATGATCCAAAAAGCATGTCGGATACATCTTTTGGAAGGAATTGCTAGCCGAGCGCTCACGTTTCAGAGAGTTTCGCTCCTGACTTTAACCCAACAACCTTCACCAGTTTGGCCTACATGAGCTTTAGAGATTTCATGTCTAGAGAAAGTGGTTGTTGTCATGTGACTTGCTTTCAAACGCATAAGCCAGATCATGGGTGGCCAACTTATGTAGTTTTATAGGCTCCATTGCAAGCAACTAGATTATCAGACGTTCCATTGCGAAAAACTAATAAAGAATCACGAAACCCATTCAGTGAATTAGTGCAATCAATTCCTTTTGGAGTGGAAAAGCATATGAACCAACCATTGCTCATACTTTGCTTTACCCAACTGAAAAAGGGGCTAGCCAAGTTATGTAGGGAAAAATTTATTGGACATATATGGAAACTATATTATATGCATGATCGAACCCCCCCTCAATCTTTCAAGGTTTGTTAAGTTTGATTCTTAATAATTAATCATTCTTTCCATCTCAACAACTATTTTTTGGAGAATTAAAAACTTTTATTGTATGGGTCACATTACTTTTCCATAATGAATATTTCAAGGATTATAATTAATTCTCATGAGCTCCAGAGTGAATCTGAACGTTGGTCTATTCTCAAGATTCTTTGGGACGAAAGAAGATGCCTCTTTTGCGATACTAAGAAAGTCGAAGATAAAGCACTTTCTCTTGGATTGTCCGACCCTTACATTTGTTCTCATTTCCATAACATTTTCCCCACTACCAACCTCCTTGACTTGTTGAGTCAGGAAAACTACAGTGACCCCGAAACAGTTCTTTCCCTCCTTTTTGATCACAGAAATAAAATCTTAAATAATTTCAATTAACCGCTTGTTTCTTAAGGTCCAATAGACCATATTGGTCTCAGTGGACGTTAATGATCATCATCATCATCATAAATTTACTATACATAAATTCTTCAATTGAAAGAAAAAAACTCAAGAAATCTATTGAGTGAAATTATATTCTCAGCCTCCACAGATTACAGAAGATTTGATATTTGTTTATAGATTTTTGAAACTCTTTTAGATGGACCCACTTTGGATGCCTAAAGTTCGTCTAATGATTACAATGTACCATATTATTTCAAATAAAAGGAGATAATCCAATTATGTATTTACAATTGTAGTTCTTATTTTCTTTTCCTCCTCTCTATTTGTTGGTTGAAGGATAGATCAACTGGTGGAGATTAAACTATCTTAATGGATGGTCATGGGTCACTTATCCAAATGGATGGTCATGGGTCACCTATCCAAATGAATGGTCGAAGAATAGCTTAGTTGGTGTAGGGTCACCTATCTTAGTGGATGTTCGCGAGTTCAAGTCCTGCTCACTATACACCTGTTTGCCCGCTAGACTGATAGAGCTCGACTTGGAAAAATGTTGCAATAGTTGTACATATTCAAGAATAAATCTTGCATTAGACCTTTATCCTATTTCAATGTCATATATATCAATACGAAACTCTACTCTAGCCTAAGAGTATGCACCTCTTAGTAGATTCATCTATGTTTTATTATTTCCAATATATAAGTCTTATTCTTGGAAACAATTTCGTGCATACAAAAATTGATATTTATACTCGTGCTTTCTAGCTAGAAAATTTACATATTCAAGAATAAGTCTGGCATTGGGCCTTTGGCTGGTTGCAAAGTACTATATATTTACAAGAAACACTACTCTAAGAGTATGCATCTCTCTGTGGATTCATGTATGTTTTGTTGTTTCTAGTATATAAGTCTTATTCATAGAGAAAAATAAAAATATTGATAATCATTCCGATTCCTAATCATCTTAAACATTAAGATTGACTTTTCCATCTACCCATCGACAACCCTCCAAATTACCATAGTCTTTCCAAGTGTTCTCAATGAGTCCCATGATCCACAATCTCTTTTTGTTTAGAATTTAGAGAATCATTTGCACCCAATCGTCATCGTTGATCGTTGAAGTTGTTGTTTCTATTTATGTTAATGTTATTCGTATGTGCTCTATTGAAAATTGAAGTCGAAAGGCCCCTGATATATACATAAAAAATTGCACACTATATGGAAATCATTATCATCGAGTCTAATTCTCATTCCACATCGGTGGCTTTAAAGGATAATTAAGTTTAAAATAGCCTTGATCTATAAAACAAATGATTCATATATTAGTATAAGCCCTTGAATATCATTTTGGGTATTGATATAAATGATTTAGAATGATTCACAAATTAGTACTATTGTGCATCACTTAAGAGACAGCTTATATGGAAATCTAGATTTCCATTAATGGCAAAAGCTATTAAAAAATAAAAAGTTACTATAATACTCACAATTGGGTCTAGAGCATCACTTTGTTTACACATCATTCCGGGAGTACCGATATTTAATGATAGTGTCATATTTGTGCTTAATTTATATATGACTTTCCCATTTCTCCCTAACAACACTTTACTTGTTATGCTCATTTTCTACCTGCACATAACTCCGAATCAAATCAAAGCGTCACTTTCTCCATAATATTGCATTACTGGTAGATGTTCATTCTCTACCTGCAAATATTGCTCTACTTGTTGAAATTCATTCTCTAGCGGCAAAGAAGTATGAATCATATCAAAGTGTCATAGCTCATTAACGTGTAAATAAATATTAAAATAGTATGAATCAAATCAAAATGTTTTACTTCACAATACACAAAACAATGTAACAAACCATTGTAAGAAGATAACATACATGTGCTAAGATAATGGGTCAACTCTACTATCTTTGTTGTAAAATATTACATCTCGTATTAAAAAAAAAAAAATCAAATTATAATTCACGATGATGTTTAAAATAAATCTGTAATCAGGTGTGATGTTCAAAAAATTAAACAAAAGTATAAGCATTGCCATTGCAATTGAAACCTTATGGTTTTACAAAACAAGGTTTCACAAAATATATTTGTAATTAGCAGTGATATTTAAAACAAATCTGTAATTAGTTGTGATGTTTAGGAAATTAAAGTTTATGAATAGCATGAAAAATGTTTAAAGATTTGTAATATTTTGATAGTTTTTTTAATAGAGAAAAGTAATTCAAAATTTGATTCACCATTTCAGGTTTTTGATACTCTTTTGAATCTAGGATTTTGATATTTTCTTGACTCTACCAAATTTTGAATTCTCGTCATATTCAACTTTTATAGCTTGCTTAAAAGTTAGATTAAAAGTTTTCATACTCTTTTGACTTTACGGAACTTAGAACCCTAATCATACAACTACTTGTTGAAAAGATAAATTAAAAGTTTTGCATGTGAAAGACCAAATATATAATTTTATGCTTATTAAATTTTGGAAAATATTGTGACGAGTTTTACTGGGAACAAGGATCTTGTCTACTGAGAATCCTTTTTTTCTTTTTCTTTTTCCTTTTTTCTATCCTTTCAACTTATTAATTTGTAGGTTGCAACTAATAGAGTCTCCATTCCTTTATTTTTGTCCTTCCATCTCATTTATTTGAAGGTTGGAGTGAATGGAGTCTCCAATATCGTTATTACACACTGTCTCTATAGTTACAACAAATATTAGTGATCCAAATACAAACTATAATCAACTTGAAGGTTCATTGTCTATTCTCAATGTATGGTGTGCAACTAAATAGGGAATCCTATGCAATATCACAACATTTTAATGAGTGACAATTTATGAGAAGTGCAATAATAAATCTATATACTTTATAATTTGAAATGGAGCTTATTTGCTTTAGATCGGAGAAGATACAATCTAAAATAAACAATATTTATTGGACCAAGCAAATGTTTAATGATCACCATAATCTTCAAGTATAAATTTAAACGAAAATAAATTGAAGCTTTACTTTAAAATATCAGAGTTAATGCATAACTCGACGCTGGGAGGGCAAAATGACGAGTTCTGGGCTCTACAGAGAGGTGAGGGTTTACAACACGGTCTCAGTGGAAGGCAGATCTGGACACGCCTTGAAGGATTAGACGAATTTGATCTTTGGAACTCTACCATCTGCTAAATAAATTTCGGTCCGAACAAACAGATGTGGCGATTGGGCTCTACACCCTACTTTGCCCAGAGATTAATCTCTTCACCCACATACACACAATGCAGAGATATTTATCTCTAGAGATAAATTGAATATATGTGGTGCCTTCTGGATTTGCTCGTATGTGCTCTTATCTGAAGGGAAAGGACCTCGATGCAATCTAAACGATCCTGTGAAGCTACTATGTACAACCTTGTATATGGGGTGCAGATTCCCCAACATGATGGTGACAACCCCAGACGTAGATCTAGGAACCATCAAATCGTATCTAGTTTCTCTTCCCATCTTGGGCATATTTAACTCCAAACAACATGGATCAAGCCCTAATCCGAGGCATCCCGCACTCTTCTCTTCAGATCTGCTATCACACTTCATAAATATCAGAGTAGCAAGGATATTTACACCTACAATGCAATTCCTTCTACAAACAGGAGGAACGAAAAATGGCACCAAATCGGATACTGAGACATATGACAATCACGAGAAGCAAGGACCAAACTTCCTCCAAATTTTTATCTGTTATGAAGCCACCTCACAAAATAGAAGAAAAGAGAGATCAACGCCTTAGAAATAAGCCACTTCGAGGGGGAAACCTCCTTTACATTACATAAATTAACAATTACTAGATGATACAAATGAAAAAAACTCCTTTCTATATATAGGAGTCCAATGGGTCACAGTATAATCCTAGCCGACATAACAATAACGATGTAAGGGAAAAAAATAACAATAGTGGGATTTTATGGGGCACAATACTAACAATATGGGGACTACATGGGCACAACAATAAAAATAAGGGGGCTATATTAATAATAAGGGGATACGCTGGTATTATAGGGACCTAACATGCCCCTCTCCTTCAAACAAGTGTTGTCCTCAACTTTTGATTATTTTTGGATTCTTCTATATAAAATTCTCATCCTCCCATGTGGAATATTTAGCGGGTAAGTTCTTCCACTTGTTGAAATACTCTAAAATTGATCGATTTCGTAGTTGTCTAGTTCTTGTTTTTGTGACTACTTCAGAACTTCTTTCGCTGCGATGATGATCTTCCTATTGTTTCATTCGATTATGCACCAAAGTTAGGTTATCCTTTGAGATTTGGAGAACTTGTTGTTGATGCTTGATGTGATCTTCCACTACTTTATCATCCATATTAGCTTCCATTTGATCCTTCAAGCCATCCAACTTAGCCTCCATTTTTGCTTTTAAACCATTTATGTCATCTTTGATTTATCTTTGTAAGATCGAAATTTGTTGCACTTGGTATCGTAATTTTGATATATCATACTGCAATTCTTCCTATTCATGCGTCATAGTAGAGATTTCTTTTTCTTTCTTTTGAGGAGATCAATATTGAAACTAATGTATCTATGTAATTTCAGATCTCCAATATATGAAATTTGGTCTTGAGTAGCCCTATGAATTGTCTTCCCAAGGCCATAGGTCTTACCTGATTTGGATTCTTCAAGGAAAAGTTATGCCCAATCTCCCACAATGACCTAATTATGGACTGGTTCAGTAGAGTGAACTTGTACGGCATGCCACATGTCCCCGTTTCCTTATGTGGCTCGGAAATTAATACACAGGAAACTACAATCCATGAACTTTCGACCACTTTTTACAGAATTCCAATCCGATGCTCAGAGAGAGAGTTATGACGATTTTCCCAAGGTCACCTCTTTGAGATGAAAATTGAGAGCCTGCAAAAGCCTAACTTCCACAGATCGTATCTCCAAAAATATTGCGAACCAAGATCTGAAATTTTTACACGAAGTTCATTAGGATTTCCTCGCAAATGATTTTTTTTAGTGTCTCAACCTTCGTAGAAAAATAGTTATAGCGAAAATGACACAATGACCTGTTTGAAGCAGCGAAACCCTAGAATCCAAAGCTCTGATACCAAATGTTATGAAACTAGCTCACAAAATAGAAGAAAAGAGAGATCAATGCCTTAGAAATAAACCACTTCGAGGGGGAAGCCTCCTTTACATTACATAAATGAATAATTCTTGGATGATACAAATGAGAAAACATACTTTCTATATATAGGAGTCCAATGGTTCACAATATAATCCTAGTTGACATAACAATAACATTGTAAAGGCACAACAATAACAATAGTGTGCTTTTATGGGGCACAATACTAACAATATGGGGACTACATAGGCACAACAATAAAAATAAGTGGGCTGTACTAATAATAAGGGGATACACTAGTATTATAGGGACCTAACATCATCAAAACCCTTGCTGGTAAATCTTCATTACTATGGGTCTAGATGTCGGACAAGGTCATCTAATTGAAGCAAAAGATCATGCAAAATATGGGATATCCTTCATCTATGAAAAATCTTGATCTGTGGTGGCAGATATCTACATGATTCTCACTTCCTACATTATTATAACATTCTACCTTCGACAACCATCATCCTCAATATGAGATTGAGAGGAGGATCAACGGGATCAAGTAAATCAAAGGGATCAGGAGGTATTACTGGATCTAGATTTCCCAAAGGTACAAATCTGAATAAGGAACACATAAATGCTGGCCTATCATTCAAAAACATCCTTCAAGGGAAATCACCAGCTACAACAAACACAGAACAAGCACATAATTATCCCAGCCCGTACATAGTGGAGCGGAAAATTATATCCTAGAATTGATCATAGATATCTCAGAAGCTGATGATTTTCACACCACTTTTTGTTTCTTAAGAGACAATTCCTTGGCTATGGAAAGGAATTTGTGCTTAAGACATTTTTAAAAAATGTGTCACAAAAGTAATTATATCAGGTGGTCTTCATTCAATCCCTTTGGAAACTAATTCTTTAAAACCCTTAACAATATGGTATAATGAAAGACTCTACAATGTCATTAACTATTGATATTTGAATGGAAAAGAAGAACTATAGAAGAAACTAAAAATGATATGCTGTAACACATAATCTATAACTTTAAATTTAAAAATGAATTTATGGAGAGAGAGGAAACTCAAAATAATATGTTGTAAACACAAAATCTATAAATTTTAAGTTCCAGAGAGAATGTGTGAAGGGAGAGGAGTTGGAGTGAAGGAGCACAAATTAAGGTTATTTAACTCTTACTCGCAGATGTAATTAAGAGACCGAAAACTACTTTACTTCACTTCATTCCAGGAAGAAGGAACACAAAATGACACAGGAAAAATGAATCACCATCAACAGTTGCAGGAAACTTGATGCTTCTTTCATTATTTCCTTAGAAAAGTAAGCACCAAAGCTTTAGTCTTCCACAGGTCCAAAACTCGGAACCTTTATTCTTTCTTTTGTATCTTGCTTAAATACATAAAAAACAGTTCGTAACTTCCAGAACTTCTTGAAACTCCTTCGACTACCTAAACTGTTAAAACTACTTATTACATTGCAATTGAGGACGTCACTATAGCTTTGACCTTAACCGAAAAAGAAAATGAATTAAAATTTGAAAGGTTATTCTTTTTTCTGAATATGATTTGTTGCTGATGCGTCTTCCTGAAGTACTGATGTGTCTCCCTCACAGATCATACATCCTTGCCTTGCCTTTCTTCTAGAGTTAAACATTTGTCTTTTCTGCTCACTGTCATGTCTTTTCTGCTTCTGGTGCGGTATTTGAACAATACTGCAATAATGTATCCTTGCCCAACTTGACCCAGCTATTGCATTTCCAATAGTGCCACTATGTGCTCTCTTTTCCCGAATCTTCCTATTCTGCTCGTGTCTGCTGTGTTCTGTCTTTTATTTCCCTTTGCTCTATGTCGGGTCACATACCCGAGTCCACTGCCCGCGTTCACGTTTCTCCATAAAACCAACACAACTGCATATAATCTTAGACTTTAAATAAGTTCAACTTAACCTTTGAATGGTATCACGTCTGCCTTTCCATCGCATTTTGGCCTTTGTGGTTCACAACATATTTCTTAGCACCTTTCCTCCTAAGCTTGCGACGTGCAATATGTGATCACATCGCCTCGTAATATTGCAACTTTAGTCCTCATCCCAGATCAGATTTTATAACATTTACCTCATAAACACTTTGCAACTTTGTCAATTTTCAATTCCTCCGATCGCCACAATATCTTATTGCATGCAATGTGCGATATTCATCGCATCACCAGATATTAAACTTGTCGCTCTTCGCATCGCATCTTTGCAAGTTTAACCATATCTAAAACTTGTATCCTTTACCGAATGCAATATGCGAAGGAACCTATGGCTGACACGTGGCTTCTCTTCACAACCTCTGATCCATCTGATTTGCATTTCTGTGATAGGATCTCCACCATCCATCTCTCTGCTTCAATTCTAATCTTTGATCCTGACCGTCGATTTCCCCCCTTTACACTTCTTCCAAAACTCTTAAGTTTTTAAGGAAAATGTGTCAGTTCTCTGCCTTCGGGAAATTTATACGATTTCTTCGATAATGAACATAGTTTCATTCAACAAGCTCAAATATGTTCCTTTAATGAATAAACGATCTTGATTACTAATTTTTTTTTCTCCATGGTGTAACCCTCCTGAGCTTATTTGGTATTCTGTAGCGCTAGTCTCTCCTAAGCTTGCTAATAAGCCCGAATCGACCTGCCTTCACATCTATGCACATAATGTTAATACACCAACATATATATCAAAATTATTTTTTGACATACAAAAAAATTACCTTTTCTAACATATATGCTCTTTTGGTGTTTTGAGAAATATTTCAAAAGTAAATGCAAATGAGGCACAACATCTAGCTCCACCTGGGGATAGTGATTTTTCCCATGAAAGCTCTAAGAACCGCAGATTAGTGCCTTATCTATTTGACGTGGAGTCAAATATTTCTTGGTGACATATGAAGAATGAGCAGTCTAGTATTTACAATGGTGAAATGCTGAATTTTAGTGCTGGAAATAATGCTTCAGATATTGCCCATTCACAGGCAGCTGCAAAGATTCTCCATCTAAATCTTCTAGGATGAAAGTATTGTCTGATCTGGCTTCATATATTCTGTACGGGCCACACCAGAGAGGGTAAAACTTGCCATGCTTTCCTTTATCTTCCCTTCTTGTGTCCCATCTTAATACTAAATCTCTTGCTTGGAAGAGGATTTCTTTTTATTTTCTGTCAAATATGGACTTCATATTTTCCTGATAAGAAATCAAGTTATCTCTAAATTTGTTCCTGTCTTCACTTGATTCAATCACCTTGTTCAATCTTTTCACTAGAGCATTAGGTTCTTCTTGAGCTTCTTGAAGGAAACAAATTACTGGTTTGGCCAACTAAGTAGGAAATAATGCTTGAGTTCCATAAACCAATTCATAGGGTGGCTTGCCAGTAGACCTCCTAGTGGTTACTCGTACTACCCAAAGAGAAAAATTCAACTTTGAATCCCAATCTTTTTGATTTTCAGTGATTATCTTCTTCAGAATCCTGACCAATGTCTTGTTTGAAGACTTTGCTAATCCATTCCCTTGTGGATGGTAGGCCGTGGAATGTGACAAAATTACATTATATGTTTGATAGAAATTAATGAGTCGAGAAGAATTAAATACCTAAGCATTATTAGTTACAATCTTGACTGGACAACCAAACCTACTGAAGATGTTCTCCTCCAAAACTTCATAACCACTTGGTCATTTTCTTTCTTGGTGGGGATTTCTTCAACCCACTTTGTGAAGTAATCAGTAGCAATTAGAACCCATTTGAACTACCCACTTGATGGTGGATTGATCTCTCCAATAAAGTCCAGTCCGCACTGCCTGAAAGGATATTCTATGAATACTGGAATGAGATGCAACAGAGCAAGTCTCTTCTTTTCTACAAACAATTGACACTTCTGACAACTTCTGACCAGTCTATATACACCAGTAAATAGTGTAGGCCAATAAAAACTTGACTTGAGGATTTTATGTGCTGTGAACTTCCAACTATAATGTCCTCCACATAGATTTTCATGATATTCCTTGATAAAATCAATGGATTCACCTTCAGTTAAACGCAACAACAAAATACCAGCAAGATCTTTCCAATACAACTTTACTTCTACTATGACATATGGCTGAGATTTAAGCTTGAGAGCTCTGTATTTGATTCTATTCAGTGAAGATGGACAAGAAAAGAAACACAAATAATGAAAAACATCTTTATACCAATCTAAACACACAAATTTGTATTAAATACCTGTCTTGGTCTTATTCTGACCTTCTTCATTGTCAGCTCCATCCATTGGTGCCAAGAGATTAATCCCCAATGCTTGAAAATTTAGTTTTGTTAGAAACTTTGCTCAACATGTCCTTTGATTAACTTGGTGGGTTTAATGTCCAAATCATACTCCTGGATTTTAGCTATCCATTTTCCTCTTTTTCCTTCAACATCACTTTGAACCAACACGTCCTTGACAGCAGAATTAGGTACATAAGCAGTTATTTGGGATTATAACACATAAGTCCTGAAGGCTTTGAGTGATTTAACCAATGCATACACTTGTTTCTCCAAAATGTTATATTTGAGCTCAACATCTATGAGAACTTTGCTGAAGAATGCCACTAATTGTTCCTTACTATTGTCTTTTTTCTGCAATAACACAACAACAATAGTGGTGGTAGAAGAAAATGAAAATATTTGAAATACCTTTTGATAATCAGGGCTTATTAAAACTGGAGCTTCCTGGAGTGCTTCTTTTATTCTGGCAAATGCTTCTCTTGTTTCTTTATCCCACCCCACTTCTGCATTCTTCTTCAACATGTTTGTTATATTTCTCACAATCTCAGCATAATTTAGTACAAATATTCTCAGAAATTTTATTTTTCCCAAAAGTCTTTGAATATATTTCTTTCTTCTGGGTAAAGGAATGTTCCAAATTGCCTCCACCCTTGTTGGATCAATATTTACTCCTTGTTTCGAAACTATGTGACCCAATAATTTACCTTCCTCCAAGGCGAACAAATATTTTTTGGGATTTAGTGACAAACCATACTTCCTGCACTTTTCGAAAGTCCTTTGTAGATGTTCCAGGTGTTCATCATCTGATCTTGAAAAAACAGTTACATCATCCAAATATACAAACACATACTTGTCTCCCACAAACGATATGTCCATGGCCCTCTAAAAAGTTGCACCTGCATTCATAAGACCAAATGGCATCTGTGCATACACGAAGGTGTCCCAGGGGGTTGTAAAAGCTGTCTTCTTCTGATCTTCCTGATCCACTGCCACTTGGTTATATCCAGAGAATCCATCAACCATAAACATCCTGTAAGCTCCTGTCACCTTCTGTAAGACATAATCCATTTTAGGTAAAAGATAATTATCCTTTAGAGATTAGATGCTTTGTTCGAATTCCTGAAATCCACACACAATATTATCTCTCCATTTCTCTTCCTCACAAGAACCAGATTAGAAACCCAATCCGAATATATGAGAGGGACTATGATTTTTTCTTGCAGCAATTTATTCAATTCCTTCTCAATAGGAGCTAACAATAATGGATTAATATGTCTGAGATTTTGCCTATGTGGTTTGATTCCTTATTTCAATGGGATCTTATGTTGTATTATGCTTTTATAATACGTTTTCAAGTCTTCAGATGACCAAGCAAACACATCCATATACTTCTTGAAAAGTTCAATGTATCTTTCTTTGTAATTTTTGGGAACACCCTTGAATAATTTCACCATTTTTTGTTGTTGTTGAGTTCCCAAATTGCAATCTTCCATCTCTTCCTCTTGATGTATTTCCTTCAAATTAACAACATCATCGTTAGAGTCAAATAGTCTTTCAAGGGGAACTAGTCCTTTAGGGAGGATATTGTCTTTCAATTGGATAATCTTCTGCTCACCTATTGACTGCTTGAGGTTTCTTACCTCCCCTTTATGCTCTGTCTGTTCTTCTTCTTGATCTATCTCAACATATTCAAAGTTTCCAATCATTGTTAAGAAATGATTTATCTGCTCATAATATTCAAACACTTGCCAATGTTTCACATTGTCAAGAATAGAGGGTCAGTATCTAATTTCAATCTCATACCTTAACCATGGATTCATTGGAGGCTTAAAGGTACTAGCTGCAACTGCTAACGAATCTGCCAACCTATTCTCCTCCCTCGGGATGAACTGAATATTGAAGTGTTAGGATATTCCGACACATAGGAAATAGTCAAGAATAACTTAGTCTAGTGTGGAGTTAGTTAAAGTGTGTTTCTTTACCATGTACATTTGTAACTTATAATCCAACGGTCGCGATTTGTAGTGATCCGACGGTTATCTCTCACCTCGATATTAACGAAACTTGATCCGTGGCTTAACACCCGATTGGTCCATGATCTCTATTTAAAGAGCATGGAGGGTTATTTGTCCGGTAACCGTTTATGAGAGAAACATATGTAAATTTTCTTTTTATATTAATAAATTGCCTAAAGTGGCCGTGTTGGCTCAGGCCATGGACTGTTTCCCTCTTTGAGGGTTTTAACCACGTGATTATACTGGTGTACTGATTTGTGATATGTTTGTGAGTGGTGACCTTTGGTTCTTGATCTATGGAACTTACCCTATAAATTCCTACATGGTATCAGAGCTATTTTGAGGGTCGCATCAGTTGTTGATCAAAATCCGAAGCCAGTTTGACTACATGCAAATGCCGTTTTGTAGATATATTATTTTTGAACATTTTTGGGTTTACAGAACTGCTCTGTTGTGTTTGGAGCATCTGTTACAATGAGGAACATCTTTCGTTTCATGTGAAAAGGTTTCCAGGAGCCCAAGTTATGACAATTTAGATCTGGAGGTATTAAGCATCATTTTTGCAGTTATATTTGTTAATAGTTCTGCTTATTTCAGTTTATTCCATTTATTTTCGGTTTATAGGTTTTATTTATTTGCCAGATTTGTACCCTCTTTTCTGTGTATGCTCTTTTCTATGTGCTGCGTGCGATCTCGGCAAATCAGAAACAGGAAAAAATATTTTTTTGCTACATATGCTCTTTCCCCGCGTCTTTGTGCGATCTCGGGAAATTAGAAATAACAAAAAAAACTGATAGTTGCCGGTAAGGGTAGGCAGAAATCTAACATTCTGCCGTAAGGCTTTGCATTTCGTTTTTTTTGCCCAGTTTTTTTGTTTTTTTTTGTGTAGGAAAAGGCACACACACCGAAGAGTAAAAAATAAAAAAATAAACCCCCTGTTCCTCCTTTCAAACATTAATAGAATCCTTTTACTATCTCACATGGTAAGGAGTTAGTTTATGAGAATAGAGGTCTTGGGTTCAAACCTCTTTCTCAAGATTTTTTTTGTAAAATTTTTTTGTTAAAAGGGGCAGAATTTTTTTTAAATGCCGCACTTCATCCCGTTCTCGTAACTATTCGGCATCTTCAACTTGTTTTTTCAAAAAGGCATAAATTCTTCATTCGAAAGCCGTTTTTCGAGCTGTTTTTTTTTAAACGACCTAATTTTTCGAGATATTTCCATTGGAGCGGTTAGTTTTTGATTTTCTCAGCTTCAGTTAAAAAAAAAAATGGAAAGTGCATGCACGATTATTCTTAACAGCACCATTTATTTCCAATGGATACCTCACATGGTATATATACTTAGAGGTAAACCTTTTGATGATGATAAAGTCGCTAAATGGGAAAATAAACAAGATCAAGCACGAGGGTTGATAGGAATATCCATTTCTCAAGATCTTCGATTTCATATCCTTGACATTGACACCCTTCATGAAGCCCTCGACAAGCTAAATATTGTCTTTGGCATTCAAAATTAAATCAGGGCCCATCAGCTTGAAAATGAGTTGCTTACTTTGGATCCCAATAATTTCTCCTGTATTGAGGATTTTTTGTCCAAATTCAAGACCCTTAGAATTCTTTTAGAAGGTTGTAAGGTAAAAAATGAAGATGGTAGCCTCATTTATTTCATTCTTGCTAAGCTTGGCCCTGCATACTCTGTATTTGTTTCCGCCTTCCATTCCAATAGAGAAGCCATCATTTCTTCAAGAACTACCTACAAGAATCCCTCTTTTGATTCCTTTTGCGATTCTTTGATAAGAGAACAAGAAAAAATATTACACCTTGGTCTTATCACTTCTAGAAATGCTTCTAAGAAAGCCTTAGCAGCCCAACATCAATCATATCAAAAGAATCCCAATAAGTTGTATCCTAAAAAGTATGGTCCGAAACCAAACAAGGGTCCTAAGAAATTTCAGCTGCAAACTGAAAAAGCAACTCACCAAAATGATAAGGCATATAAAAACAAAGGAAAGAAGATAGATAGACATTGCAACTTTTGCAATTGTGATGGCCATATAGAGTCCAAATGTTTTAATAAGATGGAAGCCTTAGAAGCAGCAATGAAGAAGCACAACATCAAATTGGAGCATTCTTCACCTTCATCTTTAGGAATGAAACTTTCTGCTTGTGGTTGTCAAGAATCAAGATCTGGAAATGCATTAAATGTATCTTCCTCTTCTCATTCTCATGAGTGGCTCATTGATTTTGGAGCTTCTTATCACATGGCCAAAAATAAAGCCATGTTTTCTTCCTTAAATGATTGCAACACCAAACATATTTATGTTGGTGATGATAGATCTCTTAGTGTTGTAGGATCTGGAACCATTCATCTCGATAATGGTCAGTTTAATGATGTACTATGTGTTCCTACCTTGTCATGCTACCTTCTCTATGTTTATCAGATAACTCATTCAGGTGAAGGGAAAATAATAGAATTCTCACCTCATGATGTTGTAATCAAGAACCTCAAAGATCTTAAACATATTTTAGCTACTGGCATTGCTGATGATTCCACAAGGTTGTATAAGTTTGACAACTTTGGATCATCATGTCTTCCCTTCGTTTTTGTTGCTCATAATGATGAAGTGAGCAAAATTTGGCATGAGCAATTTGGTCACTTAAACTATCGCTCTCTTCAAACTCTATGTAAGGAAAATATGGTGACGGGTCTTCCTATGGTATCTTGTCGAGATGGTGTTTTCTCCAGATGTGTACTCGGAAAACATCATCGGGATAGTTTTGACAAACGTGCCTCTTGGCACGCTTCAACCCCTTTGCAGCTTGTGCACAATGATTTATGTGGTCCACTTCCTATTGTTTCTTTCTCTGGTTGCAAGTACTTCTTAACCTTCATTGATGATTTTTCCAGACACACCTGGGTATACTTCTTAAAACTCAAGAGTGAAGTTTTTAACATGTTCTTGGCCTTTAAGGCCTTTGTTGAGAAACAATCTGGACATCAAATTCTTAAGTTAATATCAGACAATGGAGGAGAATATGTTAACAACAAATTTATCAACTTCTGCACTGAGCATGGCGTTCAATTGCAACATACTGTTCCATATGCTCCACAAAAAAATGGTGTAGCTGAAAGGAAAAATCACACCTTAAAAGAAATGGCTAATTGTATGCTTCAATCTAAAGGACTTGGTCTCAATTTTTGGGCCGAAGCCATTAAATGTGCAAATTACATAGTAAATCGTACTCCTACTAAGGTTTTAAATAATATAACTCTAGAATAAGCTTGGAGCTCAATCAAACCAGATGTAAGTCACTTTCATGTTTTTGGAAGTGATGCTTGGGCCCATATTCCAAATGTGAAACATAAAGCCTTAGAACCTAAGAGTGAAAAATGCATTTTTGTTGGATATTCTGAAGATGTAAAAGGATATAGAATTCTTCAACCAAAACCCCAAAATATAATCATTAGAAGAGATGTACAATTTGATGAAAATATATCGGCTTGCAAGCCTAGTTCAGCGGTGTGCCAACTTTGGCATGCGAGCCTGATTCGGCATATGTGCCACCTCTCTCTCTCTCTTCTATTTTTAATAGTATTCCTTCTAGTTCAGATGATGACAGTGAGGATGAAAATCCTCCTCCACCTCTTGAAATTGTTCCTTATACTCCACCGCTTCCAAGATGGGTCCGCTCTACCTGGGATGCAGCAGGTTCTCTTGCAACTGACCCTGCCGATCGACGACGTACACGTTCTCAGTTTGAAAGAGCCTCTTCCTTATTGGCTCAAGTTCCAACAAATCCTGATCCAGAAACCTTTGAAGAAGCCTCCATTCATCCAGATTGGGATGAAGCTATGAATGAAGAATATTGCTCCTTATTGGCGAATGATACTTGGGATCTTGTTCCTCTTCCAAATGGAAGAAAAATTGTCAGATGCAGATGGGTTTACAGAAAAATTTTTGGACCAGATGGAAAAGTGGATAGACATAAAGCTCATCTTGTCACTAAAGGATTTTCAAAAGTTGAAGGCATTGACTATACTAAAACCTTCTCCCCTATTGCCAAAATAAATTCTATCCACCTTGTTCTTTCCCTTGCTGCCTCCTTTAAATGGGAAGTCCATCAGATGGATGTTAAATCTGCCTTCTTACATGGATATTTGCATGAAGAAATCTACATGGAACAACCCCCTGGCTTTATCCAAAAAGACTCTAGCCTTGTTTTTCACCTTTGGAAGTCTCTCTATGGTCTCAAACAAGCTCCTCGGGCTTGGTATGCCAAAATGGATAGATTTATATTAGGTAATGGCTTTTCTAGGTGTCATTATAACAACACTGTCTACACCAAGAAAGTGGGTAAGTCCTTCACCATCCTTATTCTTTATGTTGATAATATTATCCTTACTAGTAGTGATCCAAACCATATAAACCATGTGAAGTCTAGCCTCAAAAAGAAGTTTGAAATGACAGACTTAGGACACTTGCATTATTTCCCCGGTCTTCAAGCATTGCAATCCAAGGAAGGCATTACCCTCTCTCAGTCCAAGTATGCCTATGATCTTCTACACCAATTTCACATGGAAGACTGTAAGCCAACCCCTTCTCCCTTTCAGTCTGGAGTCAAACTTTCAGTCACTTGTACTACCCCTGAAGTTGATGCTACCTTATATTGTCAACTTGTTGGTAAACTTCTGTATCTAACCCATACCTATCTTGACCTTTCCTTTGTCGTTGGTCTTGTCGCTCGGTTTATGCACCAACCTCATGAAAGTCACTGGAAAGAAGCTAAAAGAATACTTCGATATATTCGAGGTACAGTTCAGTTTGGGATTCATTACAGTGCAGGAGCATCTCCATTGTTGACGAGTTTCACTGATTCTGATTGGGCTGATGACCCTGATGATCGAAAGTCTACTGCAGGATATGTATTCACTCTTGGTTCAGGACCTATTAGTTGGTCTTGTAAGAAACAAAGTTCCATCTCTCTTTCTTCAGCAGAAGTCGAGTATCGTGGTGCAGTTGAAGCCAACAAGGAAGCCATGTGGCTTCGTCAGATCCTGTCTGAATTTGGTCTTCATCAGTAGCATCCAACTACACTTTGGTGTGATAATCAAAGTGCCATTCAACTATGTAAAGATCCAGTTCAACATCAGCGTATGAAACACATTGAACTCCACATACACTTCATCAGAAATCTCATTCATGATCGTGTTCTTGAAGTGCAGTACTGTCCAACCAATGATCAAGTAGCCGATATCTTTACAAAGGCTCTCACAGAAGCAAAGTTTACCAAACTTCGATCCATGCTTGGAGTTCAGGAAAGTTGTCATTAAGGGGGGATAGGCTCTAATTCCTCCTTCCTTCTCCTATTGTGTCACCTTTGTAAATCCTTCAATCCTATCCCAATTTTTTCTTAAGGAGGGATGTTAGGATATTTCGACACATAGGAAATAGGTTCCTTTTATGTCACCTTTGTAAATCCTTCAATCCTATCCCAAGTTGTTCTTAAGGGGGGGTGTTAGGATATTCCGACACATAGGAAATAGTTAATAATAACTTAGTCTAGTGTAGAGTTAGGTAAAGTGTGTTTATTTACCATGTACATTTGTAACTTATAATCTGACAGTCACGATTTGTAGTGATCCGACGGTTATCTCTCACCTCGGTATTAACGACACTTGATCCGTGGCTTAACACCCGATTGGTCCATGATCTCTATTTAAAGAGCATGGAGGGTCATCTTTCCGGTAAACGTTTATGAGAGAAACATATGTAAATTTTCTTTTTATATTAATAAATTGCCTGAAGTGGCTGCGTTGGCTCAGGCCGTGGACTGTTTCCCTCTTTGAGGGTTTTAACCATGTGATTATACTGGTGTACTGATTTTTACACCAAGAAAGTGGGTAAGTCCTTCTTGATCTACGGAACTTACCTTGTAAATTCCTACATGAAGGCTTCAAAATAGTCCTCTATCAGATCCAAAACTTAATTCATGTATGATTTTAGTCTTGGATGCTTGGTCTGACAATGATTTTTGATCTATCTTATTATCAGTCCAGAGTCACCAAAAATTGAAATACACTAGACTCCAATCTGTTTAGCGACTTGAAGGCTTAATATTAAGGCCTCATACTCAGCTACGTTGCTTTTTGAATCAAACACATACTCAGCTACGTTGCATTTCCAAATCCTTTTTGAGTGCAAATCATTATTTGCAACTGCTGAAGGGAGTTGCTTCCTTGTGTCTTCAACAAATTATGCATCTTCATGTAGCATGATAATGAAATATCTTCTGTTTCTCGAATATAAATAGGGGAATTTCCTGCATCTTTCTTGGTAGTAGTTTTCACGAACCTTGTTTCCCTGTATAATCTCCTTTCTTCCCCATTGAAAACATGAATGATAGCATAAGTGAAATCCAATTTAAGAACACCTCCTAGCTTTTCTCCCCAAGATCTTGACAGGAGCAGTCCAAACCTGACTGGAATGTCAACAACCACTACATCCATGACTATACTCTTTGCTGGAATTTGTGCCAAAGAAAATACTATATATTTAATTAACCCAATGCATTTCACCCTTTTGGAATCAAATGAATACATATCCATGTAAGGTTTGGTAATCTGCAAGTTTAATTCCTTCATAACAGACATTGGCATGAGATTATGGGATGCTCCTGAGTCTAACATACAATTATGGAGAGTAAAATCATGAAGCAATAGAGAAATATAGAATGGTGGAATGGAGGGGTCTACTTCTTCCACATGAGGACCAAAGGTGACCACTGGCTTCTCTTCTTGTATGTTCACAATGTCACTTATATCTTCAATATGTGTGAGATTAATAAATTTTGAAATTTACTTCTTGCGTGTTGGTATTTTAGCTAATTCTAGAAGATGTACCTAAATTTTTACCTTCTCCAACTCTTTTTTCAAACTAAAAGGATGAGTTTGTTTAACATTATTTTTAGGTTCTTCTTCACTCTTTCTAGAATTTGCTGCTTGTTTGGGCATAGGAACAACTCTCTCCAAAATATTAGTATCAACTGATTTACTCTGGGAAGGTTCATCCTGTTGCACATATGTTATATTAACTGAATTTACAGGTTGCTTCCCATTACTGACTTGTTTAACAGGGTCCTTTTGTTGTGGAGTCGCCATTAAAGGAGGGACAGAATCTTGTTGTTCATGTTCATTATCCTGCACTCTAGATCTCTTTCTAGACCTCAAATCATACTTTTTATGCAACTCAGCTTGCATGAAATCTTTGAATTTCCTACAGTATTCATCCATTTCATCTTGGTCAAAAGATACTCCAGCTTCAACATATTCTCCCTTACCATATTCCTCTTCATCATCTTCTATTTTGTACACAACAGATATTTGATCTTCAGCTTCCCTTTGGTCATCTTCTGTTGACTCTCTGGGTGCTGCTTCTATATACAATGGTGCTTGAACTTGGTCTTGATATTTTCTTTCCCTCTGCAAAATTTGCAGGGGATGCCTTCTGAAATGAGGGTTAAATCCCCCTTGGTTTTGTTTTACTTGTCTTTAGGAGTTTTTACTTTCCAATTCCATCTTAAATTGCTTATTTGAAAAACATTTTATCACCTTTGTCATATATTCAATTCTTTGATCTTGTGATGATTCTTCTTTGGCTTTCCACTTCTCTTGGACTGGATATTCCCTTTCGCCTTTCCAGCTGCAGTCATATTAGCTTCAATCTCTAAAGCATCTGTTTTTATTTTCTCTAGAGTAGGGGATCTCCTTTCTCTAAGCGTGAAACTAAAATCGGCTTCAAAAGCCCTAGCAAAAAACACCTTTGCTCCAAAAGGAGGGGGCTTCATTTATACAGGAAAACTGTTATACAAATTATTGAATCTTTTGATAAAATCTAATATATTCTCATCTAGTTTTATTTTGATTGCATTGAATTCTGTCAGTGAATATCCATGATCCTTTTTTTCACCCCATCTCTGAGTGAATCGATTTTCTAGTTCTTCCCATGTATTAATAGAATCATTTGGCAATCTGTTGAGGAGGTAAATCCCCTCTGCGGACAGAGGCGATCCCTACTAGCCCAGCAGGGGTCTAGCAACAATCATCAAATGTTACAGCGCAAGTTCCTAGTTACGAATAAAAGACCAAATATGGAGGCCTACCTGGAATCCAATGCTATGATCCGTAGAAGAGAGCGTTCCCGTTCCTCAGCCTCGGCAGATCACGATCCCCCCACGATCTCCGCGGATGGACACCTGCACATGCAAGAAACAACACGAATACAAGCATAAAATCCAGAATACGCAACTAGATATCAGTCAGAAAGGATATAACTCATATTAACATAAGTGAAAACAGAGTGGAACCATAACCATAATCATTCATTAAATAACAATTGAAAGAGAGTACAACCAATGTTCTGACGCCGTGATCTCCTTCGGAAGGGTCCCCAGTCGTTCACGTCTCGCAAAGCTCGCCAGGGAAAGGGGCAAACCTCTCTTGAGTCTCTCGACGATAGTCTCCTTACTTGAGTCGGCCTTAAGGGAAGAAAGAGGGCTCTTATAGCACAAAGGCTCTTGGGAATTTGGAGATTCAAAGCTTAGGCACTTCAAGACTAGCTTGCCATGGAATTGAGCAGGCTTTTATAGATGGGGAAGGAGGGAGTTGGGATCCCTATTATTGTGGGATTGGCCCTATCATGAAGGAAGGTTCCATGAGAGGTGGCAAACCACTTCCCTTCCATGGAACTCCCGCAGCCAAACCTCCCAACTCAAGATAGGAAATGGTTTCTGAGTTTGTTGAAACACAACTTCTGCCATATTTATTTAAAAAACACTCCTTAAATTGGCTGGCGCGACTGCTGCTCTGGGACAGAGCGCCAGTTGGCGCGGCCTCTTTGTAGGATTTTCCCCATTGGCGCGAGCGATGAACTGTCTGCCCGCGCCAATGCAAAAAAAGATGTTTTCATGATTTTTTGCAAGGAGATTTCTTTAGGGCAATTGAAGCTCATGCTTAGAGGAATGCATGGATGATGATTTCAAGGCATGACAATGTTCACAGGTCACAAAATGGGTCCTCCATTGTGCGGGATGGGGAATGGTATGGACGGTGACAAATTACTGTGTAACACAATCCCTTAAACCAATTTCTAGCCTATCCATCCAGAGATTGAACAAAAATCCTCATTACAACATCAAGATGTTCTACATTCAGATTTTCAGCAAAATTACAAAACATAGGCAAGTGTTGTTTTGCAATTATTTCATCTTGTCCAGTAAAACATGGGAGTAATTTAAGATACTCTTGAGGCATTTCATTCATTGGTTGTGGAAGGGTTAAGTGGAGCATATCTATTCAACAAAAAGGCCGGTGCTACCATGTTTTCACCTTGATTGACTGTTCCTTGGTTAGATGCAGTTGAAAAACCTGCTGTGAAAATGAACAAAGGTAGAGGTAAAACTGATGTGGGGGTGGTTTGATGGACAATAGAAGAGGGACCAACAACTAGAGTTTGTTGAGCTTGAGTATAAATAAAAGAAACGGACTCAAACGAGTGTTCTTCCAACTTAGGTTCTTGAAAATAAAGTGGTGTGAAAGGCGAATCTTGTTCCAAGAAAGGAAGTACTTCAGAGATATCTTCAAACAAAGGATTACTAGAACTACTACCAGGAGCTGACAATGTAGGACTATGTGTTGAGGGGGTTTTGGGTTTCAGAACCCTTTTAGAAACCAATCTTTCAGGGTCTGACAAAGCAGGGACCTTTTGCTGTGAGGTATCTGACCTCGTGTGAGGCCTTTTGTGAGCTAGAATTATGAGAATAACAAACACAACCAAATATTTCCTCCTCACTAAAAAACCAGAGGAAATAATGTGAAAAACCCAGGGAAGCTAAATTTGTCTCTTCATCCTCGGTAACGACGCCAAAAAATGTTGTTTCTTAAGAGATAATTCCTTGGCGGTGGAAAGGAATCAGTGCTTAAGAATTTTTTAAAAATGTAACACAAAAGTAATTCTATCAGGTGGTCTTCGTTCAATCCCTTTGGAAAATAATCCTTTAAAACCCTTAACAATCTGGTATAATGAAAGACTCTACAATGCCATTAACTACTGATATTTGAATGGAAAAGAAGAACTGTAGAAGAAAATCAAAATGATATGCTGTAACACATAATATATCACTTTAAATTTCAGAATGAATTTATGGAGAGAGAGGAAACTCAAAATAATATGCTGTAAACACAAAATCTATTACTTTTAAGTTCTATAGAGAATGTGTGAAGGGAGAGGAGTTGGAGTGAAGGAGCGCAAATTAAGGTTATTTAACTCTTACTCACAGATGTAATTAAGAGACCGACAACTACTTTACTTCACTTCATTCCAGGAAGAAGGAACACAAAATGACACAGGAAAAACGAATCACCATCAACAGTTGCAGGAAACTTGATGCTTCTTTCATTAATTCCTTAGAAAAGTAAGTACCAAAGCTTTAGTATTCCCTAGGCCCAAAACTCAGAGCCTTTCTTCTTTCTTTCTATCTTGCTTAAATACATCAAAAGCAATTCATAACTGCCAGAACTTCTTGAAACTCCTTTGACTACGTAAACTGTTAAAACTACTCATTACATTGTAATTGAGGACATCACTATAGCTTCAACCTTAATAGACAAAGAAAATGAATTAAAATTTGAAAGGTTATTCTTTTTGCTGAATCTGATTTGTTGCTGATGCGTCTCCCTAAAGTACTGATGTGTCTCCCTGACAGATCAGACATCCTTGCCCTGCCTTTCTTCCAGAGTTCAACATTTATCTTTTCTACTCGCTTTCATGTCTTTTCTGCTTCTGGTGCGGTATTCAAATAGTTCTGCAAAAATGTATCCTTGCCCGACTTGACCCAGCTGTTGTATTTCTAACAATGCCACTATGTGCTCTCTTTGCCCGACTCTGCCTATTCTTCTACATTCTGTCTTTTGTTTCCCTTTGCACTGCATTGTGTAACATACTCGAGTCCACTGCCTGCATTCACGTTTCTCCATAAAACCAACGCAATTGCACATAATCTTGGACTTTAAATAAGTTCAGCTTAACCTTTGAATGGTATCGCATCCACCTTTCTATCGCATTTTGGCCTTCGACGTTCACAATATACTTCTTAGTGCATTTCCTCCTCAGCTTGCGACGTGCGATATGTGATCGCATCGCCTCGTAATATTGCAACTTTAGGCCTCATCGCAGATCGACTTTAATAACCTTTACCTCATAAGCACTTCACAACTTTGCCAATTTTCAATTCCTTCGATCGCCACAATATCTTATCGCATGCGATGTGCGATGTTAACCATCATTAAATTTTGTCAGAGAAAATGATGGCTAAAAATAAGTCCTGAGCCTTCAAGAGATTGTTTTCATGCAAAAATGCTCATTCTTGAAGTCTTCTTGTGCTGCTTGAACTCAGCAAGTAATCTTCACTGCTGTTTCATTAGAAGAAATCCACCAAGTTAAACCTGTTGTTCCCTTTTGAAAACTATTTCCTAAACAATCCATTCACTCATTATGGCCCTTTTTACCCTTTATTTTCCTCTAGAAAGTTTCCTGTTTTCCTTTTTCCTTTTTCCTTTATTCTCCTCAAAAAACCTTCAAAATCCCCTTTGAACCATAAAACCCTTTTTTTGGTTTAAAAACTCCTTCCTTTTAGCTATCGGGACTCCAAAAAGCAATGAAAACCGACAAAAAATGCATAAAACCCTCAAAACGTTTCTCTCATCCTTTTTAAGGCCTTAAGCCCCTAAGGGCTTAAGTTTTTTCACCCTTTCCATCATAAATCCCAGTGCTATAACCAAGCGCTTTATAAAAAAAAAAAACACCTCTAACCCTATCGCATCGGCTTTTTCCCTAAATACCGCATTTTCGTTGCAAAATTTTCCCCCAATGCGATAAGCCCCTTTTTGCTTTGCCTCGGTTCCATGTCCTCCCATAAGACCACGCATTTTCCCTAACCCCTTGAGCTCCCGCCTTTCCCTCCCTCCCTTTTCCTTTTTTCCCCTTATCCCCGCCTTGTCACTTTACGAAATCATCCCAACCATTGATATTTAGAGATCAACGACTATCGCGCTTCTTCCCCTATCCTTCCTCCGCCAAAATCCTGCCATTCATTCACCCTGGCAAATGAATCTCCACCGTCGATTCGTTAGATCCGACGGTCGTCATTTATTCCGGCACCCAACCTCCCTTCGGACCCACCTTCCACGTCACAAATCGCTCCCCAAATCTTACGATGACACCTGGCCTCCACTTAAACAACTCACTGCGCAGTTTCTCCATCGCGCCCTATCTGCACCGTCGGATCTCATCCCCCTCATCTGACGGTTGTGGCAGCATATCACATAATTTTTGGGCCTTGAGTTTAACACTCCAAAGTCACGCGATACCGACGATTTTCTAAAAGACAGGTGTCGTGTAGTGTGTGGAATCGCGTTTAAACCACCTACCATTTATTGGTCGTGCGATAATCGCTTGTGGTATTTCCAAATCGCCTTTGCCCATTTTCGCTCCAATATTTAAATTTAAACCTGCTTTTTTCAGGTTTTTTCTGACATAAGCCCTTCGCTTGCATTTTCACCCCCTCCGCACCGCTTCACCGCTCCGCCAGCCTCCTAAGCAGTTTTTCCCGAACTCGCAGGTTTTTTATAACGAAGCTTATGGTTTTTGCAGGTTTTTGGTGGTGATTTTTAAGGAAAAATTCCTCATGAAGTTCACAAAGGAACATGGCTGAGGATTGCCTCATCCGAAGCCCAGACAACACAGAAAAGGAGTTGCAAGGTTGAATTTTACGGTTAATCAGTGCTATGTGAGCACTGTTTGTACTATTAAACCCTCAACGCACCCAAAGGAGACCCTGAACACTACAAAACAAAGAAAATCAGTAATGTAAACCAAAGGAATAGAGAGTTAAAGGATTAAAGGTTTAAACTCACAGCTTGAAGGTTTATACACAGTGTCAGGGATTAAATACCAAAAAGCCGAAGATTAAGGATTTTAAACCTACAGTTAAGGAAACCAGGAAAGAATAAAAGGCTGATGAAAAAGCCCAAAACAGTCAACAAAGTCACAAAAAGCACAATAGAAGACCGAAGTAGGATGGAAGGGCATAATCAACCTTAAAAGTAGAGTCAAAGTCTTAAGCAATGTTTAAAGCCACACAAATTGACAAAGGGCCTCAAATGCCACATCAACAGCAGCTGTTACTCCACCAGAAGGACACCCGCAGTCTGCTTAGCTTTTCAAAGACACTATGACAACCATCCTTATGACAGAGACTTCATTTTAAAAACTGTCAGAATAGTTATTAAGCAGGCATGGGCTACATAACCTAAAACTGGGCAGTTCACTTCTCATAGAGGTCAAACAGAGTACTTCCTACCATGGTTGCTTCAAAGAATACACTTCAGAGTTAAATGCCTACCTACCAGATATGCATAAAAACATGAAAGACTACCCAAGTGATACAAATAGTTAATGCAAATGTCATTAAGAGGAATGGGTATTCGAGCACTTCTCCCACTCTGTCTTAATTCATATTTATTACCACTTCTACCACACTCTTCCTCTTTCACCTATAAGTCTTCAAAGAAAATTCATTGTAATGGTTGGAACATTGTTAATTGCTGAATTGTTATTGAGTTAGAGTGACTGAGTAGTTGTAATATGGTAGGCTGGGAAGAGAAGAATTGGATTGTAGAAGTTGTTGGGCTTAGAGTATGTAACTGGTTTTGGACATCAATAGACAAGCAGATTCACTGGATCCTGATCTAAATAATTGGTGATGTGTTTCCTCATTGTATTTGTTGCTTATCTCATGTTTTACACTCTGTTCATATTCTCTGATAAAGAACAACAAATATAGATTAGGATATACTGCAAATTACCCTAACTCTCACTGAAAATATTTATCTTTATGTTTTCTGCTAAATGTGTATTTAAGAGTGATATCAATAGAGTATAACCAGTCAAGAAAGTTGGTGAGCCCATGTCTTGCTGAGTAGAACTTGAGGTATTGTTCTTGAATGATATTTTCACTGCATGCTAAGTAAAGCCCTAAGAAAGGAAGTATATGGTTAGCCCTGTCCCTAGTTTAGTCTTAAAACAACTGTTTTGAAGGTTTCCCTTAAAAGTATGCCAAAAGCAGGTTTGGTTTAAAGTCCTTACCTGATCTTAGGTTGCTTTTTGTGTTTATCTTACATGTTTTTCCCATGAGTGTATGCCAAAAGTAGGCTAGGTTAAAAGTCCTTACCTGATCTTAGATTGCCCTTTGTTGTATTTAATGTTTTTGTTCCTAACAGTATGCCAAAAGCAGGTTAGGTTAAAAGTCCTTACTTGATCTTAGGCTGCCTTTGTTTTCTTACATGCTTCTTCTTTCATTTCACTCCTTGATGTTCCATACAACAAAATTAACTTAAAATATCTTCTGATATAGATCACTTGCCCTTTGAAAAATCTTGGATAGTTGATGTGTGAGTAAACCCTTTTATGACTCCATAGTCCAATAGTTTAGCACTCTCTAATCTATCTTCCCACGCTGAAACACCCTTTTACTTATTTCCTTCTTTACTTCACATGACCTTCTTAGTTAATGAGTCCCAACCAAAACAAAACAAAAAACCTCTTGAACTTCATAACTAGCCTAAAATCATAACTAAGCATAAAGAAATATCTTCGAAAAAAATACTTACATAGAGAGATCCCTCTCTGAATCCAGGAGGGCTAGATCCTAGGATTCCAAAGTGGTTCTGATGTTGCCTTGTCATTTGGTATGCTAGTCTGCCAAATCACTAGGACCACAACATAATGGTGACTCCACTGGGGAAACATATTCTGAGTAAACTGCTATCTTATACATCCTTAAGAACTCAGAAAACCCACAAGCCTTATACTGGTAGTTAATTACTGTGGTGGACAACAACTCATCTTGGACATTTTAAATCATCCATATGGCGACTCCATAACTCCTGAAAGATCAAAAGACTCCACTGGTGATTAGTAGGCCTGCTGATTATTCCTAGTTTCACAAAGACTCCACTAGGAGCATCCCACACTACCATAAAAACATTGTTCACACCCATGATTAGGAAACTCTGAGGATTAAGTTTCTTTGTTAAAGACTAGTTTGCCTCTTAAATGTTGTTATATCTAGCTAACTTTCTTTTTTTTGGGTCTGAAAATTAATATACTGGCTTCAAGAAGAATCTATACCAGAGCTTATCCTGATCCAAATCCTCCTGAAATAGTTGATAATCGAGAAAGCATTCTTTGGGAGTCTCTTGTATCTAGGGATCCAAATATTTTTAGGCCCATTCATATAGCTAACTTAGTGCCTGAAAACCTTACAGCTCTATCAGATACTCAAGTTGACTTAGATTTACCAAGTAATTTACCAAGAGTTAAGTCACTTAGTGGTATAGATCAGACAAGATTTGAGCCTCCAAATTCACCACCACATAGTGGTCAACATATTAGAAGTAGAGAAACCCCTCCATCCACACCTCCTGTCCTTTATTTCATTCATAACTTGGGTCTCTCTCACCCTAAATCTGCTCAACAGTCTCTTGCTGTTCCAAGCATTTCTTCCACTAGTATACCTACTGTTCAAACCACTCCAGTCTTCCCACAAAATCCTATCATGGCAGAATGGTATGCTCCCCTAGTGTTACCACAGCCTCTGGTCCCTTTACTTAATGAATATCAGTCCAAAATTTCCCATTTCACTGGAAATGAGTCCACTACTGCTCAACATCATGTGGACAAGATGAATGATGCCTTTGATTATATGGAAATAGAAGATGAGACCATTAAGATGAGAATATTTGCCCAAAGCTTAGGAGGAGAAGCTAAGAAATGGTTTAAGGGTTTAACTCCTCAAAGTATCAATGATATCCCTTCTTTACATCAAACATTCACAAACAAATGGGAATTTAGGAAAAACCCACTCCAAATAATTTCAGATTACAACAACCTAAAAAGAAACCCTGGGGAGAGTGTGTAGAATTATTGCACTAGATTCAATAGTGTTTATAATGCACTGCCCCCAGAATTGAAATCTCCACAAGGATCAGCTTTGGCCAAATTTCCTGAAGGATTTGATCCTGAAATGGCCTATCAGCTTAGAGAAAGGGATCCATTAACCTTAGAAGACATGCAGAAGGGAGCTCTTAGTGTGGAAGCTAATCTGATTGAAAAGAGAGCCAGGATGAGGGTTGAAAAGAGAGTGACATATAGAGAGGAAATTTCACCTTCTACATCTGACTCAAAAATTAGACCATCTATCCAAGAACATGGATAGGCTAGAAAAAATGGTGGAGAGGTTAGCTGTCCAAGCAAGTGCCCAAAACAGGAACCAGACTCAAAATCAGAACCAAAAATTTAGGAGAAACTCCCCTTAGATGAAACAAAGAGATTCTGATCAACAAATCAGACCTCCATTTCAAGAAAATTATGTCGATGAATAGGAGGGAATGATAGAAGAGTCAGAGGGAACTATTATAAACATGCTGGGAGTTAGTAATGAAGACCCTGCCTATTTCACAGAGGATGACCAAGCCGCATATACATATTATGATATTGAAGGTTCAAAATTGAAAGATTATAGGAAAGGCTTTGAGAATGCCATCATGGAGGTCCACAATCAATATGACCTTAGAAGCAAAAAGAAACAAGAAACTACACAAACAAAAACCTCTGAGACTGCTGTTAAGAATAGATCTGAAAAGGTGGTTAAAAAGGTTGCTAAAAACAACAACCCAGCAGTTGAAAGTTCTGATAGAAACAAGGGCAAAGTCACTCAAAACACTGATTAACAGAGTGTTGGCCCTAGCAGCACTAGTGCTTTAGCTGGTGCCCCTGAAAAAACTTTTTTAATTAATGTACATAGTGAAAATCAGCAAACTAATTTTGCTCGTAAATTAATGACTAACAAGACGGATTTGAACCTTTCAAAGAGTCAGTTCCCTTTCAGTTTAGAAAGTGAAATTGCTAAAATAAAAATCTCTGTTCCCCTCACTGAGTTAGTCACTCAAGATGTATATAAATGTCAACTTTTGAAGGCTTTGAACATATAAGAAAATAATGACTCTGTCAACCTAAATCACGATTAGCCAGCCCTTTTATTTGGTCCTAAAATTGAAGGGAAATTCCAGGAAGGAGTGGTCCCTCCTTTCTATGTCAGTTTGAATTTCCATGATAAGATTTTACACAATGCTATGCATGATTCAGGGGCATCACATAACCTCATGCCCAAAGTAATCATGGAGAGATTAGGCCTTGAAATAACCATACCATACAAATATTTGTACTCTTTTGACTCTAGTAGAGTAAAATTCTTAGGCCTGATCAAGGATATTTGTGTGAACTTGACCCAGATCCCAGCTAAATGCATAGTGATGGATGTGTTAGTGGCTGATGTGCCCCCCAAATATGGCATGCTTCTTTCAAGATCACGGGGTGCTAAGCTGCAAGGTACCATGCAAATGGACATGACATATGCCACCATCCCAGTCTTTAGTCAACTTAGGAGATTGTATAGGGAATCACACATGAAATTTATGGTGAGAAGTCAGGAAAAATCAGAAAAATCCCCTCTTTATTCTGTCCATACTGACCTAGAATCATTCATTCTCTGCAATGATGAAAGCTTTAGTGAACTAGAGTTGGATAGTGAGCAATCACCCAACATAACAGAAAATAGCGAGGGAGAAGCTCTAAAACAGTTTGCCCACTCTGAAATTTACAACAAATAAAATAGAGATTCTGAAACATCCACTGTCCATCAGCTAAGTGCAAATTGAGGGAGTCAAGAAGAAAGGCCGCAAATCTATGAAAACCTTAAAGAACAAGTCCAACCCAAACATGTTGCAGAACCCATAGAACTGCATTATGACAGTCAGAACACACAGGAAAAAGAGGAAAACAATGAAAATAACACCAAGTCTGAAACTAGCCCTCTTTGGAGTATGAGTTTTGATGGGTCTTGTAATAAAACCGGTGCAGGAGCAGGTGTATAGCTTCAAAACACTGAGAACAATTATGCTGAAAGCCATGCATACAAGCTAAAATTCCAATGCACTAATAACATAGCAGAGTATGAAGCACTCCTATTAGGGCTGCAGTCACTGAAGAAATTAGGAGCCAAGAGGATAACTTTTCATGGAGATTATGAACTGATCGTTAGGCAGATAAATGGAGAATACACTGCCAAACATCCAAGACTAAGAGCCTATAGAAACGATGCCATGGACCTTTTGTAAACCTTTGAGGAATATGAACTTGTGTTTGTCCCTAGAAGCCAAAGCATCCTTGCCAATGGATTGGCTTGCACTGCCAGCTCATGTCAAAGACCTTATAGCAACAAGAAATTCAATGTAAAAATGAAATATAGGCTAGCTGTCCTAGATAATGAAAAATATTGGTAGGTCTTTGAGGGAGATAAATAGATAGAGGAATTTTTGCAGTTTAGAAATGTGTTTGAATTTCCTAATTCAGACTCAAAGTATGATAAAAACCGGCTGGATGAGGAACATCATGACCAAAAAGAACCCCCTCCCATTGCAAAAATAAATCTGCTAACTAGTGAGTTCGAAAATCAAACAGAAGAATACATAAACTCAGAAAAAGAAGACATAGATATCTTACAGTCCAAAGATAAAGGCTTACCCAAAGGACTAGCGCCTCTAGAAGACTTGTTTGATTTTAATGAAGTTGCCAAGAAACCAACAATAGAACCCACCAATTCTGATATTGAGGAATGAAATATAGGCAGTAAAGACAAACCTAAAATGATCAAACTGTCTAAAACATTGCTAGCTCACACTAAACTGAGATATATCAAGCTGTTTAAAGAATTTTCTGATGTTTTTGCTTGGAGCTATGAGGATTTAAAGGCATATGACACAGAGACCATTCAGCACAAGATACCTCTTAAACAAAACCAGAAACCATTCAGGCAAAAACTGCGCGGAATAAACCCTGTACAGTTACCACTGGTCGAGAAAGAAATTAGGAAAATGTATGATGCTGGAATAATTGTTCCTTAGAGATAATCAGAATGGGTGTCTAATCTTGTAGATGTGAGGAAGAAAACAGGAGAAATTAGGCTTTGTATTGACTTCAGGAACTTGAATAGAGCCTCCCTAAAGGACAACTATCCCCTGCCCAAAATGGAGCACATCTTACAAAGGGTAGTTGGTTCCAAGAAGATTTCCTTACTAGATGGCTTTTCAAGATATAACCAGATTTTGGTACTACCTGAAGATCAATTGAAAACAACCTTCACTACTCCTTGGGGCACCTTCATGTATGTGAAAATTCCTTTTGGATTAATGAATGTAGGTGCCACCTTTCAAAGGGCCATGGAAATTTCTTTCTCAGAAGAAATAGGACACTTCATCGTGATTTATTTAGATGACATTACAGTCTATTCTAAGATAGATGAAGAACACCTAACTCACCTCAGGAAAGTCTTTGAGAAATTTAGAAAGTTTGGGCTATCTTTAAATCCTAAGAGGACATTGTTTGGTCTCCAAGAGGAAAAAATTATGGGTCATATCATATCAGAAAAAGGGATTAAAATAGACCCAAAAAGGGTTGAAGGTATATTGCAAATCAGTCACCCCAGAAACATCAAAGAACTTCAATCTTTCATTGGAAAGATTAATTTCCTAAGAAGGTTCATACCCAACCTAGCAGAACTCCTTAGGAACATGACAAACATGCTAAAGAAAGAGATAGGAGTCAAATGGACATTGGAAGCAAAGAAATCCTTTGAACTGGTTAAACATGTAGTTACCCAAGCACTGGTTCTCATTGGTCCTGACTTTACTAAGGACTTCCTCATATTTTCATTTGCATCCGAACATACTGTGGCTGTTGTCCTATTACAGAAAAATCCAGAAGGACAAGAACAACCAATTGCATTTTTTAGCAAGGCACTGAGGGATGCACCTCTGAAATATAATATAATGGAGAAACAAGCCTATGCATTGGTCAAAGCCTTGAAATATTTCAGAGTTTATATCTTACACTCTCACATTATTGAATTTGTGCCTCATGTAGTGGTGAAGGACATTCTGTCACAAGACCCTGATGGAAAAAGAGGAAAGTGGATTACTGTGATACTGGAATATGATATAGAAATTAAACCCACTAAACTAACCAAGGGTCAAGGCCTAACACAGTTAATGGCTGAATCTAACTTACAAGCACTTGATATAAACATTATAGATGCACTAGATGAGCAGGAATAATTTCCAGCTCCACTTGTTGAAGATCATTTCCTCAACTCATCTTGGTATACTGATATTTTGTATGTGCTTACTAATCTCAATGCCCCTCTTGGTTTGTCTAAAACAAAGGAAAGATTCTTAAAGTTAAAAGCTAGTAATTACTGCATTTTAGATAATTTTTTATATTGGAATAATGCCAATGGTTTATTGCTTAAATGTTTGCCTGAGGTTGATGCAGATAGGATCAAGCATGAGTTTCATGAAGGAGAATGTGGAGGCCACCTAAGTTGGAAAACCACTGCTAATAAAATCCTTAGAGCTGGCTACTACTAGCCCACCCTCTTCCAAGATGTCCAAATATGATAGTTGCTTGTCACAAGTGCCAAATCTTTGAAGGCAAGAGAAAAATCATTCCCCTACCTTTGCAACCAATCACTATTGAAGCTCCTTTTCAGCAGTGGGGCCTAGACTTCATTGGAGAAATCCACCCTGCCTCATCTGCCCAACATAGATGGATACTCACATCCACTGACTATTTCACCAAATGGATAGAAGCCATCCCTTCTGGGAATGCCACAGACTTAGTCATCATAAAATTCCTCGAAGATCATATCCTGTCTAGATTTGGCTGTCCTAGGAAAATTATCACTGACAATGCTGTTACATTTGGTTCTAAAAAGATGGTTGATTTCTGTCGCAGATATCAGATTGTGCTTGGTCATTCTACAACTTATTACCCTCAAGGTAATGGACTGGCAAAATCTTCCAATAAAAGCCTAGTAAACATAATAAAGAAACTGCTGGAAGAAAATAAGAGATCATGGCACAATAAGCTGGTACATGCCTTATGGGAAGATAGATTGACAACAAAGAAATCAATTGGAATGTCTCCCTATCAGCTGGTGTATGGAGCTGATGCAGTTTTTCCTACCAGTTTGGGAGTGCCAGTGATGAAGTTGGTCCAAGAAATACAATCAGAAGAAGATAGCATGATGAGAATGATTAATCAAACCATACATCTTCAACAAAACACGGAGGAAGTTTATAACATAGCACAAAAAGTACAAGAGAATATCAAAAAGTTTTTTGATAAGAGGACAAAGGCCAGTGATTTCAAGATTGGTGACAAAGTACTCAAATGGGATTCCAGGAGAGAAGATAAGGGCAAACATGGCAAGTTTGACAATTTGTGGAAAGGCCCTTACATTATTCAATCTGTTATTGGTCATAATGCATTTTTTCTACAGGAGATGGATGGTACAGACCTGCTTGGGGGTCCTGTCAATGGCAGGATGCTCAAACCTTATTTCTGCTGAAACTTCTGTTTAAAGCTTTCATTTTCTATTGTAAATATCACTGCTTCATTTTATTTTGAAAAATTGAAAAATACAAAAACAATAGAAAAAAGATAAAAGAGGGCAGATTAAAAAAAGAAGAAGGAAGGTACAATCCATACCAAGAAAAAAGAAAGTTTGAAAGTGAGCAAGCCTAAATTCCACTACTTGAAAGAGCACTGCTATCTAGTCATACAACCTAATCGTGGCTAGATAGATTTCAATTTACTGCTGATAGGTTAGTGAATCAGATTTGCTAAACAGTTTAATCTTGGCTTATTAGTAGATTAGATTAGGATGGAGAAAGAATTGGTTCTAATATGCTCAAATCTGAACCAAAGAATCAAAGAGAAATAATGGCTCTAATCCAGGGAAAATTTTAAGAACCCCCCTAAATTTATATATATAATAAATGGGCGAATCCCCATGATACATAGGAAAAATGGAAGGCGATTTTATTAATAATATAATATGTATATATATTTTTTTGGCGAATCTCTCACGAGATTACATTATCTTGTAAAATCATGGTGAATCACTACTACAAAATGGTGAATCGTTTTCTAGTGGAGTTCGGGGTGTTGGTTCCAATGAAGATATGGTAGTTGAACTAGGAGTTGACGGAAGAGAAACACCAAGACCAAGCATGGCACATGGTGACTCGTGAGAGAAGTAGTTCTCTTGCAATTTTGAAAACACGTTCTTCTAGTTCTGCTAAGCGTAGTGTTGTTGCTCATGCTACTACTAGCACTGATATTGAGGTTGGAGAGGAGTTTGAGGAAGCATGGAAGGTAGTAGTGGTGGATAATTACAAAGAGTACCCCATGATGGGATCCATTTTCCCTTTGGTATTTGTGCCTACAAGATCTTATGTCCATTGAACCAACAATTAACCGTTCAACCAAAAATCAGCTTGACTAAGTTGACTAGGTACGAGTCAACTTAGACTAATCTTAAAAACTATGTTTTACACTATCCCATATTTATCACACTAATGCTACACAACATTGTGCATTTTCACCCAACTCTCATGCACGCACACAAAATTTTCATTAACATCTATAACCCTAAGCAAGTGAGAATTGATGAACAATTTGCACCAAAGTTTGTTATAGTGTTGAAAGTTCATAAGAAATTTAGATCCATGGTACCTTAAATAAATTTTGAGATAACCACCACAAATTTGACCACAATAGAGAAAACTTGTTATAAATTTTAAACCTACAAAAATTAGGATTCATGTTCCTAGGAACGATCATAAGAAGTAGTTGGCATATAGGTTGAGTTGTGAGCCTTGACACATTGATAATGCAATGGCTTAGGTCAAAACTCACACATTGAAAAGTCATCAATGAAGAGAAGACAAGATCATTATGAATTACACATACTCCAAACTTCCTACCAAATTCTACTTAGTTGTCCACAACTCAACTATACATAATCTTATAGTATATAAAAATTCCACAAAGCCTTCTTAACATAGCTAATAAATGGCCATTGGAAGAGCACCCCTTATATAATAGTAATAGTAGAAATCAATAGATTATTTCATATTGAACTTCATAGCCATAACACTCCTATGTATTGTATGATGTATTCAACTTGCATTATCAAATATAGATAAAATCATACTTTTGATTGATAGATTTAAAACATACTTGTGCACAATGTTGAATGCAATGCCAGTCAAGGAGTAAAGTCGGTTTAACGTGTATTGATCTATAAAATAATGAAGAAACTTAGTAACACATCACAACTTTCATGTTTGAAAATATTATAAAGCTTTCATGCAAATCCATTGTTGTTATAGTTCCTTCTCTTGACCATGTTCCACATAAGCATGGAAAATCAAGTAATACTAGCATTTGCACCGAGAGGTGCACAGTAATGTCGAGGAGTGGGGATACATCTTCCATGCGAGATAAAGGTGATGTAGGTGATAAAGTTAGAGGAAATACAAAATGTTTTGGAAGAATGGGTGGTTTGTTTATCAACTTTTGTGAGTTATCTTGAAAATTGCTTTTTTTCTCTTCATGCCTACCTCTGAAACCTTCAAAAAAACTATCCACAAAATGCATATTCAATGACCTCTACGGAATATGTACCTAGTTCGTGAGAGGAGCATTAATCTTTGTTTAAAATATAATAAAGTGAAAGTATAAGATAGTGAACAACTTCAACTCCTCCCTAATCTTAAAATTTTTATATTTATCTAATATTATCATTTCCATGAAATAAAATTGGTCACAGCTTTTTAATATAATAAAATAAAAAATTTAATTAAACAAATATATACATCAAAACATAATTGACCAAATTTCTATCTATTATCCAAACCCGTCACCTTTCGTATCCCATTCATTTAAATACACTTGGTTGCATTATCTTAAATTAGAATATGTTCATATGTATAATACAAAGTGCTTCACCCTCAAATATAGTTTTTCTCCCCCTTCATTTGGGTTCTCTAGGTTGCATTGGTCTTGAATTCATGATATACTTAATATATAGTAACCAAAAAGACAAAGAAAACAATCGGTTCTATTTTAAGATAAGTTTGAGCTTTTATAAAAGATGTAGCCAAAGGCAACAGACTAGTTTCATTTAGATATAGGTAACCCTCTTAATGTAGACCATTCCTTGAAGAACATTTTTATTGATGAGGAATTTAATACAATATTCATTTTTCGAACTAAAAATATTATTTATATAGATTTGTGTATGGGGTAAACAATAAATAAAAAAATTAACTAGCCTTGGGGTGGTCAATATTTATAAATTTTATTTATACTTGCTTTACCATGTATATCATATACCTATCAATCACAAACATGAAAAGCTGTGGAATTCACAGTGATGATCTACTCTAGAAACACAACCAACCTTTATTATTACCAATATTAACTTTTATATAGTAGCACATATGTAGATAAAATTTCCAGCTTCCAAAGAGACAAACTTGCTTCTCCAACATGATGGCACATTCTTATCTACTAACATTTCTAATTGCTGAATGTAAGAAAGCTTTCTAAGTACATCTAATCTACTGTGAGGCTCGAACTCCTAGACTATGTTCTTTTTTACCATGTATCTATAGGCTGCAACCTTCTTCTTGTTTGAAGAGGAGTTGTATATTATCAGAACTACCTTCCCTGCCTCTGATGCCTTGAAGGAATTGCAAATTGACTCATCAGATGAAGGCAACTTTCTATTCTTGTCAATTAGAGTTGAATAGCTTCCCTGTGCACTCAGCACAAACTCTGGCCAATAGGAAACATCCCACCCACCAACTATGAGGTCCCATAGAATTGTTGTTTTTAGTTGTATCTAGATTAACTGCCACCTTCAACTTTTTTTCATTATTAGGCTTATTATAGATTTTTCTAGAATTTTTTCCTTGGACATGTTGCTAACCTTACAAAGACCACACAAAATAATAAACTTCTACTGATGAATTCCTCTCATGGAAATGGTCATAGATAAATAACTTACTTAACTCAGTAGAATTCCAAAAATAATATCTAATATAATGCACTAAAAAAACCTCTTATATTTAAATTTTAAAAAACTAAAAAATTAAATAAATCATAAATAACAACTTAAAATAGAATTTTCAATATATTATTTAATTGTTGCATTAACCTAGAAGTAGAATGCTACAATTGCTATACATGATTCCCTGAATCATCAACATGATGGTTATTTTGCAGGGCATTCCAAACTATCAATTGAACAGTCAACAGCTATATCCAAATCAAAATTAAATTACAAATACAGTACTCTACGAGCTGCCACCAAAAATTTTAACCCAGCAGACAAGATTGGCGAAGGAGGCTTTGGTTCGGTTTATAAGGTGATATCCGAATTCCTTTTATCCTACAAAGAGTTATGAAATACGAAGAGTAAATTGAGTAATATAGAGGACATGTTGACAGGGAATTTTACCAAATGGCAATGAAGTTGTGGTGAAGAAATTATTTACAGAGAAAGAACAGAGTGTGAACGACTTCTTCAACGAAGTGACTCTGATAAGCAATGTTCAACATAGAAATCTCGTCAAACTGCTTGGATGTTGTGTGGATACCACAGATAGACTCTTGGTTTATGAATACCTTCCCAACAAGAGTCTTGATCTATTCATATTTGGTGATCTTTCTTCACCCTAAAACTTGATTTTAGCTCCAGTCAATGTGACATTTCAAACACTATTGTTTAGTTAGCTAATATAGTTATTTGAGACCGAATTGTAGTTTTGCAACAGATGAAAACCTGGGCAGATTTCTGGAGTGGCAGTTGAGGTTTGAAATTATATTAGGAGTTGCTGCTGGGCTAGCTTATCTTGATCAAGAATCAGATATTCACATTATCCATAGAGACATAAAAGTTAGCAATATTTTATTGGACCAACATTTCAAACCCAAAATTGCAGATTTTGGATTAATTAGATACTTTGCTGAAGATCAAACTCATCTTGACACCACAGTTGTTGGAACCAGGTGAGAATAAATTAATAAAAAATGAAAACTGTTTTTTGGTAGTTTATTTAGTCTTCAAATTTGACTTGACTGACAAAAATGGCTTGAATCTAACAAAAAAAAATAAAAAAAATTAGCAGTAGGAAATGTTTGAATCCAGTATTTAATGGTGGAAATAGATTCAACGCCATTAAAAACTTTTGGGGCATCCAAAATCTTGAAGTTTGACAGCTATAAAGTGGATTTTCAAAAATTTCTGCCGGAGTTAAATGTAGCAGTAGGAATGTTTGAATGGAGTTTTTAATGATGGAAATGGATTTAGCAGGATCAGAAACCTCCGGGGCACCCAAAATCTTGAAGTTTGACATCTATAACGTGGATTTACAAAAATTCCTGCCTGATTTTATCAAAAAATTGTAAAAGAAAATGGCTATCTTTCAGATATCTTGGCCATTTGCAAGGCGTAAGTTCATGCAAAGGTGGCCATTTGCAAGGCATAAGTTCATGCAAAGGTGATTATCTGGCACCTGACAAGAATTTCTCAACACAGAGGTGCCATAGAAAGAAGTTAACATCTCATGGTGTGTTGTTGCTCCAAATTTACACCCTGCATATTACATAAATTCAGAAATGCCCATCTCCTTTGGAAACATGGAACCTGTAAAACAACAGACAAAAGAATAATACTATTTATTTCTTAAATACAAGAGGTCTAAAATACTTTACAATATAATAGTCCATGTTAATCTCTTTTTCCTTCTCTTAAAGAAAGGAGACTATCAAATGCAACACTGAAAATCTCTTTTCTTGAAGATAAAAAGGACATACAAAGGAAAGAGGAGAGTCAAAATACAACAAATTTATGATCAGAAAATAATTAAACAAAAATTATGACCATCAACAGCTCAAACAACATAATCTTCAATCACTTATACCAAAACAAAAATTATGACCATCAATAGCTCAAACAACATAATCTTCAATCACTTATACCAATAGATTATAAAACGAGGTTTACAAAGTCTTAACTCAGATTCTGTGTTTAGATAATGTGCCATTGCGCAGTCACAAGTTACATAATGATATTATGGGAAATATATAAGCAACTTTTGTCCAGGCAATATTTTCTGCATCTCACTTAAAATGTGCACAGAACCGTTCACATAAACTTTAAAGTTTAAATGAATTAACATATAATAAAACCTTGTCATACTCCATGCTTTGCTTTAACCATAGAAGGCTGAGTATTTATAAGTTCTTAATTAAATAAGTTAACGAAAAATTTCTATTGGACGTTTTGTGCTTTTAAACAGTTAACAGATAATATCTCAACCAAACTTTCAAAGACTAGATACAGCCTTATAGCAGAAAAAAACAGAGTCTAAAGACAAAAAGGTCATTTGTCCCTATCATTATGATTCATTATTAGATCCAATAAAAGGAAAAATATACATCAAACGACAAATTATGATTATAGCAACATTATAAGCATGATTGAAGAAAAAGATACCGTCAATTTTGAAGAAATTATTTATTTCTGGATATACTACAATCATTATGTTCATGACATTATTCAGGTCAGAATTAGTCCCAATGTGAAAGCTGAAAATCGGCACACCTACAGTAATTAACTGAAGCCATTAAAACACTTATTGTTAGTGAATTAAGAAGAATCCATATTCACCAGTATGAAAAGGAACACATCCCCTGTATGAAAGGGAACACATACCCTTCTTTTCGTTGGAGATAAGAAGACACCTAGAAAGCATCCCTGGTCATCCATTTATTGCCTAGGAACTGTCCCTGTGACATTCCCTACAAAAAACAGGGTAGCCAGAATATCCCCATTCTCTGATTGCCCCCCTAAAGCAGTTTGGAACAGTAACTGTTCGATAATCTAGTGCATATCTTTGACATATCATCACCACAATTGTGGATCAAAACTAAGTAGAGAGAAAAAGGTAAGAAAATCAGAAAAAAAACATGTTATTAAGAGTTAGCAGACTCAAAGAACCTGTTTGATATGCTAAATGAGAGGAGTGACTCCAAAGAAACCTGTCACTAAGTTACCAAACTTGAAGAACCTATTTTATATGATAAATGAGATCCATCAAAAGGCCATTGATGGGACTGTACAAGACGTTACAGAGAAGGGTCAGAAATGGTATTAAGTGGTAGTTAATTTGAGAGGAAAGGATACTAAGGAGATATGCAAATTCTCAAGCTAAAGAAATCCCAAAGATTCCAGGGTCAGGGGAACATTGATTTGGTTATAACAAGTACAGGCAAAAGGTTCATAAAGCCATAACAGGGCTAAGCGAAAAAATGATTCATTATTAGGCTTATTATGGATTTTTCTAGAATTTTTTCCTTGAACCTATTGCTAACCTTACAAAGACCACACAAAATAATAAACTTCTACTGATGAGAGAAAAATCATGTGCTCCAAATCTGTGACACTTCCTTTCAAATATCCTGCTACACATGCTTTCTAGACAATCTCGACACAGTATTTATTATTATTTTTGATAATGGAAACTATGCCCATCCTGAACATTTTCTTGTCATTCAACACATCTTCAGCACTCAGTTATTGTTGTGCACTTATTTTTTGATCTTGAAGCATATAATAAGAGTGTTTTCCTGCTGCATATATGGAAATGTCACCAACTACATTAGTCCCAAGGTCAAATGAATGGGTTCAATGATCCATTTGTTCTTGATTTTAGTGTTATCTTCCATATTGTTGAATTTTCCTTATATCCCAGATCTGGTCTATGTCTATACCAGATCAGAAACACACTGAAGTTACTCAATTACAAGCACTTTGCATAGTGGAAATATAACAATGTTAAAACAATTATGCACACAGATCCATTTGGCCCAAATATTGAATTTTAGTATTCCATTAACACCTTGGACCTGTTGCTAACCTTACAAAGACCACACAAAATAATTGTATTAAAAGTATAATTCTACTTCAGTAGTTTTGAGTGTTGACATTTCAGACTGTTTTAGATATAGAAAGATTGTCCCTCTTCCATATGAATTCTTGAACTTTTAGATGGTTATTCCACAATAACTTATCAGGGTTACAATGGACATGCTTAGAAATGTTATTTTCTTTGGATAGATGAGATTGTGTGAGCTTATATGAATTGGTGGGGATAGAAAGGATAAAAAGGATAAAAAGGAAATATTATCATTGATTGCCAAAATTTCTAGGGTTTAGGAGTTAGGTTTCTCATTTAGAGTTTAGGAGTTAGACTTCTACGACATGATCGGTTCAAGATGGAACTGACCGATTTAGACTAGATTGGACTGGTTTGTACTAGTTTGGTACCAAACCAGTCCACCAGTCCAGGTTGGTGGCCAGTTTGACCCCTGGCCCTATCCAACTGGCCAGTTTGATTGGTTCCAGTTCAGTCTGAGCCAATTTTTAAAACTATGGTACTTGCAAAATGGTTTAACCATCTAAGAATTCCCCAGTTGATTCTGTGGTGCTCTGTTTTCCCTTCTCTACAAGTTGCAAATATAATATCCCTATTTTCCATTACACGAAGCCTTCTAATATTAACGATTTTTATACAAATGTTTCTTCTCTTCTTTATGTTTGCATTTACCAATTACAAAATTAACAGTTCATTTTTTATTATTATTATCACAACAAGCTTCTTCTTGTAGATGACGAGGACAAAGGAAGATGGCTGAAGACACTAGAGTGTAGACAAAGAGTAAGACCATAGACAGCCAGAGCCCAATTCATTAAGTTGTATATTGCATTGACTTAGAGAGTTAGAAACCTTAACTGCCCTCAAATATGAATATAGAGTATGGTAGAGTCCAAGTAGCAGTTGCAGATCAATTAAAAAAATCTAGGCTTTAGGGCCTATCCAAAAATTTGGACTTTGGAGCATGGACAACTCTTCCCTGAGCAACCAGACCCAAGCAGGTTTGATTTTGTTGTTTGATACGATTATTAGCTCTGTTTTGATTTTTCATAACACTGGTTAGCCAAAGTGCTATCTGATAATCCAGTTTTAAATTTGAGTGTAATGCTTAACTATGGCTGGACAAAAGTGACTTGCATCTTGTCATCCTCTGATGTAATAGAAATATATTTCAGTGGAGGAAAGCATGTATCCCAAATATTCCAGGAGAATGTGCCAGTTTACACATTAAAACATCTGTAGATATTCTTTACACCAAATAACCAAAAGCAGATATGGGCATAACACACAAGGGGATGACCATGCCTAGCTGCACCTGCAACATCCTAGGCTAGGATATGGCTGAAGCTATCCAAAAAAAATTCCACTTCTGGTCCAGAAGAATTTGCAATAAGTCTGTCTACTTTTTTGCATGTGCTCAGAGGGGATTGGAAATGATCATATAAAAAAATCTAGCCACAGATGATTGCCAGTTTCCAGTGCCAATTGGAAAACCAACCCTCATCTGGCACGAAACTTGTATTACTAGCTTCTTCTTGGCAACATCAAATGTTAGAACTTACACTAAGTACTTCCAATTTCCTCTGAGGATCACATAGCCAGGCCGTCTTAGCCCTGGGTACTCCCCCAATGACATTGTCAGGTAGTGCAATTGCACCTCAGCAAGTGAAATGGCAGCAGAACCTTCTTCCATCTCCTCTAATTCTAATGTATTACCTAATGATGAATAGTAATTTTTCTTTTTGTTATTAAATTATACTTTCTTGCTGATATCTTTATTCTTTAGTTTTCAGCATGGCATTCCCACAATATATTGTTACCAGTTGTACATTTAAGTCCCACTGACCCACTTTTTCCATCATTTTTGGACATGGGAAAAATTATCTATCTAGTCTTATCTTATCTTATATGATAAAAAAAGAACACAAAACATAAATTGATTTATGCAACCTCAATTATTAGAGAGCTTTGAGTTTCCTATAAAAAGATGTGAACATTGATTTTCCAGTATAATCATTATGCAGTTTGTGCATAGTTTGTATATGCTCTGAGAGGTTTGAGTTTCCTATAAAAATATGTTAACATTGATTTTCCAGTATAACCATTATGCAGTTTGTGCATAGTGTGTATATGCTCTGAGAGGATTGAGAATGACCATACATAACGCATTTCTTAAACAAAATAACCAAAGGCATCCAACAGCTGAGTTATTCAATGTCTAATTATTAAAGATGTGTATCAACAGATGCAAACTCTATAGTATGTTGCATATGTTACTTATGCTTGCAGATCACAAATGTTGTTTTATATTTTCTATGGACATAATGATAACGATGATTAGATATGATAGATTTTAGGCTGACTAATGCCAAAAGCTTTTGATTATATTTATTACATAAACACCATATTGAAATTAGCTCTACAATGCTTACATTCTGTGTTTGATCCAGTGGTATCCAAAATCGATTCCTTCCATTATTGTCAAAAAATTGATTATATCTACAAGTACATATATCATAGGAATATGCATTAAATGATAGGGACATGTCCTCTGAAGCAATTGCGATGAGGTGAGGTAAGTTGTGAGTTGCAACATAAAAGATATATAATAGGAATTTACATTAAATGATAGGGACATGTCCTCTAACGCATAAACCAACTTACTCAGCAGATGCAGAGGATTTGATTTTATGATGGTAGCTAAAATATTTTCTCTTAGCTCCAATTTTCTTTACCAGAAATGGACAGGATGTAAATGTTTTCCCGTACCATGTTGGAAAAATTGAAGTTGGTATCAAATCATGAAACTGGCAAGGTAGCTTTCATACTAAAGTCAATTTTCTTTGGAAGAAATACAATCATGCCAAACTCAATCCCTTATTTGATTATGATATGGAACTCATTGGTCCATTCTAAGAAATGTTTTCAGTGAGTTTGGATCGATATGTAGTTTTTTCACTCTCAGATAACAGGGAGTTGGACTCAATAGAGATGAAAATTATCGAAACATCCGATTACTTATATATGTTGGGGAATCAAAGTCCATCATTTGCTCAAAGTGAACACGAACTTAGAAATTATAAGAACAAGGGCATGCAACCATTAGTTCCCACTGTACAAAAAAACACATGCAATCAACACCAAATGGCTACTACAAAAGGTAAGCAGTGTCAGGAGAAACCCTTCACCCATCTGAAGACAACAATCTTTTAGATAAAGACCTAGATCTACTTAGTAAATTTTTCGAAATCTCGTCTTACACCCAGTGCTTTGGGCTACAGAATAGAGGGGAGTATTGTTAGATGTGGAACAAAATCTCTACCATAGGATAATGTCACTGCAGTAAAAAATCAAGTTCATGTGGATTTCAGAGAAAACTGATTATCTATTTAGAGTCTGATATCAGGATAAACCCATCACTTATCTGAAAGAAAACAATCTATTAGAATAAGAACCAGGTCTATTTAGTAAATTTTTCAAAATCCTGCCTCACACCCTGTGCTTTGGGCTAACTAAACAGAGGAGCTGTTAGATTTGGGAACAAAATCTCTAACATAATATGTCACTGCAGTAAAGTATGATAACAACAAGCAGTAATATAGGAACACCTCTAGTTTCATCAAATACATAGCGAAACCAATTCTGGCCAAACATGCCATTTCAGAAAAAGGTAAAAAATCCCTACAAGAACATAATTAGACAATGGTACACAACGACCTGGCCCGACGCAAGATATAAGGTTGACAGCTTGATTTGAAAACCTCTCTTCATCTATTGGTAAATTTAGCAGTCGCAGTTGTCGGCTGCGATGAGGTGAGGTAAGTTGTCAGTTGCAACATAAAAGCAAAAGAAAAGACGAAGTCAGGGGCAAAAGAATGGTATTCGAGCTCTTAAAATGAGCACTACCATATTCCATTTTGGAATTCCGTTACAGAGAAAGTGATTAAACCTTCCAACTAGAAAACACCATCATATTTTTTTTCATTTGGATAGACAAAAGGAAAATGAAACTTTAGTTGAAAAAGGCAAAAAATATATAAATGAAAATTAAAATACACCGTTTCAATAGATTTAACAAGAAAAATTTATAAACTTCAAACCCGTTACTGTCTTCACACCATGTTTGAATCAGAGTAGGAGAACTAGAATCCGCAGTAGCGAGGTTACTAGAAGTAGTAAAAAATATAAAGGGCAAGATCTAACTGTCAACATCGCTACTGTCTTCACACCATGTCTGAATCAGAGTAGGAGAACCAGAATCCGTAGCAGCGGGGTTATTAGAAGCAGTGGTGGTAGCGACGGCGGCCCAGGGTCTTGAAACCCATGGTCCAGGCCCCCATCTGGCAGGAGGAGGAGGAAAGCAAGATCCAGGAGCCATGGGCCAAGACAAACCAGGCCAACCAGGGGCAAGAGCAGCAACATCGGCATTCCATGTTGGGTTTGGAAAATTCCACCCATATGACCAAGCACCTCCAAAAAAACGAAGCCCCAGCAGCCCTATTCACCAGACGCCTCTTATCCAGACCCAGAAGAAGACTCCATTGTCAACTGCAGTCCAGATGCAAGCTTTACCCTGTAGTGAGAAGAAGAATCCATTGTCGACTGCAGTCCAGATGCAAGCTTTACCCTGCAACCATATTGAATATTTTGGGTGAAAGCATTTCCAAAACCCTCTAGCCTAGAAAATCGGGGCGAATACCAACCAAAACTATCCAGACCAGAAAAATTGGAGGCGAATCCAACATTTTATGTTTTATGCGCTCTTTCTTTTTTTTGGGCTAAAGTATAATAATTATTTATTTTTAAAATAATTTTGGGGCTATTTATACAAACTTTACAAAAGAGGGTTTATATAAAAAATTCGTCCCTCTAAAATTTAAAGCCCCTTAAATTTCGCCTTTGGGCTAAAATTCGCCCCTAAAATTTTCCCTGCTCTAATCAGATCAAAACCTGAGCCAACGATACAAAGAGGACTGGTTCTAACATGCTGAAAAATTGAACCAAGAAAATAAGAAGACAACTCAAAGAGATCATAATCAGAGTTGAAAGAAAGAATGAGGGATGCTTGGAATCTTCAGATCTTAAGCCTTCATAGTTTTGTTCAAATTTTCTGCAAATAAGTCTATGTGCAGCTGGTTTCATGGCCAGGGACACTACAACAAATCAGACAGCTTAATCCTGGTTTGACTGTGTTTCAATTTCTGTTCTAGAATATAGAGAATGCCAGATCTGTCAGACAGTTCAATCCTGGCAGATAGTAGATTAGGTAGAGAAGCTATGAGTTCAACTGTTTAATCTGGGCTCATGGAGAAATAAGGGTAGAATTAGATTATTTTTTCCTGCTTTAAAAAGAATAAAATGTTGATGTTCAAGGTCTGCAAGTCCAAATGCACATGCTGAAGAAAAAATATTAGGAAGAAGGCTGTGTAGGTAGTTGTTTGGGAGATAATTTTGTTTGATATAAATGCTGATCATCTTTCAAAGCTGCATGATCAAAGAGTAATAGGTTTTCATGGACAAGGGACAAGTCTACATCCCGAAGATCAAATTTTGAAGATTCTTGACACCTCCAAGGAGTTTCCATCCCCAAGTGGAGCCACTGTTAGCCATCAGTAAATTTTTTCAGATCAAATGATGGCTAAAAATAAGTCCCGAGCCTTCAAGAGATTGTTTTCATGCAAAAATTCTCATTCTTGAAGTCTTCTTGTGCTGCTTGAACTTAGCAAGTAATCTTCACTGCTGTTTCATTAGAAGAAATCCACCAAGTTAAACCTATTGTTCCCTTTTGAAAATTGTTTCCTAAACAACCCATTCACTCATTATGGCCCTTTTTACCCTTTATTTTCCTCTGGAAAGTTTCCTCTTCTCCTTTTTAATTTTCCCTTTATTCTCCTAAAAAAACCTTCAAAATCCCCTTTGAACCATAAAACCCTTTGTTTTGGTTTAAAAACTCCTTCCTTTTAGCTATCGGGACTCCAAAAAGCCATGAAAACCTACAAAAAATGCATAAAACCCTTAAAAAGTTTCTCTCATCTTTTTTAAGGCCCTAAGCCCCTGAGGGCTTAAGTTTTTTCACCCTTTCCATCATAAAGCCCAACGCTATAACCAAGTGCTTTAATAAAAAAAAACCCCTCTAACCCTATCGCATCGGCTTTTTCCCTAAAGACCGCATTTTCGTTGCAAAATTTTCCCCCGATGCGATAAGCCCCTTTTCCCTTGGCCCCATTTCTGTGCCCTCCCATAAGACCGCGCATTTTCCCTCCCTCCCTTTTCCTTTGTTCCCCTTATCCCCGCCTCGTCACTTTACAAAATTTTCCCAACCGTTGATCTTTAGAGATCAACGGCTATCGCGCTTCTTCCCCTATCCTTCCTCTGCCCAAATCCTGCCATTCATTCACCCTGGCAAATGAATCTCCACCGTTGATTCGTTAGATCCGATGGTCGTCATTTATTCTGGCACCCAACCTCCCTCTGGACCCACGTTCCACTTCAAAAATCGCACCCCCAATATTACGATGACAACTGGCCTCCACTTAAACAACTCACCGCGCAGTTTCTCCACCGCACCTGATACGCACCGTCAGATATCATCCCCCTCATCCGACGATTGTGGCGGCATATCAAATAATTTTTGTGCCTTGAGTTTAACACTCCAAAGTCGCGCGATACCGACAGTTTTCTAAAAGACAGGTGTCGCATAGTGTGTGGAATCGCGTTCAAACACGTTTAAACCACTTATCATTTATTCGTCGCGCGATAACCGCTCACGGTATTTCCAAACCGCCTTTGCCCATTTTCGCTCCAATATTTAAATTTAACCTGCCTTTTGCAGGTATTTTCCCGCAGAACCCCTTCGCCTGCATTTTCACCCCCTCCGCCGCTCCGCCAGCCTCCTAAGCAGTTTTTCTCGAACTCGCAGGTTTTTTATAACGTAGCTTGTGGTTTTTGCAGGTTTTTGGTGTTGATTTTTAAGGAAAAATTCCTCATGAATTTCACAAAGGAACATGGCCGAGGATTGCCTCATCCGAAGCCTAGACAACAGAGAAAAGGAGTCGCAAGGTTGCATTTTACGGTTAATCAGTGCTATGTGAGCACTGTTTGTACTATTAAACCCTCAGCGCACCCAAAGGAGACCCTGCACACTACAAAACAAAGAAAATTAGTAATGTAAACCAAAAGAATGGAGAGTTAAAGGATTAAAGGTCTAAACTAACAGCTTGAAGGTTTATACACAGTGTCAGGGATTAAATACCAAAAAGCCGAAGATTAAGGATTTTAAACCTACAGTTAAGGAAACCAGGAAAGGATAAAAGGCTGATGACAAAGCCCAAAATAGTCAACACAGTCAGCAAAAAGCACAATCAAAGACTGAAGTAGGATGGAAGGGCATAATCAACCTTAAAAGCAGAGTCAAAGTCTTAAGTAGTGTTTAAAGCCACACAAATTGACAGATCAACATAAAAAGGCCTTGAATGCCACATCTACAGCAACTGTTACTCCACCAAAAGGACACCCGTGGTCTGCTTAGCTTTTCAAAGACACTATGACAACCATCATTATGACAAAGACTTCATTAAAAAAACTGTTAGAACAATTATTAAGAAGGCATGGGCTACAGAACCTAAAACCGGGCAGTTCACTTGTCGTAGAGGTCAAACATAGTACTTCCTACCATGGTTGCTTCAAAGAATACACTTCAGAGTTAAATGCCTGCCTACCAGATATGCATAAAAACAGGAAAGACTACCAAAGTGATACAAACAGTTAATGAAACTGTCATTAAGCAGAATGGGTATTCGAGCACTTCTCCCACTCTGTCTTAATTCATATTTATTACCACTTCTACCATACTCTTCCTCTTTCACCTATAGGTCTTCAAAGAAAATTCGTTGTAATGGTTGGAACATTGTTAATTGCTGAACTGTTATTGAGTTAGAGTGACTGAGTAGTTGTAATATAGTAAGCTGGGAAGAGAAGAATTGGATTGTAGAAGCTGTTGGGCTCAGTGTATGTAACTGGTTTTGGACATCAATATACAAGCAGATTCACTGGATCATGATCTAAATCATTGGTGATGTGTTTCCTCATTGTATTTGTTTCTTATCTCATGTTTTCCACTCTGTTCATATTCTCTGATAAAGGAAAAAAAATATAGATTAGGATATACCACAAAGTACCCTAACTCTCACTGAAAATATTTATCTTTATGTTTTCTGCTAAATGTGTATTTAAGAGTGATATCAATAGAGTGTAACCAGTCAAGAAATTTGGTGAGCCCATGTCTTGCTGATTAGAACTCGAGGTACTGTTCTTGAATGATATTTTCACTGCATGCTAAGTAAAGCCCTGAGCAAGGAAGTCTATGGTTAGCCCCGTCCCTTGTTTAGTCTTAAAACAATTATTTTGAAGGTTTCCCTTAAAAGTATGCCAAAATTAGGTTTGGTTTAAAGTCCTTACTTGATCTTAGGTTGCCTTTTGTGTTTATCTTACATGTTTTTCCCTTGAGTGTATGTCAACAGCAGGCTAGGTTAAAAGTCCTTACCTGATCTTAGATTTCCCTTTGTTGTATTTAATGTTTTTGTTCCTAAGAGTATGCCAAAAGTAGGTTAGGTTAAATGTCCTTGCTTGATCTTAGGCTGCCTTTGTTTTCTTACATGCTGCTTCTTTCATTTCACTCCTTGATGTTCCATACCACAAACTTAACTTAAAATATCTTCTGATATAGATCACTTGCCCTTTGAAAACTCTTGGATAGTTGATGTGTGAGTAAACCCTTTTATGACTCCATATCCCAATGGTTTAGCACTCTCTGATCTATCTTCCCATGCTAAAACACCCTTTTAATTATTTCCTTCTTTACTTCACATGACCTTCTCAGTTAATGAGTCCCAACCAAAACAAAACAAACAACCTCTTGAACTTCATAACTAGCCTAAAATCATAACTAAGCATAAAGAAATATCTTCGAAAGCAATACTTACATAGAGAGATCCCTCTCTAAATCTAGGAGGGCTAGATCCTAGGATTCCAAAGTGGTTCTGATGATGCCTTGTCATTTGGTATGCTAGTCTGCCAAATCACTAGGACCCCAACATGCGATATTCATCACATCGCTAGATCTTAAACTTGTCGCTCTTCGCATCGCATCTTTGCAAGTTTAACCATATTTCAAACTTATATCCTTTACCAAATACGATATGCGATGGAACCTATGGCCGACACATGGCTTTTATTCACAACCTCCGATCCATCTGACTTGCATTTCTGTGATAGGATCTCCACCGTCCATCTCTCCGCTTCAATTCTGCACTTTGATCTTGGCCGTCGATTTTCCCCCTTTACGCTTCTTCCAAAAATCTTAATTTTTTAAGGAAAATACGCCATTTTTCTTCCTTCTGGAAATATATACGATTTCTTCGATAATGAACATAGTTTCATTCAACAGGCTCACATATGTTCCTTTAGTGAATAAACGATCTTGATTACTAATTTGTTTTTCTTCGTGGTGTAACCCTCTTGAGCTTATTTGGTATTTTGTAGCGCTAGTATCTCTTGAGCTTGTGAATAAGCCTGACTCAACTCGCCTTCACATCTCCGCATATAATGTTAATACAGCAACAATAAATAAAAATGATTTTTTGACATACACAAATTTTACCTTTTCTAACATATATGATTTTTTGGTGTTTTGAAAAATATTTCAAAAGTAAATGAAAATGAGCCACAACACCACCTATGAAATACAAGCCATCATTTGCAGATTTAACAGTTTCTAGCCAAAACCAATGGATCTTCACCAATTGGACAACAAATTTTGAAATACACCTTTGTGCCAAAGGTTTCTTCATTGTTAAATTTTCATCATCGTAGGGTAGAGAGTTTGTCCTACATTAAGGCCCATGGTTTTGGGGATCGACATGACTCCTCATTACTCCATAGTTCCCATATTTCAATGATAATACCATGATTGTGTCAAGAATGTTGGTTTGGGTTAGGCTACATAGCTACATAACCTTCCCCTTCATTTCTGGTAGAATCAAGTGCTAAAAGGCATTGGGAATATCTTAGGATGATACATCAAGACAAACACACAAAGGATGAAAGAACGAATATATAATTTTTCTCGTATATGTGTGGAGGTGGACCTTAGTAAAGGCCTATTGGATCACATTCAACTGATACAAAACAAGCAGATCAGGACTCAATTCTTATATTTTGAGAACATGACCTTTAGATGCCGAATATGTCGACAAATATGACATCTACAAAATACATGTCCCAATGTCAAGAAAGAACAACAAAGGAAGAAGAAACCAGGGAAACCACCTAAGGGGTGGAAATTTCCCCCAAATGAGCCAGACAAGGAAGAAGAAGAAGCAAAAAAGGAACCCATACCAAATGAGGAAGAGCATAATTCAAAAGCAAAGGAATGGAAGAAGGAAACATCAAAAGAACCATTAGAAACACATGCCCCCATGATGGAGTCAATAAGGATACCTAAAACAAAGGAAATTGGAGCAAACAAACGACATCATGTATCCAAAAATTCAGATTCAGATAAATAAACTTCAAGAATTGAAGGAAATTAGCTAGCTATTCTCTCATCCATGCCAACTCAAGGAGAGTCGTGGAAGGTTGAAAAGAAGAAATGGAGAAAAGGTTAACCTTACCACTCCAATGTTTAGTTGAATATTATGTATGAATTTATGATCTTCAGTCACTGAGTAGATGATGGAATTCTTACAAGCATCTATAACATGTAATTTTGTTTTCATTAATAAAATTATGATTTTTTCCTTGGAAAAAAATCAACAAAGAGCTAAAATTTGAATAACTGAGTTACAATTTGAATAATTGAATAACGTGTTAAGGATAAACATTTGAATAATTGAATAACGTGTTAAGGATAAACATTTGAATAATTGGATAAGTGTTGAGCATGAAGATTTGAATAATTGAATAGATTGTTAAATTTACCCAAAGTATTTGATGTTTTAAAACTTCAAATCATGAGTATTGTTATTAGGAAAAAAGTTATCTCTACAAATGTGTAAGGTTCTAACTTATCAGAATACTTATCAAAATGCTCTAAACATAAAACCTACTACATGTTTCAAATATGATTTGATGAAAAGCACATAATGTTCACCATTGTCAATATATAAAGAGGAAGTAGTGATAATAATATATCTAAATCTAAATCCCATTGGTGGTGGGGGACAGAAAAAAAAGATTCGAAAAGTTTCCTTTGGTTTATGAGGATTTAGAATCAACAATTTATCCACAATTTGTTGTCAATTGGATTCTTTCTTTTTATTCATTATTTATTTTCCTTATTTATCCTCAGCCATTTATTATTCCCCTCCCTATTGTGTCGAAAAAAATTGGTTGGAGACGTCAGAATCGATATATATATATATATATAACAAATTTTTATCCTTCTGATGAATATATAGTGCAGAAGCTATTTTAGCCATTTGCATTAAACTAAAACTTCCTTCTTGCATGCGTGCTCCTCCAGAAGCACACACCATAATGACTGGAAGAGATTTCGCGGTAGCGCGCTTGATTAGACGGGTTATTTTCTCACCTACTACAGAGCCCATACTAACTCCCATGAACTTAAAATCCATAACTCCGAGTGCGATAGGAATACAATTTAATTGACCTCAAGAATCATAGATGAAACAAACTCTCTGTCTAAGGAAACAAAATGTAATATGAGCAAATTGGAGGGTCACAAACATGAAAATTCGTGCTTCTATTCGTGCGGGCCAAACTATAGAAGGTATTGCGAGACAACCAGAAGCAGAAGGTAAAATACGAGGTACCTTACTACTAAGTTTAGCTTTTATGGAAGCTTTAACAATTTATGGACTAGTTGTGGCTAGATAATACAATATATCCAATGCTAAACTAAATTACTCTATAGTACTAAAAAATATTGTACTAATTATATATAAAAAATACTACAAAATATTATAATTCATTTTATGAGTTTCCCTCCCTCTCATAAGTCCTCCAAAAATACTGTATAGTAAACAAAATTCAACAAAGTTAATGTAATTCTATAAATTATAATTCCATAATAGACTTTCAAATTTCATCATATATAATTTCTAGTTTAATAATAAAAACTCAATTACTATTAATATGAATTCCGTAAATATTAGATACATAAAAAGCATTTTTCAAATACAAATATATATAATATATTTCATTATTTAATCTATTTAAAATTTAAAACATATAGCAATTATATACTATATTATTACTACATATAAAATATTATAGAAAGAGAAATTAAATGATATATATATATATATATATATATATATATATATATATATATATATATATATATATATATATATATATATATATATATATATATATATATATTATTTTGAGAAATTAAATGCTACAAATTATTATATATATTATTATTATTATTATTATATATATATAAAAGCACATATTAAATTTAAATTTTTTTATATTAAATGTTACAGATAAAAGCTCACCGCCATCGCCAGTCCAAAGATTTGAACTTCAAATATAATATTCACCCTAACTTATGACATAACTTAGGAACAAACGACCACTGTAATTCAACAAGCACAAGACAATGATGTTTTTGATTTATATCTTCTTCATACATTATATGGGAAAAAATATTTATGTACATAGCCATAGTTCCACTTCACATAAGCATAGGGTCGTATTCCGAGATGAGCATAAAGATCTGCTTCTTGTATTGTCTTCAAAAATCTCACCAAGTCTAATCTTCTTTCAAAATTATACTACAAAAAGTAATACATGTAAAAATCCTACATAAACTCTTCATTTGCATTATATATATATATATATAAAAGTCCAAACCTCACCTTAGTAATATTGAGATTATCTTTGGATTGAAAACCACAAGTTTTCTACCAATGTCAAATGTCACAAAGACATGTAGAGATGCCTTACAGTTGACCTAATTTCAATAAAAGGAGTTAAGGAAAGGAGTGGTGTAATTTTAATATTTCCCAACCTTATTAATTTAATGAGGACAACCTACCATCTGTAGATTTCCACGAACCTTAGTTGGATGGATGGTCATTGTCTATAGATTTCCATAAGCCTTAGTTGGATGGCTAGCCATCACCAGGCTTTGACGGCTCTCTTAGTCAACAAACCTAACTCTTTCCCTCACCACCTGTAACTTAGTATGGATGATAAACCCAAGCCAACCCATTTCTTCCTTCTTCTTCTTTGTATGGAGGGTAGAGGAGAGAAACAGGGAAAAATCACAACTTGGACTTCTATAAGAATCTTCAATCCTTTCTGATATATATTTCCATTCACTTAGAAAATGAAAATGTTGGTGCAACAAATATGGAAGAGAAAAATCTATAGAGATAAATTTCCATTTCTCGCCAATAACTATCATCTCATGCATAACTCATCTCATCATGGTTATAGTGGATTTCTTTACTAGAATAAACAATGGATGAAATCATGCATGGCTCTCTCTTCAACCTAACTCGTTGTCTGTTAGGAGGGGAAACAAGGGGCTAGAGATTAAGGAAAGATGAGAACAAAATTTAACTAAGGCGATGTATAATAATAACTCTCAATCTATACTAATACTATATGGTAATATAAATGTGTCTAGAACACTAATTGATATGGATGTGAAGTCACGTAAACAAATTAACTTGTTTTTACATTAAAACCCATGTCAAGCATCCTACCACATACTACTAGCAAGCTTATATATTAACACATCATGATTACACATGATCCATCTACTATGATCAAAGTGGCTTTTCCCATGCCTTGGTTCTTGATTTTTTACCACTTGTGCTTCGCCCATGCCTTGGTGCTTGGTTCATTACCACATGTGATATTTAAAGGTGGCTTTGCCCATCCCTTTGCTTTGTTAACATCTACAATGGTGAAAAGTGGCTCTGCCCATGCTACAAATTCTATCTTGATATACAACTCCTTCATTGCTAAATCATACACCACGTCTTCCCATAGTCTTACCAATGCTTGGGTAGATGGGAAACACATTTGTATAGTCTTAAGTCGGAGTTATGTTTTCAGAGAGGCGTTTGTCAAAGTCATTTTCATCAGAGGGTGGGAGCTAGAGGAAAGATAACCGTTGGAAATATATTTTGGAAGCACATTGGTCGAGCTTTCTATCCCTTAATATATAGAATATGGTTTCACCCACTTAATAGAGTCAATTGTACCAGGAAAGGGCAAGCATAGAAATCATGAATACATTTGAGAAAATTGATAACATGTACTTTACCTTTAGATTTGGCTACCTCTAACGACATACTATAATACAAAGCCCTAGTTATCACACTCTCCATTGCTTTAGACCTCAGTGCTCATGAGAGATATGTAGATGGAGATTTACCTACAATTATAAATATGTAGATGGATATTTCCATGCAAAAATGGTTGAGGATGCAGGGAGTTTTGGATTTTTTGACTAGAATATTAGCAACCATGAGTCACAATAAATAAAGTTGTATTTGTCTTTGGGGCTTAGTTTAATAAGGAATACTTCCATTCCTTGTTCCTGGTGCAAGGCAAAGCAATTGGCATTTTAGGAACCAAGAAATCGTCAATCCTAGGTCGAAGGATCTATAGCTTGTTCCTACATCGGTGGAGATTATAGATCTCTTATAGCTTTCGATTTAAGAGCCAATAATATGTATAACTATATTTGAACCATTTGCAGGTTATCATATTCCAACTCCCCTCAATCATTGTTCTATATCCATCTTATAAAGGTTTATTAAAAATAATTTAATGGATAGGAGTCTAAGATGTTAAGAAGAAACAAACAAGAGTTTCACTTCAATAAATCCCAACCTTGAAAATAGTGTAAACGTATAAAATTGTGTTATCTATGAGGTTTCTTCTACATAACCTCTCTTAATGGATTCCTTAGTATATGATTTAGTGTTGATGATAAGGTAACAAGATTTCCAGGTATCTCTTTCTCTCTGTATCTCTTATATATTTTCCCTATGTCTTTCTATTTAATAGTTGGTTCAAACATAATGACTATTAATATGCAAGAGATTGATCAAGAATATTTTCTTTTGAAAAGCTTGAAAATAAATAAAATACTTCAACCACCATAATAACTTTGGTAAGTACTTCCTTCAACTAAATGAACAACCTAGAAACATAAATGGCAATTGCTCATATTACATGCAACTTGTCGGAGTAATGTTAATGGATTTAAATTAGTTTTTAATTATTTTAATGGCATAGGATTGTTGTTGCAAAATTGTTAAATTGTTATCCCTCGAAAGAATCAAAAACAATGTTGTGATGTTTTCAACTTAATCTTAAATTATGTTGGAATTATAGACTAAGTTATTTTTTTGTTAGATACACTTCTGAGGGTCATTAAGAGTGTGAACTATGAGTCAAACAATCCATATCATATCATTAAGAGTGTGAACTATGACTCATACACTCCATATCATATCATTAATCACGTTTTCCAATTTTGCAAGTCCTGGCAATGGTTATTGGCATTATTCCGTTTTTGAAGCAATTAATCTTGACGAGATTTTTTCTTTATTAGTGCTCAAAATCTAGAAAGGGATTTCCCTGCATATGTTAAGCTTGGTAACGGTATGAATGTCACTTGCAAATAGGTAAATAGACATCTTTGTTATATTCATATCAAATACTAGTATCGGTCACAAAACTTTGAATAGTCAAAATCTAGTCGTTGGGAAAATAACAAAAGTTTAACTAATACATGTTTCTTCAGTTCTCCAAAGGTAATTTCTAGGAAAATAGTATAATATCTCCAATAGTGGAAGCAAAGGTTCAACTAATCGGTGTTTTGCTACTTCTCTCAACCGTAAGCTAGTCAAAAGAAAAATAGTACTCAATAAATATGGAATCTATGATCGTGTAATTGTTAACTAGTTGATGTTTAAAATACATTTTTGAATGCATATATAGATTCAATACCCTGAAAAACACCTCTAGGGCACTTGAATTATGCAGATTAAACAATTCCAACTCAAGTTCTTAAAAATTTCTGTCAGATTTTAATTAAAATTAACTAGAAAAATTGTCGTGAAAAAAGCCATTTCGTCTATAAGTTAGACTACACATATCATTAATAGTATTATTATTATTTCTTAATAAATTATTTATCTATTAATAATTTTATTGATTGTTATGATTGACTTTGTATACAGTTTTATTAATTCATTATAATATTTGTAAAAATTCCCTTCAGATTATTTAATCTATTACTTATTAACAATTAATATTATTATGTAATTTAAAAAAATATATTTTAATATTTTAGCTTATTGTCACTGTTTGCGCAATGACATCTATGATCAGTTTGTAGTATTAGTTTGTCCATACATCATTTGTTTTTTCAATTTTGTATAGTTGACATTATGCTTTTGCTTAAAATTTTTGGGCGATGTCAGCCCGTCACCACATTCGCAGCTACGAGTTTCGAGGGATTACTTAATCCTGACATGCACGATTGACGAGGTCGATCAAATAGCACAAAGGAGGTACTACAAAAAGCGTTTCTTCGTACATCTGGGAGTTAAGTTCGACCTGATTTAAGCTCTGGTGTCATAAATTTGGTTTTAAGAGTGTTGGTGAACAATTTATTAAGAGATTATCGATAAGTGCATTTCATTAGTTAGTTTTGAGTTGTTTTTTCATTTTCAAAGGATCCACATTATTTTCTTGGTGTTGCGGTTCTCATTGAAGCTGGAATTTCCATGTTTGTGCCTACATCCAGGAGCAGATTTTTTAGAGGGCGTTGATATAGAGTTTGAGTAAGCGGATTTGCTAGATTATACTTATGGAAACCTGGTGAGTTTTTGAGATATCCATGTGAGAAAAATCTGGTTTAATTTGTGATTTTATTTGTTAACAAAAAATTATGGAGTGTGTGGGTAAATATAAAAATAAAGCTAATGTTTCAGTGTTAAATCGAGGTGGAAATTGCGAGATTGAGTTTCGATGCTTTGAATGCAATCTTGTAGGAGTAAACCAGTAGTAACTGACCAAAACTAAGTCAGAAATCAACCCATCTTTCCATTTCCACAAGTCCTGTGAGAAAAGTTACGACCCCGATTCCATATGGTCTACTTTGAAATAGTCGGGGGTTTGAAGTTCTATTGAAATTCAAAATGTACTTCTTATAGGGAGTTTTCTTTAATAGTCAATATAAAAGCTCCATATTTTTTTGTAACATTTACGACATAAATTTTCAGGAATTTAACACTATGAAATTTTCGAAGTCAAAATTAAACACATATTTACATTTTCAGAAGACTTGTGAGTAAGGTGCCGACCCCCCGACTATCTAGAACACCATGATATGTAGTCGGTCAAATGGGAGACAACGTAAATAATATCAATGAAATATTGCGAGGTTGGGTTTTGATGCTTTGAATGTAATCTTGTAGGAGTGGATCAGTAGAAACTGACCACAACTAAGTCAGAAGTCGGCCCATGTTGGCATTTCCATAAGTCATGTGAGCAAGGTGTTGACCCTGACTCCATATCATTCCATTTTAAATAGTCAGGGGTTCAAATTTATATTGGAATTCAGAATGCAATCTTGTAGGAAATGTTTTTCTCTAATATTTATGATGAAATTTTTCAGGAATTTAAATTTCTAAAATTTGCGATGTCGAAAGTTGACGCATCTTTCTATTTCCACTGGACCCGTGAACAAGGTCTTGAGCCAGACCCGATATCCTGGTCTTTTAAATAGTCAAGGAGTCAAAGTTCTATTGGAATAAATATTTAGCTGGTGAAGAAAATGATCCCGACCTCAGTCGGGCCCGAAGCATAGACACATACATGTGTTAATTATTAAAAAAACAATGTTGGGTTTGTTAATTGTGGATATTAATATTGATAGACTTTTTAATTTGGATATGAAACTCACGTTTGATGAGGGTTTATAAGATATCCTTGCGAGCAAACTCTGGTTTAATTCATGATTTTATTTCTTAACAAAAACTATGGCGTTTGTGGGTAAATATAAAAATAATGTCAAATTTTCAGTGTTAAATCGAGGTGGACATGTAATTAAGTCAAATGGGAGAAAACATAAATAATCTCAATCCAATAATCTGAGGTAATTCATCACTTTAAGATACCCAATCTTATAGAACTAGACAAGTAGAAGCTGACTTAACTAAGGTTGGAAGTCGACCCATCAATAATCGGGGGTTCAAGGTTCTATTGGAATTCAAAATGCAATCTTGTAGGGACTTTTGTTTAATAATCAATATAAAAGTTTTTTTTCTTCTTTGACATTTATGACAATTTTTTTTAGGAATTAAAGTCTCTAAAATTTTCCAGGTTGGAAGTATACCAATATTTGCATTTTCATAAGACTCGTGATCAAGGTGATGGCCTCGACTCCATATCGTGGCGTTTTAGATAGTCAGGGGGTCGGAGTTATATTGGCATTAACATCTAGTTGGCGAATAAAATAACTTTGAACTCAGTCAGGCACGTCGCGTAGAGACAATAATGTGTTAAAAAAAAAAAAATTAAAAATTTGTTCACACACAACAAATAGAAATTTATTCAAAATTAAATTTTGTAGGGTATTTTGTTTAATAATCAATATAAAAAGTCCATGTTTTCCTATAACGTTTATAACGAAAATTTTTAGCATTTTAACTTTCTAAGATTTGGAATGTCAAAATTTGACCAATCTTTTCATTTCCACAAGACCCGTGAGTAAGGTCTCGACCTCGACTCCATATCATGGTATTTTAAATAGTCGGAGGAGTCAGATTTATATTGGCATATATATATAGATGCCGAAGAAAATAACCCCGACTTTAGTTGGGCTTGACGCATAGACACATACGTGTGTTAATTATAAAAAAAAACTAAAAAATAGTTGTTCACACATAGGTAATAGGATTTTATTGAAAATGCAATATTGTAGGGTATTTTGTTTATTAATAAATATAGAAACTCCATGTTTTCCTATAACATTTACGATGGGTTTTTTCAGCGTTTTTAAGTTTCTAAAATTTGTGAAGTCGTAGGTCAACCCATTTTTCCTTGTGGACAAGAACTGTGAGCAAGGTCCTGACCCACTCTCCATATCGTGGTATTTAGAATAGTCGAGGGGGGGGGGGGTCAAAGTTCTATTGGCATAAAAATATAGATGGTGAAGGAAATAACGTCGACCCCACTCGAGCCAAACAACATATGCTAATTATTGTAGATAAATAAAAATTTCATGCAAAGTGAAAGCTATTAGTCAAATTTAGAGGAAGCACACAAAAAAATAGGGTATATTCAACTATTTATGGATTGAGGAATAATGAAAATCAAAGAAGAATGTTTGCATGTGAATATATATAATTGTTTATAGTGAAATTAAAACTGGTATGTCTGGTTATAAATGTTGCCAGACACAGAAGGAAAGTTAAAATATGAAGTTGTATGAAATTGCAAGGTAGAGAATGAACACAACTAATTGAAATTTCTTCAAAATGTAACCTTGTAGGGAATTTTGTGTAATAATCAATCTAAAAACTTCATGTTTTCTTATAATGTTTATGACAAAATTTTCTAACATTTTAACTCTCTAAAATTTTCATAGTCAGAAGTCGAACCATATTTCCATTTCGATAAGTTCCGTGGACAAGGTGTCCACCGTGACTACATATCGTGGTCTTTTAAATATTTTGAGCATCATATTTCTATTGGCATGAACATTTATCTAGTGAAGAAAATAAGATCGACCTCAGTCGGGCCTGATGCATAGACACAAGTACCTGTTAAGTATTAAAAAATAATTTAAAAAACAATTATTCACACTGAGTTGCAATGATTTTTAAATCCATTATTTCATGAAAAGTGAAAACTATTACTCAAATTTAGAGGAATCAGACAAACAAATAAAGTATATTCAACTATTTATGGATTGAGGAATCACGAGAAGCAGAGAAACTTGCTTGCATGTAAAAATATAAAAATATTTATAGCGGAATTATAACTGGCATGTGTGCTAATTAATGTCCCTGCATGTAGAAATCAAGTTAAAATGTGAAGTTATATGAAATTTCAAGGTAGAAACTAACCACAACTAACGGAAATCTATTGAAAATGTGATCTTGTGGAGAATTTTGTTTAATAGTCAATATAAAAACTCCATGTTTTCCTATAATGTTTACAAGGAAAAATTTTCAGCATTTTAGCTTTGTAAAATTTGTGAAGTCGGAAGTCGGCACATCTTTCCATTTCCACAAGACTCGTGAGCAAGGTACTGACCCCGACTCCATACCGTGTTCTTTTAAATAGTAAGGGAATTGCAAGGAACATGCTTCCTTGTATTGACAACATTATACACTAATGACATAGGTGGTAGCAGTAGTTGTTTTGGAATCGTTTGTATCTGAGGAGATATTTGTTGAAAAAGGATTTGAATTAACATTTTGAAGCGTTGTAAAATTATTTTATGTTTGGGTTTTTTTGGGAATGTGTTTTTTTCTTTTAAGCGAGTCAATTTTATTTGAAATTATATTTCTATGTTTGAGTTATTAAATTTGAAATTATATCTCTATGTTTGCGTTATTTTAGCGTACTTTTCTTTTATGTTTGGGTATTTTCTAATGCATCTTGATCAACTTTATTTGAAACTATAATTTTATGTTTGAGTTATTTTGCTACATTTTTTTATCAATTTTTTTGGAAATTATTCTTTTTCTTGTTTGAGTTTGTTTTTTTTTTTTTTTTTTTAAAGTCAATTTCGTTTTAAATTTGAAAATTATTTATTTAAATTACAATCTTAGACAATGTACTCTAAAATATTAGATTTATTTGGATACTTAAAAATTATAATTATATATATATATATAATCTTTTTAAAAAATATACAACCAAATTGATTAAAAATGTATATAAATAATTAAATTTTTTATACTTTTTAACTATTTTATCAATTACCTTTGCAGCATATTTAACTTTTGGTTTATAATACGATTTATATGAAGCTATTTTTTACTTTGTTTCCTGCATCTTTTGCTCTTTTTTTTTAAAACAATAGTTTTAAATTGTATGAAGCGATTAAATTATGAAATTTTATTAATTTTACTTAAGATTGAGAATGATTGTAAAATAAATCAAAGTTTCAATGAGTGTTTAAATTTTTTTGACTAAATTTTATAAAAGTAAAAGGGACTTAATTTTTTTCACAAAGGAAAAATTCGTGATCTTCCATTAAGTTAGAAAAATTACATGTTACATTTTACAAGTATGTGATCCAGTAGCTGCATATATAAAAGTGACTGCATGTATCATCAGTGATAGTACAAAATTTTTTAGAAGAGTTCCAGTAAAACAAAGTAAGTCCGGTGCATAAATTACTAGTAGTGGAAAACCAAAATCAAAATAAAGATCGTTTTTTACAATGGTTGTGAAATATCTGCCAGAGAACATGTATAAAAAATATAGATATAGTTAATTCAAAATTTATAATCAAAATAACAGTTATGAGCCAACTGCATGCGGCTCTCGTATTGTCTTGATGAAGGGCCGATGGAAGTAACTGTACACCTATGCAGCAATGTGTTCTGTAATGTGCCAATCTCCCCAATTTAGCTTCGCAGCTTCCTTGGAAAGTTTGTCTACCACTTTGTTTCGATCCCTGTAAATATGAGTGATAGAAATGGAATCAAATAATGATTTGAGATGATGAACCTCCCTCAGTAAAGTAGATAGTGTGTGCGAGTGACACTGTGCAAGTGAGTTGAACCAATTTATCACAGTAAGGGAGTCGCCAAAAATCTGAAGGGTGTTGCAATTTTTTTTCCTAGGAAAATATTAGAAGAAGTCTTAAACATTGAAGTTCGGTGAAATTATTTGTGCCCTGGCCCAAACCCATTTTGAGGTGATAATAATGGAGCTCATTGATGTAGAGTATAGCCCCCCCCGCAGCTCTGTTGGTTAGCCGCACCATCAAAATAGGCCCAAGGCCGAGTGCGATCAATATTTTCCAGAGTGTCAATACGCACAGGTTGATGGTTGTCATCATCAAGAATAAATCTATAGTAGGCCACTGTCAGCGAACAAATACGGTTAGTGCTCACCGATTTGTTTTCAAATATGTGCATATTCCTGTGTATCCATAATTCCCAAGCGAATATCAAAGGAAGGTTACGCATTTTTGTGACTGTAGTGTTCGACCGCCACCAAGTAGTCCAGGCATCCACGATGGTAGGTCCATGCCAGAGTTGTGAGCATCCCAGCTCATGTGTGACAAGCAGCCAGATGCGTTGAATATAAGGGCATTGCAGGAAAAGGTGCAATGCATCCTCCGCATGAGATAGGAAGTAACAACATCTGAAGGGTCCATGATAAGCACATTTATGTAAGTATTCAACAATAGGGATGCAATCGTGAAGTATACACTAGAATAGTAATCAGAATTTATGGGGGGCCTTAAGTTACTAGATTGCCTACCAACACCAGAGCTTTTCTTGTGGTTCCTTGTGAAAGCATAGAGTCAAATAGCCAAATTTAGGAGTATAACTGCCCTTTGGTGAGAGAGCCCAGATCAGTTGATCCTCCTAATCCAAAAGTCGTATATGTGATGCATGTAAATATCTAATATATAGACCCCAGTCACGCCAACCATCCTATGGAATGGCCAAATCAAAAGCCATTAACCAGTGCTGAGATTGCCAATCCGTCCGAGCCGGGTCAGAAATCCGTGCAAGAAATCGAATCCCCCTGAAAGCCAAATGCTCAGTGATCCAGTCAGGTAACTTGTAATGTTCACCGCTGCCAGCCCATGAGTCCGAGCCCACCTGAACATAGTCACTTGTACCAACTTGCCAAGAGAGGTCCTTTTGAATGAGAGTAGCAGCCTTTGTGATAACTTTCCAAATAATGGAGGCGCCGAGGGTAGGCAAGATGCTACCTCTAATCCAATCAAGTGTGTTCCTAGGAGTAATGTATTTTGCAATGATAACCTCTTTCCACAAGCTGTGGCCAGAGACAAGGTGCCAACATAATTTTGCCGCCAGGGTGGTTGAAAAGAGGTGTAAATCCTTGATGCCCCAACCACCTCACTGTTTGGGTCTGCTGATTTTATCGTAGGAAATCTAAGAAAAAGTACTATCTTTTTCCTTGTTCTGCCACAAGAAGCGTCTGCAGATTTTTTTGATGCGATCAATTACTCCAATTGGAATCCAAGCCAAAGACATCCAGTAGACGAGAATAGCCTCGAGAACTGATTTAATTAAAACCATTCAACCATCCCTAGAAAGCCAGCGGTGATACCAAGCATTGATCCTTCGTTCCACTTTTGCAATGAGCCAGTTCCAGTCTTTGATCTGATAGTCATTTGGTTTTAGATGGAAGCCCAGATATTTCAGACCATCAGAAATATTGTGGAGAGTGAAAGCAAATAATGCCAAAGCATTATCCCATTCCTGAGCTGTGCAGTGGGTCATGATGATGGTGGACCTGTGGTTATTTGGTGCCATCCCCATTGCTTTGTAGAAATTTTGGAAAATAATCCCAAACTGAGTGGAATCCTGACAAGAACCATCAAGAAATATGAGAACATCATCCACAAATAGAAGACGCGTGAGGTGTATAATATCATTGATATTGAGACCACAGAGAGCCCCATTCGCTTTAGCTCGTTTGATAAGCATAGAGAGGCCTTCCATAACAAGGATGAAAAGCAATGGGGAGAGGGGACATCCTTGCCGCAATCCCCTACCCGCATGAAAGAAATCCGAAGCCGTGCAATTTATGAGGATACTGAAAGAAGCATGATAGATACACCCCATAATCCAGTTGATAAATGAAAGGGGAAAACCAGTTTGAATGAGGATGAAGTGGAGATAACTCCAATTAACCTGATCAAAATCTTTTTCCTGGTCAATTTTAAGAATGGTAGCTTTGATATTTTTAGATTTGATAGAGTGAAGGGCTTCTTGTGCCGTACCAATGGCTTCATGAATCTGCCTGTGATGGAGGAAATAAAATTTCTCTTTTGCGATGTGAGATGATAGGATGGGTTTGATGCGATTAGCAATGATTTTTGCGATGATTTTGTAAATGAAATTGCAGAGGGATATGGGCCGGTAGTCCTTAAAGGAGTTAGGGTGATCAATCTTGGGTATGAGGGCAATGAAAGTTGAATTGAAACCATCATAGGTTTTCCCCTGAGTGTGACAATCTTCAATTGCAAGTAGGAGGTCATTTCCCATTAGCTCAAAAAAGTGAATGAAAAATTCAACGGGCAAACTGTCTGGTCCAGGGCTTTTATTTTTTTTGAACCATTTAAGTACTCCTTCAATCTCACCCTTTGTGACCGGAGCAGTGAGATCCTCCGCCATATCTTGGTCCACAAACCTGGGGAAAGCTTTGGTAATGTGCATAATCTCCAGCAAGTTACATTGTAAGGGGGCTCCGTATAAATTGGAGAAATACTGAATGCTTATATCTAGGAGCTGTGAATGAGTGTGAGCCACCATACCGTGTTGATCAGTAAGATTCCAAATCGTGTTGCTGATCCTGCGGCCATTTTCATGTTGTTGGAAAAATCTGGTATTTTCATCCCCAACTTGTAGCAAAATTGCTCTACTTTTAAGTCTCCAATCAGCTTCTTTTTGTCGTAGGAGCTTGGTTCTGGTAGCTTCAAGGGTGATAAGGTGCTCTTTTTAAGCACTAGATTGGTATCCCCTCATGTCAGAGTCATTAAGTTGGGCAAGCTCAAGTTCAATCCTTTGTAATTCCTCTCGCTCCTTCTGAATTTTTTCCCCAATCCATTTGATTGTCAAACCCTTTATGTGAGTAAGATTGTCATTTATCACTCTGGCCGGCTCACGATCAGGTAATTGATGAAAATGCAGCCAAGCCCGAACGAATAAGTTGTGGTAGTCAGGATCGAGAAGCCATCTAGAATTTAATTTAAAAGGTGGCTGGGCATGCAGAGGACCAATCTCGAATTCAAGGAAGATAGGTGAGTGATCCGAGATGCCTCCATGTCCCACCCATTGCCTAGCTTTGTTCATGATCTGAAGTAAAGGCTGCTTTATGAGGAACCAATCAATTCTTCGAGCCAAAGTAGCCCCTCTAGTTCTACGGTTCCTCCAGGTGGGCTGTAGCTTAGTCATATGAATGTCAATAAGGTCGGCTGATTCTAGACCAGTGATGATATGATCCGCCAAAGGATCCGGGACAACATGAATACCCTAGGATTCAGAGATGCCCAGTGAAAAATTTAGGTCCCCACCAATGATGGTGTGATGGTGTTGTAGAAGAGAGCAGGTAAACATAGAGTTCCAGAAAACCTCCCTCTTAGTGCACAGCTCATAGATGTTTATCAAGGTGAAAGGGAGTTCGATGTTACCAAAATTTATGTCCATGCCAAGAACCCCATCCCTACTCCAACAATTGTTCATACGGGTAGTCTTATTATTTATGCCAATAGCACATCCATTGGATCGGCCCTGGGCATCCATGGTGATGAAAGACCAGTTATGTAGGAGTAAGTTGAGAATGGAACAAACAGAAGGCCCATCAACCAGAGTCTCCTGAAGAAATAAAACATCCAAGCGCTTTTGTGCAAGAATATTTTTCAAAGCCAATCTCTTAACGGGGTTGGCTAGTCCCATGTAGTTGAAAGAGAGACATATCATGAGGTAACCACACTCAAGGGTCTTCTTGCTCTAAGAACCCGCATAATGGAGGATTGGGTGCCCGCAGCAACTCAAAATTTTCTCGTTTAATTCCCTTTGCTAATTTCGATGGTCTGCCCCTAGGTTTGGTCTGTAGTGATCTGAAAACGTGAGAACTTATTATTTCAAATACAAAGATAGACTGTTGGGGCATTCATTGTTTATTTCACCTTTCAAAGAAAGGATGAAACTAGAGGCTACCTGGCCCACAAACAGACTCTGTCTAAAGAAATAATCAGTAAACACTAATGATCTGATTATGAAAGTATTTTCTGCTGGTTCAAAGTATTCATTAACCATAAACAAATGTATGCAAGCTTTAAAATGTGTTTTGCAATTGGAATAAAGTGACTTGGATGAGTTTATGTGTCTTTTTACATGTAGGAGGTTTGTTTCATTTTACTGTTTAAGATACGTAATTCTGAAAATAAGCAGCAATAAACACACAACATATAACTCAGCATATGATGAGGCAGTTCACCCCTCCTGGGCTAAAACTTCTGGGTCCAAGGCTCCCAAATGGGCATGTTCTTGCTCTTATTATGCTCTTAAATTGGTTATAAAAAGTGTAGAAAGCCTAAACAGGTGAAATTAGCTACATAAATGGATTCAGAGAGCTGAAAACAATAAGAATCGATTATATTTTTGCCTTAAACAGATAACCGTAGCCTAACATAGCTCTCCAATCCCCAAGCCTTGGTGGCTCTTCAAGCTCTCTCGCTGATAAAACACCTGAAGAAATGCTCCAATGGCTCTGAAAACTGCTCCAGTGGCTCTGTAATGCTCCAAAACCCGCAAAAAAACAAAAAATTCGCTCCAAATGGACTCTCCTAGCAAAAGTTATGACCTGTACAAGTTTTTCCCAATTAGGGTTAGAAAAGCTCCTCCAAATCTGGGAGGACTGCCAGATAAGCCTGCTAAATCAGGGCCGATGCTAAAATTTGGCACTTCTGCCAAGAATCCCGCCATTCGTTGAGGTGCTAGGGGATAAGGGCGCGGGTCCATAGGATCGCACCCGCCGGCGTTTTCCACGTCCAAAATTTATGTTATGTGGTGGAGGCATTAAGGTTTAATTAAAGCTCCGCTCCGAACCACACGTGACCGTTACCTTCTTTACTCCCGCCGGTTATACACTTGGCCCACGAACCTGACGAGGGTCACGTGGATGGGGGGGGGGGGGGCTAGCCCGAAGCCCCTCCACCTTCCACTCCGATGTATTGAAGACCTTGCCACGTAACATCATTAACCCGTGAACTTTAGACTTTGGGTTTTATACCATAATTCATATTTCGAATTTTGATAACATATGTGTGGTTATAATATTTAAAGTTTAATAAGGTTTAATTGAATTTTTTTAATAATTAATTAAAACATATAATTAATAATATAATATATGATTAATAAAAAACCATATAAAATATTAATAAATATATAATTTAATTAATTTATTAAACCTTAATAAAAAATAAAATGATCCCAACACATAATATTAAAAAAATTTCCTTTCAAAATTGAAGGTTATTGGGCAATTTCAAAATGCAATATCTTCTTCATACTGTAACGGATTTGAGTGCCGTTCATGGCTACAGGATCATTTTGATGAGCTCTTTCCTGTCGTTCTGGTTTGAACAAATTTTGAGCAAATTTTTTTTTTGAGCATTTTTCCAAGTAGGACATGATCACCTGATCATGTAGGTAGCTTTGACCCGTGCCTATACCTAGGCCAGCTAAGGGGGGTGGTAGGGATACAGATTGAAGGAAGTAAGGGTGTTGAGCTGAAGATGAGTCTGAGAGTGAGGTGGAACCAGTATTTAAGTCAACAAAAGTGTGGGGAATGGTGGGGGAAAATGAGGGGGGCGCCAGTGCAATAGTGAAAATAAGTGAAGGCAAACTCAAAGAAGAGTCATTTGAAAAAGGTGACAAAATAGGAGTAATAATATTGAATAAAGAGTCAGGATAAGGAGGGGTACCCGAAACCGTAGAGGCACAATGCAGAGAGACTGGTGTTGTCGGAGTATGAGATCTCGCTTGAGTTGTCGGCCATGATGGGAATGTCTGCATCGCCTTGGATTCAGGTGGCTTCTTCGAATTGACAAGCGGTGTCTCCGTAGACCCTTGGAAATGGCAAACGAATGGTTCCGTTTGAGTGGCCGTAGCAGAGGTAAACTTGAGGCTCGGCTTGACAAACCCCAGTTTTGGGCAGTCTTTGAACAGATGACCCACTTCATGAAACTTCCTGCACCTGAAGGGGACACCCTTGTAATCTAGCATCTGTTGCCACATCATGCCCGCAAAGAACATATTGTAATTTTCGTGCAGGCCATCTCGAGTGTCTAGGAAAATCAGAATTCGAGCCACAACTTAAACTAGCCATGAGTAAGAAGATAAACCGCCAGAAGGATATCCAGAGAGCCTCCCCAAATCTCCCTGGTCCATTGCTGTAGCCGAGCAGTCGAGTATTTCTGACCCTGAACCTTGCCAACCAGCATCGTGGCAGCTGTGAGCTCTAGATCATCCATTCCTCGATCTCGTCCAAAATTTGAGTTTCTACTGAATTTGTTCCTCGTTGTCTTGTGTTTCTTTCCGCGGTCTGAACAAACCTTTATGGGGTCACCCGAGCCTTCTGAGTCAGATGATGAAGGTGGTTTATCTCCCCCAGGGGCATCCTCCGGAATGTTAACGAAAACCCCCATTGCCACAACCGGAGTCCCCGTGTCAGCAGATGAGGAGGGACCAATACCGCTAATGTGTAAGTTCCCTAGTGTCTGAGTTGTGGCACCTATGTAGGATAGAACAGCCTCCTCGTAAGGTGCCGGTGACCCCAGGTATATAAGGTGTACCCAGCATTTGAAAGCTCCAAATACCGTTAGTCGAAAGGGAGGGTGCCTCAAAATTGATGGGTTCCAAGATGCCTTCAAATGGAGGTGAAACCCCCGCCACGGTTACATGGTCCATCCGAGTAGAGTCCAGAAATATCTACCCCGGGTTTGAGACAATAATATCTACCGCAACCGCCTCCTCCTTTTGTCCCCATATGTCAACACCCTCCAAAGGGTCGTCAGAGTAATCAACGAGCTCATCATAGTTACTCATAGTGGCTGACTGGGTAAAACCCCACCAGATAAAAAACTCAACTGACAACTACTCAGGTGTAGATCCCCCACCATGAGGACCTTGTGATCCTGTAGAATATAAAAGACCCTGACCGCAAATTCCAAACCGTAGCGAATCGACCCCACAACCTACAGGTATTCAGATGAAACATAAAATAAACAAAGGTAACGACTCGATAAATGAGGCCTCAACCGGGTGCACAGCAGGTAAATTCCCAACAACAAATGGATTTGTGAAAAAACCAAAGAGTAACCAATAGGCACTGTGCGCAGGTCAACTGCGAGTCGAGTTCATAGTAAAAATGGAGGGGACCCAATCCAATGCAAATGTGAGAAACCAGGGGAGAGATCCGCCACCATAGCTAGGGTTTTTCAACACTCAATTGGAATGATGACGAAAAGGGACTTAATTTAAAGTGATGTGAATGTGAATTTAGATTTTATTTTAGTTTTAATTTAATTTTATTCATATATTTTGTAAATTAACTATTTGAAATATTAAACAATTAATTAAGTTTATAGTAATTTCCATATATATATATTGCTCCTTGAGCTGTATAGTGCTGGAACCTCTTAAGATTTTCAGTGAAACCTTTTTACAAAAAAATCTGATCAAAACCACAAAAATATATTTGATCGGGCTATGATTCTGTTCTTCATACTATCACTTTCTATACCAAAATTACTTCCTCTTCAGTAGAGGAGGAATCTATTATCAACAAACGTCTAGGATGCAACGTTAGGGCTTGATTTGATAAGAAATAAACCTCTTCATTTAATTCTCTGTATACATGTTTGAAAGTAAGTGAGGAAAATTTGGTGAAAAAATGTTGAATGGCTCGTAAGACTGCTTGTAAGTGAGGAGCCAAAATCTGTGATCGCTGCAAAGCCCAATCCACTACTACTTTTGAGTCACCAAATCTGTAATACCTTTGCTGTGTGCTACAAATAAAATGGCCCAAAGAGAAACCAATTCGACTTTATTATTAGAACCATGACTAGGAGCAAAATTTATTAGTAACTTTTTTCCGGAACTAAAATAGAGGGTAGCTCCTGCACCAGCGAGAGGAGGAGACCCTTGGCTAGCTCCATCAAAAAAAGCCCATGGAATGTCATGGTTGATGACTGGAGGCTGAATAATCCTCAATTTATTCACTTTAGGAGGACACTTGTGTTCATTAGTCCACTGAATAATCAAAGATGCAGTCAATTCTTCTGGGATAAACTTTCCATTAAAAAATTTCGTGTTTCGAGCCCACCATATCCCATAAGTGAAGAAAGAGGGGAGAGAAACAAAGGAGCTTACCCCGGGAAGGCTCCACCATTGATCTGTTTGGGATAGGAAATTATCAGCTACTTCCCTCTGAATTGACACTAGTACATTTGGGGGAAATTCCGACACTTGGTTCCGACACTTTTGACCAAATGTCGGAAATTTCCCCAAATTTTTTCAATCCCGCCCAAAACTGTCGCTATACCGACATTTAGAGAAAAGTGTCGCAATACTGACACTTAGACAAAGTGTCGCAATTGCGATGTTTGGAGGAAGACGTCGCAATTACGACACTATTCTCCAAAGCGTCGCTATTGCGACGGCTGCCTCCAAACGTCACAATTGTGACACAATGTCTAAGTGTCACAATTGCGACGTTTGGAGGCATCTGTTTATATGCAATAAACGACACTTATATGCCTTTTCAAAATCCGTGTCACTTATGGTTTATTTTTTATTTTCTTTTGCTTGAACTAAGTCTTATTTCCATGTGGATTGTGTAATTTCACTTTTATTGCATATTATAGAATGTGTTTGTTTATAACATTATATGATACATGTGAGATAAAGGTTTATTATTTATCAAATATAAATAAATTTTATCAATATTGTACATTTACACTTTTATGAGGTGATGTTATAAGTAAATTCATAAATATCTCTTTTTAATCCTCATTTTACTCCATGAATATGTTTGGAAAAGAAATTTCAATAGATTAATTTTCTCCTAACCTATGTATCATCAATATTGTACATTTACATTCTTAATTATGAGGTGATGTTATAGGTAAATCCATGAATATCTCCTTTAATCTTCATTTTACTCCATGAATATGTTTGGAAATGAAATTTCAATAGATTAATTTTCTTGCTATTATATGTTTTACGAAGATATGGTAAGGAATTATCTCTTGTTCTTCTTAGAAATAATTATATATAATTTATTTATTTTTTCAAAATAGATTAAAAAAATTATATGAGAAAATTTATTAATTCATCAATATGTGTGTGTGTGTGTTGTGAGGAATAATTTCATAGTTCAACTTAATGGTTCATTATATAATCATGTGATCATCACTAATGATATATCTTAAAAAGTAACTGAAAATCCATGTGTACAAAATCGATGTATACTCTAGAGAGTGGTTCTCATATCACTATGTAAATAGTTGTATGCTACTTCAACAAAATTATAAGATAAACTGTAATACACATCATATATGCACCATAACAATTGCCATACAACTAATTTGTTTTAGGATACATGTGGCATTATAGGGGTAAATTCCATATGATGTGTATATCAATATATTAGGTGTTGGTAAGTTGTGAGTATCTAAGAAATAATAAGGAATATCCATACATCATGATCTTGTAATGTGATTATAAATTGTGTCTATAATTTCCATAAAATGTATAAATGATTTGTTTTAAAAAAATCAACACAATCAACCCTAAACAATGCTCATGATGTGGAATGTCATTGGTGAAACCAAAATGATGGTCACATGTCCCATTTCTATGGTAATGGTGATCATATATATGTTGTAGCGACACTTGATGAGTAATTAAATAAATCTTAGAGTGTGACTCATTGCGCCATATTTTTTTAAAGCATGATTTGTTTTCCTAGTTTTTACTAATTTGTTAACATATTTTATTCATTTGGAAAGCTAATTAATGATGCTTTAAGTAATTAGGACCTAATGAGAGATCATCTTCACATCTTCACTGAAATATATTTGGTAATTGTAGTCACTATATGAATCGCACATGCATGCTACTTAAGAAAAATTGAAATATAAACTATAATACACATCTTATATCTGCCATAACAATTGTCATACAACTTATTTACTTCTAGATACATATGAAATACTTCAGGTAAATGCCATATTATGTGTATACCAATATAGTAGGTTTTGGTAAGTTATGAGGATCTAAGAAATGATAGGGTATCCACACATTAGTGCCCTGGTGAATTTTTTGCATAATTTTCTATTTGTTGTAATTTTGTTGCCTGGATTTGTTATAGATTTCAAATAATACAATTATCTACCAATTGTTATTTATAAAGAAGAAGTACAATAAGTAGTCACCTATACTTCCCCACTGTGGTCAATGTTGATGTATGGCCTTGGCCCATTGATCTTACAATTAACTCACTATTCATATTCAATTTTCTCCAGTTCAGCCCAATAAAATAAGGAAAACATAAAATGAAGTCCTGATTTTTCTTCCAGTGCTCATACATAATACAAATACTCTTAAAAACCAATTAATATATAAATTGTTATCATTCATGCTAAAATCAGTTTGAATTTTTTTAATGAATCTGCTTACAATTAATAGATTACATTGCTCACAGAATAAGAGATAATTTAGAACTATGATTTCACAATAATAAATTACCCTAGTAGTTCAACCTTCGAACATACCTTATGAAATTAAAATATGGCAGGTTAATGAGCCAATCTAGTTTCCTTGGAGCCAATCTTGAGCTCGGCGTAAGTCTAAATGCCTTGAGAGTGCGAGTGTAAGGAACTAGATGCCTAAAGCTTTTATTTTGTACTTGTGTAATTCACTGTTTGACCATCAAGCCAAGCCACCAACTATATTAACACTACTTCATGTTGGTGCAGATTGGCATTCTAATTTTTTAGTGCTATATCCGTACTTTTTTCACTGCTTCACTAATCACAACCTTGGAAGTTTGCAGGGCAACGAGCTTTATTCTTTCTTTGGTGTTTTATGTAAAAGAAAGGATTTGTGAACTTTCTGTAATAGGAAGGGGAAAACTAAATTGATTCTAATTTTAAAATATCAATAATGATAAGTGGTAATTCCTTTATTAAATTATTAATTTTGAGTGAGCCAAAAAAGTAACTTTCCTTACTTTTTGAGTACAACCTTGCAATTGCGAAGAGGACTAGTGTTGCAAAATTATTGGTAAGTGGAAATTAAAGGGTGTAAGAACGTTTTTGAAAAAATTTCAAACGTCAAAATTAAGTCTTCTATCCTTCCTAGCACGTCACGGAAAACGAGAATCCACAAATTCTAGTCGTCAAATATGTGCAAAATGCCTTATGACAGGCAAAATGGAGGACTGGTCTTATGCTGCTACATGAGTTAGGGTTTCATGTGGCAGCAAGGAACCTTGTATAGTTTTTCAAGGATAGGAAAGGAGAATATTGTCAGTTAATCATCACATGAAACTTCATCACCATTTGAAAATTGTGTCCTAATTTGAAACAATAAGACTACCCAACTATTTCGTTATTTAATTTAGATTGTGTAATACAAAAAAATATCCCAGATAACTTAAATAATGTAAGCACTTTTGCAAAAATTTAGTGGGGAGAACCTTCAATCACATTTATTTTGAAGTTCCACTTGCATTTTAAGCCATTTTAATTAGTCTTTCATGGCTATTCTAGTAAAAATTTCAACCTCTTGTAGAAATTTTTTTGTCACTTGTATTAGAAGTGCAAAAATTAAATGTAAATAAAAATGATTTGAAATGAAAAAATCAAATGCACGCTACATAAAAATGATTTTTTTAAAAACTACATTAACGTCTGATATCACTAGCGCATTCGCCCTCAGCTCTTGCAGAACAACATTCGCCCTCAGCATTCGCCCTCAGCTCTTGCAGAACAGCATTCACCCTCAGCTCTTGCAAAATGGTAAGTTCTTACTGCAGGCCCTTCCTCCTATATTAGGGTTGACCCTATTTGGGTTTTTTTGAAACCTCTGAGAATACAAAGGTTGTGATTGATTACGGGGCACTGCTATATTTGTGGAACTTCTTACCTCTGGGAATGGTAATGTTTGAGAACAGGAAGCACACTTATTTTAGAGGCATAAAATTATTCTTCCCAACTATCTTTATATGTCTGTAATTATGGAATTTGATTTAAAAAACTAGTACCCAACTTTGAGTTCAACTGGTGTTCGTGTAAGGCTGTTTGGGCTTTGGGAAATATTGCTGGAGACTCTGCAACATTTAGGGATCTTTCCCTCAGTCATGGAGCTCTGAGGCAGGTGCTTGTCCAGTTGAATGATACTACCAGAATTTCAATGATAATAAATGCTACATGGGCTCTGTCAAATTTTTTCCGTGGTAAACCACAACCACTATTCGAACAGGTAAGCAGAAGCATTTTCTGCCTCTTCTTTTTAGTTCGCAGATACTGTGGATTTTTTTTATAGATCTTGGTGCTTGGTATATTTGGACGTAATATGGACCTAGGCGCTTGTTCATTACAATGACTCCGTCATCAGGTTTTAGAAAATGCTCAGAAATTTGTGTTTCACAAGGGGATTACCCTTGCTTGCAATTATCGATTATCGATCACATTCAAAAAAAGTCTTTCGTAGCATTGCTGAGCTCTTTGTAGGTGAATTTCCGAGGCAATTTCACAATATTTGAACTAAATTTGTTTGTCCTTTTCAATACTCTGCACTTGTAACAGAACTGGACAAACAATCTAGTGGCCAATGCAACAACAGCAACACCTCTTGTTGCAATGCCTGCAATTCACCCTCTCTGCACGCATGAATGACTATGTCACCCTCTTTTGTGAACAGGTACTGGAGCTGAAGGTACTGGTTTCCATTAGGATCGTGGAATTCAACTTCCAAAATAGTATCAAATTCCACTGCAATAGTATTCCCCGGCGAGGGCAACAGTTCATTGAGACCTATTGGACTCATCACCCCCAAATATCCTCCAGGGCTACCCAGAGTGTGATCATCTGGAGCAATAAAAAATGCTAATACATCCCCAATTGAAACAAGAACAGGACCCACATTGGTTACAGAAAACGAGAAACACGTTTTGAAAGAAGAAGAAACTTTTGTTTTAGGGTCCAGAAATCTAACTGGTCTATTGTACAATGCCCTACCTGCACTTCAAATTGGTACTCCCAACTCCATGCTAAGGCTCACTGTGCCATTCTTCAGATGAGCATCTTAACCTGAAGTTTGATTCCAAAAAATTCAAGTCCCCTATTCTATGCCCAAGACCTCTGTTACAATGAGTAGAGTTCTGAGTGAAATACTTCACAATAGGAAGCAAAAGAAACATCGCAAAATTGCTCCGCTTTATACTGATAATTTTCTGTGCGAAAATTCAACTGCGGATAGTAAAAACATAATATCAAACACAACCAATCCACAATGGAATTTGAACATGAAGATTTATAACTAGAGTAAACCCTCTCCAGGTTAAAAGAATTCTAGAATGGCTTTAAGATTCTACTAATGAGCGCTTACAACACCATAGCAATTACCGTCACAATGAAATCCGCTAGAAGCAAAGCCCTTGTAAAGTTTCTACATTTCCACAGTGGAAGCAAGAATCTTGCTATCTCTCATGATCTGGTTCTGTGGTCAGATCCTTTGCTATGGTTGTCTTGTTCTGCTAAACGTGGATCTGTCTTAGCTTTGGCTCTAGTTCTCATTTAGGATCGCGGCTATTTGATCTTGCTGTGGCTTTGACTATACAAACTTGTTCAATAGGAAAATGTTGACTCTTCTATATATAGGAGCTTCAATGGGTGCTCTCAAACACTTTTTTGGGTAGCTTTGTTTTGTGTCTGATTCAAGGCAGAACTATGTTGGCCTTGTTTTTTAGTCCTTGGAACTTAGTTCTCTCATATTTTCCATCCTATCCCCAGTTTGCTACCGAGAAAGACATAACTTCACGATATCAAAATTGAATATTTTTGGCCATTTATCTTTAGTAATGGTACAACTTTAATTTGGTGCATTCGTACAGTATTTGAAGAGCACTCTCAAGCTGTTATTCAATATTTTAGCATAAATACTACATTTAACTGCCATGCTCTAATATTTATATCAACCATAAGAATTCTTAAGGTAGTTCCACGTTTGTGAAGCAGAAGGAATGCTTCTGACAACTTCTTATCATAGTGGTACAATTCTGTTCGCAGTTTATCTTTTATAAACCTCCATTTTTCCAAACATAGTAGAGACTACAGTTTGCATCTCAAATTTTGGACAAATCTGTTTAGTATTCTACAAAAAATGCATTAAGAATAAAAAAACCCACAATTTGTAAAAAGCCCACAATTTTGTAAAAAGCCCACAATTTGTAAAAAGCCTACAATTTTGTAAAAAAACCACATTTTATTAAAAATATAAACAATTTTTAAAAAGCCCACAATTTTGTAAAAAGCCCACATTTTGTAAAAAGCTCACAATTTGTAAAAAGCCCACTTTTATTTTCTTTTTGCTTATATATTGAGCTCCCATTGAGTTCGACAAGTCTTGGGTTTTCTACACCATTGAGAGAGATTTATTATTTTCTTTATAGGATAATTTGCATCAATGGAAGAAAACATTAGAGGTGGAAAAAAAATTCAAAAGAGTGAAAGGGTTGATGGTAGAGTTTATTGCCCTTGCAAAAAATGTTGTATGAGAAATAATGTTAGAGTTTTAATAGCAACAACAACAATGCATTGTAGGAAATATGGGCACATTGATGGTGGATCGAATGACTATCGTCCCGTGGTAATTAATTATCTATATTCATTATCTATCTTCATTTTGATTATATCGTAAAATTTTATATTATTTTAATATTTTTTTATATGCGCACTAATGTTTAATTATTAATGTTTGTAATTTTCATAACGGCACAATTGCCCCCCAACTTTTTGCAGATGATCAACCAGCTTCCACAGCTAAATAGTAGTAGATTAGATGATGTTGCACTAGTACAAGAGAATATTGCAGCAAATATTAGTATTGGAAATGATGTTGTACAAGGTGAAGAACATGAAGCGAATGATGAAGGTAATTTTAATGGTCCCATGGAGGTAGATCATGATGACAGTAATGAGACAGTTCACATTAATGATGGGACAAATCAAATGCTCCAAGACTTGTATGGTGAGTTAGATGATGATGGTGGAGATAGCAGTGATGATATTTATGATGTACCTCTGATTGAAAGGTCAAGTGAACGACTTTTTGAACACTCAAATGCAACTCTTCTCTCTGCTACATTGTTGCTGGTGAACTTAAAGGTCATGAATAATTTGTCGAACAGATGTATGACACAACTCCTAAGGTATGCAATATGTATATATGATCACATATATGTAAATGTTGATTATTTTCCCTTTTTTTAGTTGTAATAAATGTGTAAAATAATAAGTGAGAGGTAAAATATTTATTATGTATAATACATATAATGTTTCATTTTTTTATATCATGTATATGATCATTATATTCATTTAGGTCTTATTCTTTCATAGTTTATTAATTAATATAATTTACCATGGTTATAAGTAATATTTATTAATATTGGTGAATTATTGTTTTTTTATTTAGGTGCTCAAGATTATGAGGCACTACTTTTATACATTGCAAACAATCTTGAGTGGATGAGTGAATGGATTGAAACATGTAAAGCATGTAACGACGGTAGGTTATCATGGCAACTACTGTGTGAATTTATTAGAGAAGCGTATTGTAGTGGAGATGGAAACGTTACAGACAGGGAAATCGATTTAGCATATGGTTTGAAAGAAAGAAAGGTAAGAAATTAATTCACCTATTTTATTCATTACTTATTTTATACTATATTTATAATGTGACAAGAAGTTTGTTTTTTCAGTTAATTTTCATGCTGTGTGAATTATATGATTAATTATTAATTGAGAATGCATCTTTTTCATGTTTGGCATATTGCAGTTGAAACACCACAAGGCTATGTGGTGCAATGGTCGTAAATTTCACATTAAATAGTTGGATGATAATAGGAAAACTTATGATAGTGGGATAACTGCAGTATTCCAGGTCACTAATGTTTCCTCCAGGAGTGACAAACATCCTCGAGAATATGAAAATAGATAATATGGGTTCTTAGATTATATAGTTGAGTGTGACTTTAATTCGTTCAAAATAGTTTTGTTCGACGTCAAATGGTATAGGCTATGAATGAATGTACGTGATGATGATAGAACACTTATTCAACATGACAATGGATTTCCAATGGTTAAAACATCGTAGTTTGAAGCAGGAAAAGATTGCTATGTTTTTCCAAGCCAATGCGAACAAGTCTTTTACTTAGAGGTTCCAGGTGAGAATGAATGGTCATTTGCTATTAGATATGATCCAAGAGGAAGGCCAGTAGAGTATAATGTAGAGGAAGAAGATGATATTGATCTAGAAGAAGATGATGCAGTGGCAGATGAGCAGGAAGATGCCTTGACAGATGAAGAAGATATCCTAGAAGATGAACCATGCATAGGAGATGAGGCAACAATTATTGATGATGATGTCGATGAGGATATTATTGAAAATTACATAATTGATGATGATGATGATGACATGGTCGATAATTTCAACACCTTTTCTGAATCAGATGTTGATATAGATGTCGATCAGTTGGATGAAGATCAAGAAGATACAGAAGAAGAATATTAATATGGTATCTAATGCCAGTGCCCAAAATTGGTGGTACAGGCCATGTGGGCTTCTTATGGTATCTACTGCCAGTGCCCAAAAGACAGTTAATATTTATGATATTCGTGATGGAGATCCTGTGATTTCAAAGTGTTTGTTTTGAAAGTTTAGGTTTCATAGTAAATCATCAATGGGCTCTGAAATAAGGCACATTGAAATCTTGGATACATGTTTCATGCCAAAATCAGTTGTATCTTCCATAAATACACAATCTTGGACCACTCTGTATAAATATGATTCTCAGACAATATTAAATCTCCCTCATTATACAGGTGGTGTTCTTACATGCATAGCAAAGGCATTGTTTTGGAAATCATTTTATAAGTCACTAGATATTGTGGGTACAAGGATCTAGGGTCTCCACATGTAGCTGTGTTGCCCGAAGACTCACTCTGTCTGTCCTTAAATTTGTAAACATAGTAGTATGCCAATGCTTCTTTCATTTTGTATGCATAAGATGATTTTTCGTCAAAGTCCATAATTGTTTTTCAGTTTTATCCATCCAAGTTTTGTTGTGAATGCACAGGTTTTTGGCTCAACACAGATCTGTTATATCTTTGTACTTTTTCTTTACTAACTATTTGAAATTTCTAGTTATATTTAGAGGTGTCTTTTAAGGGATGAGGGGAATTACTTGGATTTAGTGCTGCCCACTCTCAATAGAGGCTTACAGTAAACTATGACACATTGTGATGTATGTCAGTGGTAGTTGGGGTAGCAAAAAAATCAGTTTCATGCTTCAGTAGATTTATTCTTCTTGGAAAGATTTTAGCTGACAAAAAAAAGGGAATGAAACACACAACCAGTCCCCTTCCTTTTATTGGACCACCTGCTTTCTTTTTATGAGAGCATCTACAGGCTAAAGTTAATAGAAGTGGTCAAAAGTGAGTTTGGTTAGTTGGCAAATTCCAACTATTCTTAGCCCTCAACAATGTTTAAATACTTCATAGGCATGTTAACCCCTCCTAGACTGTGTTGCGTAAGTGGGTTTTGCAGAATTTTATGCACTTAGGGTTAGACTCAAATTTTGAAATTTGATGTAATTAGGATTATATTCAAGTGCTGGCCAAATTGGTAAAATTGATTCTCAGCCATAGCTGAAAGGCAGTAATATGCAGTGGAGTCATTCTATGAAATGATTCAATTTGGCATGTGAATCTCACATCTAAGGGCCATTAAAATCCCATGGATGGAGACTGATCAGGATTCAACATTGCTGTTACTATTAGTGGAGGTGGGTATGGCACAAGTACAATAAAAATATTGGCAACAATAGTAACATCATAGATTCAGAATCTTAATCTCTATATTAAATGAGCATTAGAATGTAACTTGATTTCAGTGAAACCTCTAACAGGTTTGTTCTAAATCGGACCTGAAATGCTCACTTGTAAAGATGTTTGAGGCTTGAGGTTGTATGACACTGCAACAATTGACTTGTTGAGTACATGATGACATTAGGTAATTGTGAAACTGAATATATGCTACTTCGATATGAAGATTGATTGCTTTTAGGTAGGCTTTCAGCTGTGTAGAGTGTCTTGATTTTTATCTGGTCATGCATGTATGCTTGTCCTTTAGAGTGTTTTTTATTAACCTGACAACAGAAATTTTCCATCCATTCATTGGTTTCAAAGAAGTTTGACTGGTACAAAAGGAGCCTAGACGTGTAAGCACAGTCTAAATTTTGAGTATTCATTGATAAATTAAGCTTAAAATGGTAGATTGGATCTTAATTTATGTGTCAAGTTTTTATAAATTCTTGTTTGCTATTGAAGCAGAGTATATTTTGTTTATTTATTGATAGATAGAAACTCAAATTATTTTAATGAGGTCTAATGAAATGTTGGCGATCTTGTGAGCTTTGCAGCCTGGTGGAGAACCTCTAGTGTTATGTTTTGTTGATTTTTCTGATGCAAGATGTGCCGCAACTGCCTTAAAATTGATGTTGGTTGCACAAGGATTCGTTCCCATTTTACTGTCAAATTTGCTCTTTATGGTAGCCTTCTCTTACTACCATTACCTGAACTTTCTAGGCTATGATGGTAAGTTTCTTTTGATAAAAGTTATTATATCTGAACTGAATTAAGGTTCCATTTTTAAAGTTGTTTCTATACGTTTATCTTTAATACTTCAGATATTTTTGTGCATGTGCTACAGTGTTACCCTTCTTGGATAAGACAACATTTTTCCTCTACCCTATTGGCTTTATTATTATTCTCTTTCCATTCTGTAAGTGATTCAGAGAGCCTGCAAATGTATATTTCTTTTAGTGTTTTCAAATTTGGTTTTGAACTTTCAAGTTTTCTGTCCTGCTAACTATACAATGTTTGTTATGTGTTATTTTTTCGATCTAACATGAACAGTATATGTTTGTGCATTGTATGTTTAGTGGTACTTGCTAGCTTCAATCATACACGATATGTTTTGAGTTTCTACTATGGCTAGAAGCATTCAAAGGGAACCATTTTTATAAATCACCACTACCAGGGCTGGAATTGTAGCTGATATGGGAACGACCAATGGGTGGTATGAAAATTTAGCCACATGTAGCTCTTTGTAAAGGTGCTAATTTTCATCTCAATCACCTGCATTAGTTAGCAAAATTGTGTATAAACTGAATGGATACTTGGTAGTTTTCTGAGTTTGGTTTTTCATTTTGCTGGAGTCCATTCTTGTAAATTAATAGATTATTTTTTCCATCTTCTGTGGCAAGCTCTTTCTTTCTCTGACTTGCCATTTTCTTCCTTTTTCATTACTAAATTTCATGTGCAAATTCTCAAGTTGATTGAACAGAAATGGATGTGGATTTTCTAGTGAACAATTGGAAGACATTTAAATTTCTATCGAGATCCATTTTAAACACTAACGAAATGTGATATACATATGATACCCCATTTTTATTTTTATTTTTAAATTGTTTTGCAGCCATTCTAGTCCAAAAACACTATGGACATGATCCAGAAGCTTAAGAACGAAATTTACTGAATCCACATACATCAGCCATTTAGTTTTTTCAGATTGCGACAAAGAAATACAGTGTAGCTGATTTTGGACAGTTAGGGCTCAATAGAGAGTGAATATGGAGTCTGAAATAGCATATGAGGATATCCAAAACTATGACAGTAGAGTATTTATAAACCTTTCCATCAGCTAGTGCATTTAAGAGTCCAGCTAACATAACCATTATTAAACAAATTACAAAGCACTCTTCCAACTAGCCAGTGAATATGACCTAGGGAATCTTAGAAAAGATGTCATCAAGTTTACAGTTGATCAAAAATACCACCATGGTTGTGCATTGCATGGTTGATATGTTGTACATGTGGTTTGCGTCCAGTTGCTTGCTTCAGGAGATTATAAAGTATGAAATTTAAACAATAGGGATGACAATGTTATTGATGCAGGGGCATTAGACCCAAGACAAATTTTATACATAAATAAATGTAAAGGGGGGTCTCATGTTTTATTTACCTATGAAATTATCCATATTTGAGCTAATTTAGTTAATTTTTAGAGGAAAATGTAACTGCCCGAATGATTAGTGGGCATAGGAAGAGGCGGTCCGTCTCTGTCTGTCAGAGGGTTAGTCTAATTTGGAACTGTAGGAATTTGAAGATTTTGTGAGTCATCGAGAAATTCAAATCGATTCATTATAATTGATATAAAAATAAACCTCTGTGACAGAGTCGGGAGACTTGCATAGAGAACTGCATAGGCTGCATAGAAATGTAGAGGAGACAGGGTAGAAGAGAAGGGCCAATCGATTGAAGATCTGGCCAGCTAAAAGCTTGTAAGTTTGGTCACTGTATAAATGAGGAATTTGTCTCAGTATAACTGTGCATTCGTTGTTTAACTCTGTGGGAGAATACCTTGAGTATTTGTGTATTGAAAGATTTAAATTTTGTGTGGAATGCCTTGAATATCTATGTGAATAATCTCTGTAGTTGAGTTGAATGATGTCCTGTGTAATTGGAGTGCTTGAATGGTACTCGGTATCTGATGAGGTGTTGATTTTTTTATGAGTCTTGGTGCTTAAATGCATGATAAACCTGTGTTAAACTAATATATGAATTGTGTGTGTAAGTTCCGTGAGGGCGTGCATAGATAGTACAGGCCGAAGTCCTACATTAATCGATGTTGGATTTTGTATGGAAGCCACACCCCGCAATTTTTTGACAATCAAATCCAAAATATGCTCTAACCTCGTGTGAATAGACCAACGGGAATTGATGAGGGTTCATGAAGGATGCAGGTAATTGTTATTCCTGGTTTCTGAGTGAGAATCGAGGGAGAGTAGATATTGAACTGTATTATATGGGAAAGATTCAGTTTTGAAGCCAGGTGGAACCTTGAGCAAGATTAATCGGAACCATGAGGGCCGCACAGTAAAGACGGGTTTCCGGCATATCACACCGCCTTTATACGGTAAGTTGTATTCCCCATTTGGACGCGATCAATGCCATGGGATGACACATGGACTTAAGTAGTTTTGGAAAATCACTCTCATCACGAGTTAATGATCGTGCAATTAACTCGAGCGATATCCAGTTGGATTGTTGGATCGTCGAAGCCGGTGTGACGTTTTATCCACCGTTGGATGTGGAAGGGTCGTAGGCGCTGGGCCCCCCACACACACACACACACACACACACACACACACACACACACATATGTTGATTGTCACTGTCCTAACTATGGTTTACGGTTTTAACCACGGTATGGCATGCTGGTCGCATTGACACAAGTTTAATAATATATGTGTAGCCCGAACATTATATAAAGCCCCTGGTTATAAAATGAATGGTATCACTAAAGGCTAGTGTGGTCCGCCTTGTTATATGTTTTTTGTGGTCAAGCACTATTGTAATAAGGACCGTGTTCCAATCCTAGCCAACCATTAACATAAGAAGTGTATGTATGTATCGGCCAAGGGTGATGGGTTTATATGAAATACGAAGTTTTAACCAAAAGAGGATATTTAATTAATATCTCAATCTCAGATTGAGATATTAATATACACAGGTGTATTTAATTTTTCAGTTAAAAGGAAGCAGAGTAGGTTGAGAGTAGAGCTCCCCTGAAAGAAGAATGAATCTGATGGTATTGCATGAGATATTACATGCACATAATAAACCTTGAAATTAATATCTCAAATCTCTGAGATTTGAGATATTAAAGCTCTCGGAATTATTTGTTTAATTTTCCAGTCCCCGACATAAGAATAGGTTGAGATTGAAGTAATGAGAAAACCGGGACTATGGGTTTACCCTGCCATTAGTTATATTCTATATTTCCATTTTAAACACTAACGAAATGTGATATACAGATGATACCGATTGAAGATAGTGTTTCATTGTACTCAAAGGGCCTCTAACAGTCGTCAACCTTAGTAACAATATTATTCATTAGAAATTTTAGTATGAAACCGCCTAACTTTCTGACATCACAACTATCAAGTCAATTTGTTATGACTTTAGCTTCATTTCTTGCAAATAGTGGAGAATTAAAAAAAAAAAAAAACGTTACTCATATTTAACTGTCTCTAAGTAATCGACCGTGAAATTTATGTTAAAGAAACTTAGCACATAATGCAATTGCAGTATAAAAATCTCAAAATTGGAAGATTGCATTACCTACAAGGACTGGAATCAGCTTGGCACACTGTAAAACAAAAGTAGGCAATAAATCAGCAGCTGGTTATTTTTTTTTTTAATTTTTTATCAAAGCGTCGGAAGACCGATGCCTTCAAAGCCTTGGAAGAGCGACACCTTCAAAGCATCTGTAGAGCTACACCTAAAAAGCGTTGGTAGAGCGACACATTCAAAGTGTTGGAATAGCGACACATTCAATCCGTCAGTAGAGCGACACCTACAAAGCGTTGGTAGAGAGACACCTTCAAAGCGTCGGTTTTGTGATGCTTTAAAAGCGTGGTTAGACGTCAGAAGAGTGACAGTTTAGAAACGTCGGAAGAGAGACAGTTTAGAAACGTCAGAAGAGCGACGTTCAAAACATCGGAACACACGTCGTTGGAATTGCGACAGTTATAAACTTCGGACGAGCGATGGTTTTGAAAATGTCAAAAGAGCAACGATTGTTTGGAAACCTCGGAAAAAGTGTCAGTATTGCGACACTTTGGAAAAGCGTCAGAATTGCGATGTAATGGCTAACCACGTTTTGTCTTGCCTCGAACTGTCGCTCTTGCGACGACTGTGTGTCGGAATAGCGACGAAGTGGCCGTCGGAAATTGGGCCAAATTTTCTAGTGAAGTAAAAGCAGAGATAGATTTGATCCATACCGACTCTACATAAGAGCAAAAAAGAAAAGGTGAGGGCCTGTCTCAGAATTTATTCTACACATAGGACAATGACTCTGACCTCCCCATCCACGTTTTTGAAATCTTTTCTATTTAAGGAGCTTATTTTTTAAAGCCAGCCATAAAACAAGTTTGGATTTTAGTTGTCCAGGCGCTTTCCATACAAGAGTCCACCAGTCCTCTTTTACTACTAAAGAGGATTCCTCCATATAAGCCTTATAGCCTTGCTTTGCAGTGAAGGATCCCGAAGTTGAGTTTTTTGTCCAAACCAGCATGTCATTCACATCTTGGTCAAGATGAATAAAATTATTAACCAACAGGTGAACTTAAGAAGGCCATTCCATTGAATCCTCCTCACTGAGCCTAAGGGGACTATCGATTTCCAGCCTGAAGTTCCCCATGCTTGTGGAAAGGAGGAAGCTGCATCTGCTATGGTGAAAATATAATTTGAGTGTAAATATTTCGTAGCCTCTTAGAGAGCTTAAAATTATTTCCTGCCCCAACCCATGGATCCAAACCGATTCTGACTTGATTACCTTTACCAACGTTCCACGCAATCGATTCACCAATCATAGGAAAAGATTGAACAAGATCCTTCCAACCAATTGAACCATTCTTATGAGATTTGTTTTTGAGAACAGAACCAAGTCGAAACAACTATTCCAGGGATGTATTTAGCACATAAAATTCGTCCCCACAGAGAGCTAGGATTCTCAGAAAGTATTCATAATGACTTTCCAGCTAAAGATAAACAAAAGATAGGCAAATTTTAAATTCCCCAGCCTCCAAGTTCTTTGGGAAGAGCTAAAGTAGACCATTTTGATAAAGGGATTCCATCATTCTTTGTATAGGCATTCCAAAGAAAAGAGAAACATATTTTCCTGACCTCGTGAAGAATTCCTTTTGGAATGGCTACAATGGTGCCCCAATATACAGGAATAATTTGGATAATTGATTTAATTAAGAACAAATGACCTCCTCTAGAAAGGCATCTATTGGTCCAATGCATAATGCGTTTTTCAATCTTTTGATAAAGCCATAGCCAGTCCCTGAAAACATATGAATTTGGTTTGAGGGAGAAACCAAAGTATTTGAACCCAGTCGCCCAATTAGAGAGAGGAAAGGGTAAAGAAGATATGAGGTCTGATAACAAGGGATTTGAAGAGATATTATGGATCAGACAAGACTTGCCACAGTTTATCAACATTCTAGTGGCTTTTTGATAAAGGTCAAGAATCTTAAAAGGGGATCTTGCATTTTCTTTTGAAGAAAAACAAAAAAGGAGAATGTAATCAACAAAACGGATATGAGTCATAAATTCACATCCCGCAATGTGTATGCCTTTGAAAGATCCAAAATCTAGAGCTTGTTACGAGACAACTTAAAGCTTTAGAAATTAAAATGAACAAAAAGGGAGACATAGGGCATCCCTAACGAAGCCCTCTAGATGGATGAAAAAAATCAGAGGGAGACTTGTTTATAAGGACATCGAAGGATGCTGATTGAATGCATCCCATGATCCATTCCACAACTTCCATAGCCATCCCAATATGAATTAATAACAGTCTAAGAAAGGTCCAGTTTACCCTATCATAAGCTTTTGATAGATCCAGTTTGAGTCAAAGGATTCCTTTTTATTAAGATGAACAGAGTAAAAAAATTCTCGGGCCAAAGACATAACATCATGTATTTGACGCTTATGTAGAAATATGAATTGTTCCTTAAGATGGGTTTCAGACGTTGAGAAATTATTTTTGAAATTAATTTTTAGATCAGATTGAAAAAAGAGATTAGAAAAAAATCTCCAAATTTTGTGGGGTTTTTATTCTTGGAAATGAGTGAAATAAAAGTCGAATTTAAAGAGCCCAGGACCTTTCCAGATTTTTGGGATTCCTTCACTACTTTCAGTAAATCATATTTTAAAAGATCATAAAAACCCAAGTAGAATTCAGTGGTCAATCCATCCGGGCTAGGGCTCTTATCTTTTTTGAAAGATCGAAGAGTATGTTCGAGTTCCACATCATCAACTTCTTTTTTTAGGACATTATTCATATCTTCCACAATCATTCTAGGAAATAGATTAAGGACTTGTAAAATTTCCTGGATCGGGAAACCTTCAGGTTCTATGAAAGCATTCTTGAAATGTTGTAAACCAACATTTGATTTTTCCTTGAAAGAGCTTAATTTGTCACCATTTTAATTTAGAATCTCTCAGATAGTGTTCTGATTTCTTCTGTGGGATGCAAAATGATGAAAAAACTTAGTGTTATTATCACTAGCCTGAATCCAAATTGCTCGAATTTTTAAACACCATATTTGTTCCTCCTTCAAGAGAAGGTCATGACGCTTAATCTTCAGGGATTTTATGGTTTCAAGATCTGAATCAGAGAGACAACGATATTGATTGGAATTATATAGACTGGCTAAATAAACTTCATTTTTTTTTAAAATTTTCTCGTTTGCTGGCTCGAAAATTATGGAAACATCTCTTTGAAACCTTTTTTATGATGGCCATGTTTGATGCCCACTATTTCATAAAAGGAATGGGCTGATTCGAAGAGAGATGTGTCCAAGGATTTGTAATCAGAGACCTATAATCCTCCTCAAAAATCCACACCGGGTTGAATTTAAAGGGAGAGGGAAGTTTTGACTCAGGGGTAGCAATAGATAGAATTATGGGGAGATGATCACATAAACCACTTGTTTCCACCCATGACTGAACTATGAATTCCCATCAACGAGACCATCCAAAATGAGAAATTTGTCCACATTTTTTGCTACAGATTCATAATTTTTTCGCTTATTGTGCCAAGTAGGGGAAAGTTTGCGAGACATAACATCCACCAACTTATGGGTTTACGAAAGGGATAGAAAGAAAGGGGCCAGTGGGTCAACTGTAGCTGACCCTCCCCAAACCTCATGTAGAGAAAGCGTAAAATTTAGGTCACCCCCAAAAATCATGGGTCTCGGAAGAGGGGAATCTGTGGAGAGCAAGGATGACCAGAAGGTCATTTTTTCAGAGCAGGGGCCGTAAATATTAAATAAGGTGAAAGATAATCTGAACTTCTGGTCAACGCAGGACAAAGAAATAAAAGCCTGGTGGAAATTTGAGGAGAGGAGAAAAATGGAAGGGAAACATGCTATCACCACGCCACCAGCCTGCCCCACAGCATCACTATAAGCAAAAGACCAATCTTTTAGCCAACTTGACAGAAAATCCACAATACGAGAACCCGCCACTTTGGTTTCTTGCATTAGAATGGCATCTGGGGAGACGATTTGTACTAACCGTTTAAGGGATAATTTAGAGGGGGTGCCCCCAAGACCCCGCACATTCATCGAAATAAAAATCATAAGAGACCCTTTTGAGGGCATTTCCCTATTCCAAGGGCCCGTTGAATAGCCTTCTGTCTACCGGCACTAATATCCACAGAGGCTTGGTTTTGTGCTTTAGACAGGTGTGATTTGCGTCCTAAAATGATTTTAGGTGTCGGATCGATAGCCAGGCCACCCTTCATAGCATTGTCAGAATTTATAGTGGAGCGAGAACGAAGCTTGGAAACATAGGATGGAGAAGGAAGGGAAGGGGGAGGAACACGGGAAGAAACTTGTGGAGACTTAATCCGAGGGGGAGAAGGAGGAGAAGGCACGAGAGAGGGCGAACCAGGAGTAACAGGTAATGACATAGAGACACCTAATGGGGAGGAAAGAATGCCTTCAAAAAAACATAAAGGAATATTTTCTACGAAAATTAAAGGAGGGGAATAAACGAGCATACCTTTGTTAGTAGAAGTAATGACAACAGGTTTCTGATGATGAGCATCCTTTATCTCCTTAGCGTCTTTAGACCCAAAAGTAGGTGAGTCAGACTGTGAATTCGGTTCTAAGGCAATCCTTTTCCATACTTTCTTATATCTGGGTCACGAGAGGTCTTAATGTGGGCACAGCATGGCAAGGTGGCCAACCTGTCTGCATGAAAAACATCGGAAAGGTAGTTTCCAATAATCGAGCTTTTGTGTCCAAGAACTTCCATGCATTTCAAGAACGTTGCCTTCAAATAAACCTTCACGTATGTCCAATTCAACTTGGATTTTTTCACATCTATGGTCCAATTTAGTATCCCAGTCTTCCTCTAGTGCGATGAACGTGCCCAATTTATTTCAAATGGCTTCAAGCAGGGGGCGTTGCCAGAAGAATTGAGGGAGGCCCGATAGGATAACCAAAACTCTTTGAAAGTGTTGGGGGGGCTTTTCAGCGTTGAAATGTACATCTCATTACTGGAGCACAAGGCCTGCCAGACCTCAATTCCACACACGGTCCATTAATTTTAGTTTATCATCTGCTGAGATTAGCCTAAACAGGAGCCACCCATGAGAAAGTTGATGAAAATAAGGAGAGTATCCCAGCAGGGGCCTCTAGTGTTCGTCAATCCAAGCAGAAATAGCCTCCGATGATGCCATACGACCGCAAAAACGCCCCACAAGTGCGTTCTCTAGGTAGTCTGGTACTTCCGAAATAACGATGTCTTCACCAAAAATGAGCTTGGCGATACCAAACTTTGGGCGGACACCCCTTCAGGATTGACTGTTTTTGCAACCAGATGCTTGAGTATCCTACCTGGAGCGAGAGGTACAATCACCGTTAGGAGGTACATAGGCGACATCATGCCGAGGAGGGGAAGAAAGAGGAAGATCACCAGTCGGTGTGCCTTGGGATGTGCAGTGAACAGAATGATTTTCTATGCGCATGAAATCAAATTTTCCTGGAAGAACGTGACCGACCTCCGGAATGTAAATAAGATCCACATCCTCATTGCTTATGGTGGCGTAAACGTACCAACTACCCATGCGAGGAGGAGGTAACGAGCGAAAGATTTTAGAGGGGAGGAGGGAGAAAAGTTGGCGGTGAAGAGTAATGAAAGAAATGGTAACGTGCAACCCCCAGAACCTAATACTTTTTTTTTGTTACTTATATATTATTATTATTATTGTTTAATGGTGTATAATTAAGAACATTTTATTGTTTTTATTAATGTTTTTTGTAAATCATGATGCATTGTTTGATATTCAATGAGTAGAGATTATTGAAAAAAATTTAATTGATTTAACTAATAAAAATATGAAATCCTAGATACAAATCACTATAAATTATTTTATCTAAGTTTTTTTATGTAAATAGATGATGCACTAGTTTATTGCTTCCATAATATTTATCATGGGCCTTTGAAATATAAATTTTTAGGATTCCATAAAGTGATTCTATATTAGCTAAGAAATAATCAAATTTTCATGTGCTTCTTATTTTATAAATATGGGATCCTAATGATTAAGATGTTGTAGACAAATGTGCAAGTTTGAATTTGCTCTAAATTTTAAACCGTTAAATACTTTTATCTAGACGAAGCAATATCCAAAAGTTCACAAATTTTTGAAAATTTTAAATGAACTTTATTCTTGTCCATTAATTTGTGGCTAAATTACACATTATTTATGCCTAGGTGGCAAGCTAAACTTTTTAAAAGTTTTGGAATTATGGAATAACATTAGTGTTTTATGTAGCAATTATGTCCATTCTCTTTTCAAAACAAGTGAAAAGCAATAAAAGTCAAATGGAAACTAGAAGGAATTAAAGAACCTTAGAGTCTTTGTTATTTGAAATTGTGGTAATTAATAGCATTCAATGTCTAAACACTTAAAAACAATTATAAACTTTTTCAAATATTTTTAGATACTTACATTTGACTTTTTGGTCAATTTACGTTTGGTATGATTGGAAGTACAATGTCTAATTTGTTTACACTTGAACATCTTTGAATAACCGAATTAGTTTTTAGAACACTTTTTGTTGGTATTAAGTTATCGTAGTTGATACTAGGAATTCGTTAAAGAGCAGAATTATTTAGATTGTGAAATCATTATTTGACTTGATTATATACTAGGTTCAGGTGATGTCTACTAGTTTGGGTGGAATATGTTAAAAACAATGTTATGCAATTGTGTATAATTTCGAGTCATGGAATGTGTAGTTGTGCAATTATAAAAACTGTTGCAACAACTTATAAAAGAGGAGGAGGCCGATAATCAGAAATTGGATTCTGCGAATAAAACAGAGAAGAAAAATAATGAGTGTTTTAAATGCTATTTCCGTGGCAGGTGGATTAGTTGCAATTTAAATTGGTGCAAATGTTGGTGCTGTTGCATGCAATATCTTTGTTCAAATCCAGAGACCACTGAATGAGTGTTAAAGGCCAACATGAAATAAATTTTTTTGTGTGATTTAAATGATAAATTTGTTGATCCACTAGGTCTCATGTGAAAAATATTTTTCACAAATTATAATGCTAAAATAAACAAATATTACATGCACCTCTAAACCTCATACTCATTTCTCTTGTGTATGTCTACTTGGAATATTTATTCCAAGACGAGTTGCTATAGAAGCTTAAATTATTGCATTTTTAGTCAATTTTGATGCAATATCTTTCACTCAAATTGAAACATTTACTAAAGTACATATGCAATTGAATGTAGTTATAGTACCATGATTATATTTGAGTGATGCTTTTTATTTGCAATTTCTTTAGTCATGTGTGACTAGAATGTTATTTGTTATTTATGACATAATAGATAATGCTTTCAATGGATAAAAAACAATATGAGACAAAGTGACATTGGCGACCTTCATATGCAATTTAGTGTAGTTATAGTACTATGATTACATTTTAGCAATGGTTTTTATTTGCAATTTATTTAGTCATGTGTGACTAGATGGTTTTTTGTTATTTATGACATAGTAGATAATGTTTTCAATGGCTAATAAGCAATATGATACAAAGCCACATTGGCCACCTTTGGTCATTGTTTTTTTTTTTTCTAAGTAAGTCTAGATTCTATTATATGATACAACAATACAGAGGTACAGTTCAACTTCCTGACCAGAATTGCTAAGTTAGCCAATTCTGGTGGGAAAGAGAAAATCCAAAAATACAAAAATGGGGCTGCCCCTTTGGGGGAAACCAGCCCATAAACCAGTCCACAGAGCATAATAAAAGTTTCTCCTTAAGGGGAAACCAAATTTAAAAATAGAACCCAGTAGCTAAGTTTGTTGTGCAAAATGTAAAGAAGCATAGAAACTACAGTTAAACTGGAAAAAACTAGAAAAGGAGGAACCATGGCGCTAGGCGTTCTGGTCCTTTGCATCCTGAATTTTTCGAGGAGGCTGCTCTTCCTCTATGTAGCAACCATAATTGAAGGGGTCGTACTCTATCTTGGAGAGCTGCAGATCCAGCTCAGGAGTGGAGGTGGAACAAGCACCCATTGCTTTAGCTTTGCCCCCTTCTGCGGACCTACTGCTGCCTCCACTGTTCGATGAATCTTCGGTAGTTTTGACGTGAAGAGCCACCATATTCTAAGGCTATTGAGGGAAAGAGGGAGAGAGAGTTTATTTTCGCATCCTCTTCCTGGACCCCGAACCAGAAGGGCGAGACTGGGCTTCAGGAATTCAGAGAGAGATATGGGTAGAGAGGTGCTGTGGGTCAGGAACCTCCTGCAAGTCCATTGCCAAGGAAAAATCCATACAACGCTCTTCCATTGCAGGGATGGGATGGAAGGAGGGCGAACCTTTGCCTCCACCTCTATGGCAATGTGTACGATGACAATGATGCATGAAGTCGACCGAATTTTGAGAGCAAAGTGAGATGGGCAAGTAGCGAGGCGAATGAGAAGAGTGAGATGGGCAAGCAGTGAGGCTATAAGCAGTGTGGAGAAAGTTTACAGAGGGCATATAAAGGGCTGAGAGAGGGGAGGAGGTACAATAAGAAGTAGTAGAGCCGAGATCTAGCTTGACAGAGAGACGAAGGGAGAAATGCTAAGAGGAGTCGACACCATTGCCCATAAATGGCCAGGGAACTCTGCAACCAGGACGGACAATAGTGAATTAACATCGAACGAGTTGAATAACATTTATGGTGCCAGGCTGCGTAACCATCAAGGAGTATTTAATGGAACCCATGCCAGGGCCATGTGCTGCCTCATGGCGAGGACAGTTGTTCGGCGGTGGGTAGCCCATGTATCATGCCATTTGCTCTGTACGAGGCACCCGCATCCGGGAACCTTGGTCATTGTTATTTGCACTATATATATATATATATATATATATATATATATATATATTCTCCACTAACATTGAATGCAATGTTACTTGGTCTTTGTACGGAAGTCCTGTGTACCCGACATAGATTAATTGTTGCAGTGATATAAATAATACTATTAATAATGAAAATAATGCTACTTTTGAAAGCACTATGGTTCTCATGTGCTCTAATTCTAAGTATGTCAATATCTTAATGATAGGTGGTCGATCAAAAATACATTTGAACTATATATAAGCAATGCATGAAGGAAAAGTATATAGAAATGACGTGATTAATTTTATTGTACCATAAATCATAAAGAGACAATTTACATAGAAGAATTCTAAAAACACACACACACACATATATATAAATACTAGAATTTTTATGGAAAAAAATTCCATAGGTATTTGTTTAAAAAATGACAATGTGTAGTGTGTTTTATTAATAAAAACACATACAACGTTTATTTGGTGCTTCTTGCTACATAGAAATATCAATTATTATTTTTTCTAGTTGTCACTTTTTCCATTAACTCGATGCATTATTTTTTTCGACCAATTATGTTTTGGTTTTGTCCCCCCATATGCACACACTAGCTATGACACTCACTCCATATTCTATGATGTGCATATGTCAAAGGACTACAATGTTCATTTGTAAACCATAGGTATGCTCAATTATTTGGAACTACATTCATTTGCACCAAGTCTTAAAGAAGAAATACTACATTATGCTAAGAACCTAAATACTTTACATTTTATTTGATAGCATAATGTATTTATAATGCAATATTAGGTTAGTAACTTAGAGAGGGTGCAATTGATAGCTTTATAATAATAAGCTTTTGAATATGTTTATTATTTCAATAAACTTTTGAATATGATTATTATTTTAAGTAGTTTTATGCTTGTTATTTTAAATTAAAGTTTTTTTATTATAGAAAGATATATTGTAATTGGTTTTAAAACTAATGTTTGGATTCTATTTGATTTATACATTTTGAAAAGAATTTATAGAAATTGTCAAAGTTTTTTACGAAATTTTGGAAATTAAATATAGTATTTTGAAATTTGTTAAAACGATAATAAGACTTTTATTGGTATTATTTTAAATTATATAAATATATTTAGTTTTAAATTATATTTTGATTGCAAAGAATGCAATCTTCAAAGTTCCTTATGCCCATTTCCTCTACTTCTTTGTCATAGTGCTAGGTACTCATTATCGGAGTATTGTTAAATAAAAACCAAGAAAAAAATATAGTCACAAAGACAATGTAGACTACATAATATATAGGAGGTATACAAATTTCTAATATGATACCTAGTATTTGAAAATTCAATGTGATCCATGCTCTTAATGCTATAAATCATTGTCACATTTGGACAATTTGTCACATTGTCTCAATATACTTCATGACAATGAAAAATAGTCTTGTGTTGAATGAATAAAAATTGCAAGAAATTGATAACAAGTTATCTAGATTCAATTTACATAGATTAGAGCATTTCTTCTATTATCCTAGTGACTGTTAATTTGAATAATTTTTTCTTCTTCATCACTTTCGCTATAGTTCAATTGCAATATGACATGGGAGTGTAACCACTTTTGACATTGCTTATATCATGGAAATGATGTTGCTTTGCATTCATTACATAGAAAACTGAGTCCTGAATATCTTCAGGATCTTCATCATGTTAATGAATTGAAATGTACGTGAAAGGATTGTCTACACCATCTTCTATTTGTGCTCCATCTATAATTAGCTTATGGGGGATGCATTCTGTATCAAATGGTTCTCCAAATGGTTTTCAGTTCTAGTCAATGTTTAGCTATTTACAAATGGCCAAGCATATTTACGGTTCAATCCAGACATTGATGGCTATCAATATGATATTTTTTCACATAACAAATATCCCGCATGTGGAAATTTTGAACCACTCTTGTTATATAACATAGTAGATATTGTAGCTCCAATAGATAAAGAAACTAGCTCATGCATTTTTCCATACCAATTCTCACTTGAACACTTTGACATATATTTTCAATTAAGAAAATATTATTTGAACGAGGCTTCTTTATCTATCATCAAAATTTCATGAATTTCATGATTCTTTGTTTGAATCTATTTGTGCACTTGCACCATGATTTGATATGTATAATACGAGAAAAAAAAAATTGGACAAATTTTTTACAATTGTTTCATTTGCAATGAAAATAGAGCTACCAAATTCTTAAAACAACACGTGCATGCTAGAAACATTGAACAAGAGAAATGTATCAATGATTGGAAAACTTATATTATAAAATTATAAATGCCATATACATATGGACATATAGAGGGAATTTTTTTTCAATACAATGGAAATGTGAACTACTTTATGTTAACATATATATATGGAATATAGAAACAAAATATATTTAATTGAGATTCTATTCATCAAACACTTGCACCAAATTATTGTACCACATGCATGTACCAATATCCACATCACATGCACATTTCCATGCACGTCTGCAAATTCAGAATGTTGAAATATTAATCACAATGACAAGATACCACAAGCGCTCCAAAGAATCTCAGAAAGAGAAAGCTTCAAGTCAATCTCTAGTGTACCTTGTAGATATTTTGTTAGCAAAGAATCTATTTTACTAAATCTTGTACTCAAATAAACCATTTGTCAATTGAAAATACAATATAAAAAAAGAAAATTAGTTGAAGTATCAAACGATTTCACATCATCAAATCAGGACAATAATCCTTTTTCAATGGAGACACAAATTAACAAAGAAGTCTCTACGTCTTTTTCCAATGGATATAGTGAGAGATACACTGACTTACATCGGTTGAAATATGCAATACGAACACAAGGTGATCTAATACAAGAAGCACAAAAATGATATGCAAAGCCAAATAAAGCAATCAAGGCATATCTGTAATCAATCTAAGACACACCTACATATTCATGTTGCATTTGTGATAGATTTTCCTTTGGAAAGGACATGAAAGCTATTGAAAAACTCACATTATCTACTATTTTCTATTTGATGACTGGATCAAACTTCAAAGCCATCAAAATCAATGAAGACATACAAAAATATTGTAATAATTCAATACTCAATGAAAAACTGCCTACATTTGCATCACCTCTTCATATTCGACGAAATGAAAAATTGATCTCCATTGCACAATTGAAATATTTGGAAGAGATATTAGTGGCACCAAGAATGGATTTTTCACAAATAAGAAAACTTGGTTACAAAATATCACAAATTGGATGAACAGGAACAATCATAAATGTTCCTTCCAATCTAGATAGAATCCAAACAACATTACCTAGAGATATTGATGACAATATGACAGTGGGAGTTATGCTAAAAAGAAAAATGGAATACAAGAATGCTTATTTGTCTGGAAATATTTGACCCAAAAAAGTGATGTCTACATTACATGACTTGTGCAACACATCTCTATACAAGAGCGAACAAATAGTAATCAACCATGAATGGAAAAAACATTTTGATCAAAGTAGGAAAAATCATCAGAACAATAGTCCAAAAATGGAGCTAGACTCACCAAATGTAGATAGTGATCTAGAACCAGAAACTAAAACACTTGTACATGGTTATTCATAGGCGCACCTTATCCATGATCTTTATACAATAATAATACATATTTAATCTTCTGAAGGGTTTCGTCCCCTATGCATTTTTCAAGACAAATTATCTGAAGAACTGAACTTCCCGGCATTGTTATTTGGATCAAGTCACCCTACTAATGTTATCAATTGCTATTCATATCAAAAAATTTCACAATGGGAACTGCTGCACGTGTCTCTTGAATTTTCAACACATATTACAAACATATTTTTTAAAGCAATTCACATTTTGATAAACCAGGTTTCTAACTCAGCCCGGATTTCTATTTGCAAAGAAGACTCACAGAAAGGACAAAAAATAGTTGCTAAAGATGTCAAAAATAAAAGAAATCTTCATAAATTATTAAAATCACCAACTGCATATCAATGTTCAAGAAGCATTCGCACATCCCCTAACTATTTTGAAAATTTACAAAAAGATATATTTTCAATGATATAACAAATTGGCCCACAAAATTTCTTTGTCACATTCACTAGTGCTAAGCATCTTTACGATCCATTGATAAATGCACTAAAAATAAAAAGCAATGACTCTATAACATATCATAGAAATAAATTTGATGATGAATGCAATAACACATTGATCAAATGTAAACGAATAATTTGTAGTCGATATTATAGCCATAGAATCTTGTCACTACATTCCTTGATAACGAAAAACAATGAATTATTTGGTCAAGTGCAATATTATTTGTTTATCACAGGGTTCCAAATTTAGAGGAAAAAAACATGACCATGGATTACTTTACATTCAAGATGCACCAATATATCAACATTCCCCTGATGTCAATGTCATAGGTTTCATTGATCAATATTTGACTTCTGATTCAATAATCTTGTCGAATCAAATGATTCAATTTCAAACTCATCACCACGCAAAAACTTGCAAATAACATAAAAATTCTACTTGTAGATTTGGTTTCCCTATTCCACCAATTGACAAAAATTGTTTATTACCCCCTTTCTGCAATGAAAAAAATGATATCCAAACAATGCAAAAGAAAATTTAGTTTCTTCTACAAAAAAAATCCTATTAAAAAAACATAACATTTGACATGTTTTTAGTTGACCTTGGAATTACAGAACAAGAATACATCATGCTATTACAATTTTATATTACTCGACCAATTTTACTACTCAAAATAAATCCTTGCGAGGTGTGGATAAAAGCATTTGAAAAAAATCCCTTCGTTATGGCAAACAAACATAGATGCTCAATTTATTTTAGATGCTTTTGCTGCAGCAACATATTGTAGCTCTTATATTACAAACATGGATGTTTCCATGACAACTGCATTCAAACAATTTCGAGAAAATTTCATACTTTGTGGAGAGAACAAAATTGAAACTATTCACAAACTTGGAAACACATTGCTAAATATGCAAAAAATGTCAAGCTGACAAGCAGTCCATATTGCTCTATCATTGCCTTTGTATTCAACTTCTAGAAAAACAATTTTCATTAACACTACTCTAGCTGAAAAACAAACATATGTTCTAAAAAGACCTATCTTGTTAGAACAAGAACCTGATAGCTCTGAAGATATTGTTTGCATGAAAACCATTGATAAATATGTTGCACGATCCATTTCCCTTGAGAATTTTTGCTTGGCAGAATATGTTTCCTCTTATTCAATCACAAAAACAACAACAAAGAAAAGAAAACGTCTATGTGCCATAAGATTCATTCGATACAATGAACACATGGATCCAAAAACCCATTATAGAGAACAAATGATGCTCTACATCCCATACAGAGAGTTTGAGTACACATTAAAGAAAAATGAGGAGACATGGGTTGAAGCATACTTTTCGTATAAACACATTTTCGATGTCACTGAAATTTTTTTTTCTCGTTTAATCACACCATGGGGTGATATTGAAATTTCTTCTACTACAATTTCATCCCAAAATGACGAAAATTTATGCTTCACTTGCCATTAGAATCTGACAATAGGAAATTTTCTAATGAAAAATATGACAAGTCAACAAGACTTGCAGGAAAAATTGCAATTAAAAAATAGTCAAACTAAATATACAAAAAAAAAGAATTCATTAATCATCCCTTTGTTTTGAACACATTAGCATATCATGAAATTATGAGACAATTTAATTAAGAGCAACAATCAATAATCAAACAAATAGTTCCTTGGAAAAAAAAACAATCTAGGTAAACACTTCTATTTTTTCATCACTAGAGGTGTAGGTACAAGAAAGACATCACTGCACAAGTACTTTACCATGCACTAGTGTGTCTTTATAACAAAGACTTACAAAGTGACCCCATGAAAAAAAAGGGTCCAATACTTGCATTTACTCGAAAAGATGCATATATCATACATGGTATCAAAATCCATTCAAGTTTGCATTTTCCACTTTCACCATGTCACATGGTGCCATTGGCTTATAACATGATTGATATATTAAGCAAAGAATATGAACAACTTAAATTTCTGTTGATAGACGGGGCTTCATTAATTAGCTCTTGATTTCTATATAACATTGAAAAGCGACTTCACGAAATCATGCACACACCATATTCCTCGTTTTGGAACCTTGACATAATATTTTATACGTGATTGTTAGATATTTGAACAACCATGTGTTAAAGGAACTAGTGTTCCTTACAACTTATGGATAGACAATGTGGAAACTTATGAACTAAACAAGTAATGAGACAAGACAATAAATGATTTGTATCCATCTTAAAAAAATTTAGGACATTTTCACATACTCATGATGATCTTGAATTCTTGAACAAACATTGTTATAGATGTGCACCAAATGATCCAAATTTTCCATACCTCTTCTATTTTAAAAAGAATGTACATGAACATAATGAAAGAACGTTGTCTCTCATCAACAAAGAAGCAATAATATTAAATGCATATGATAGAACAATTGAATCAACAAATACAAATCACTTTTGAATATTGCAACAAGAAATAGTGAAGAAGGCATCCTGAAACATCATTCCTAATCCTAGTTGGAAAATAATCACCTAAACTAGGTGGGGTCCACACAGGTGATTTTTGGAGCAAAGTCTATTTTTAGACTATATCTATTTTTATACATGTCGATCATATTCTATGAGTTGTAGGATGCTATTTGTGGATGGTTAATCAAGTTGGAAAAATAGATGGAATTCTATTTTTAGACATATTGGGTGGAATCTATTTTTAGATTTCTAGTCTAAAAATAGATATGTCGAATATTATTAGCTCTTAATAATATTTGGACTCTAAACATTATCTTATTCTCTTGGAGAACTTCAGTTAAGTGCACAGATGTGGCACAGGAGCTGACAGAAGGAATTACGCTATTCCTAAGGGTTTAGTGGAGCTATTGCATAGAGGACTTCAGTTAGAACTCATGTGACAAAGTTTGGTGGAGTTGTAGAAGTAGTTGGTGGAGTTGTGTTCAGTTTAAGTCAGTTAGGCACTGTTGAGCTAGTTGTATCTAGTCTAACTGATTGATACACTAGTGAGAGTGGTGTGAATTAATTATTAATTAATTCACTAAATATTAACTCATTAATCAAATGAAGAATACATCAGTTAACTACAGTGCATGGACAGTTTCAACGGAGACCAGTGGAGAGGTAGGTGAAAGAGCAAGTGTGACTATCAATTGTGACTATAGTGTTGCATTGTTTGCACCACAAATTTAGTGGAGATGCCTTTAAGTATTGCGTGAGAAATGCTGGAGCAATTCAAGTTCATCCAGAGCCATTATTCAGCAGGGATTGCGTAGTAGAGGCAGGCTAAAGGCTGGCAAATATCGGTGCATGGATTTGCAAGATCGGGCCTGATTAGTGTGTAGCGATTGGATTGTACTGAGAGATTGTGATAAGATTTGTATGAGGATTGTTACATGATCTATATTACATATATTATATACAGATATTTGGGTTTTTTAGCTTCAGGATTTCCCGTTAAAACAACTGTGTTAATGTGTGTGAATTTTTTATGGTTTCATGTGTGCATTGCAATTGATTTAATTTCCGCATGTGATGATCGATGGTGGAATAGATTCTATATTGTGCATGAAGTTAAAATAGTGTGTGATTAGGAAAATATTGGACATATGCATGTGTAGTGAATATAATTTCTACATGGTATCGTAGCAGTTGATCATTGGAGCAGATTGCAATTATTGAAACAGTTGAGTTTTGTGTTGGTGGAATTCGAATTTGCTACAGTGTTTTGTTGGTGTCGAAGTTGAGCATTCATTGAAATTTCTTTCAACAAATTGCGATTGGAGTATGCCCTTGATGGCAGCTCGAATTATATTGCATGGAAGGATAAGATGGAGGCGGTGATGGAGGATAATGGGTTGAAGGAGTTCATAGATGCTGAAATTCCAAAACCTGCTTCTAGCGATGCAACCGCACTTGATGCATGGCAAAAGAAGGTAGCAAGGTGTCGAAGGATTCATTTGTAAGGTGTGAAGGATCACATTTGTGTCCAGCCTTCATGGTAAAACCACTCCATTCTTGATGTGGAAGGCTTTGACAGAATTGTTCCAAAGCAGAAGTGACCAGATGAAGTTGGCGCTTAAAGACAAGCTCAAGAAAATAAAAATGGAGAAGAATGACACTATTATAGTATACTTGACAAAGTTTTTCCACTGTAGGGATGAGCTTAGGAGTGTAGGAGTTAGTGTGGATGAATAAGACTTGGTGAGCTTGGCTATCCTTGGGCTTTCAAAGAGTTGGCATAGCTACGAGGACTCTGTCAATGGTCGAGAGAAACTACCAGGATGGGAGCGACTTTGGTCGGATCTTGTGCAGGAGGAGATAAGGTGGAGTACCAGGGATGGATCTTCATCAAAGAATGATGATGAAGAGGATTGCGCTTTTGCTACCAAAGCAAGGAAAGGGAAGGGGAACAAAAATCCTTCTCAATCCGGTGAGGATGGCAAAGAGCGTGACATGTCCAAAGTGAAGTGTTTTCACTGTCACGAACATGGGCATTTCGTAACACATTTTCCATAGAAGAAGAAGAACAAGCAGGTTGTTGTAGGCTCTTGCCTCACAATTTGAGCTGGACTTCTCATTGATCTCATGCATGGTGTCTAGTGCATTGGGATCAGGGTGGTACTTTGATAGTGGTGCTTCCTTTCACATGACGAGAGATGTCAACCTTTTCAGTGACTTGGTGGAGAAATATCTCCAGTTGCATGTTGAGTTGGGAGACAATGGATGATACAATGCGATCGACATTGGTACCATTACCTTTCAGAGGGAGTGAGGTAAACTCATTCTTTTACAAGATGTAGTGCATGTTCCAGGTTTAAAGAAGAATTTAATCTCAGTCGCAATGTTAGAGGATAAAGGGTATGATATTGTCTTTAGTGAAGGAAAAGTTTTCCTTTGGTACAAAGCAACAGGAAAAGTCAAGAAGGTTGGGATTTGAGCCAAGAATCTTTGTAGACTTGAAGTAGATGGGATTTCTACGGAGCTTCCTATAGTTGGGAAGTGCAAGAAAGCCATGCAATTGAAGCTTGAGAGGGAGCAGGATTTTCATGCAGGTAAGAGTGAACCTCAGGATGTGGAGCAGCTACAAGATGAGGATCATGGAGTGGGAGAAACCACTCATGCAGAGAAATTTCATGCCATATGGGCAGAGGGAGTGCATGCAACTATACCACTAGGTGAGAGGTGGGGCGACATGCATGAGTAATCCCAAGAGGAGATTTCTGGGCAGGATTCATTGATATGGTGTGGATCTCATGAATTGAACCTAGCTACGAGGTGCCCATAGAGCAACAGTAGCATGATCAGTTGGATTGATGCAGTGAGATCAAAGTGACAGTGTCGGATACGGGAGCACAGTTTAGAGTTGACATCAAGTGTAGAGTGCATGGGTGCAGAGTTCAATAGTGCAATGGGTGTTGGAAATGTTGTCATTGATGGCAAAGGAGATGGCAAAGGAGGAACACCTGAGGCAGCAACAAGGCAAAGAAAGCAGCATAGCAGCAAGATGTAGAGAGGGTCGAGCAGCAGAGACAGGGTCATTTAAAGAAGCAGAGGCAACAAAAGGAGAATTAAAAAGTAGCATCAGTCAAGGAGCAAATGAAACAAAGAGAGAAGCAAAGTAGTAGAGAGGTAGAGGCAGCAAACAAGTAGCAGAGGTAGCGAGAAGCGCAAAGGAGACATGTGGAAGAAGAATGTCGAAATGTAACAGTCAAACAGCAGAGCGGAAGCAACAACAGAGACAGAGATAGAAGCACAACTAAGGCAGAGGCAGAGGCAGTGAATATAGAGGCAGAGCCATTATCAGATCCAGAGGCAGAGCTGTTATCACAGCAGAGGCAACAAACAAGTAGCAGAGGCAGCAAGAAGCGTAAAGGAGACAGGCGGAAGAAGAATGTCGAAATGTAACAGTCAAACAACAGAGCGGAAGCAACGACAGAGACATAGATAGAAGCACAACTAAGGCAGAGGCAGAGGCAGTGAATATAGAGGCAGAGCCGTTATCAGAGCCAGAGGCAGAGCCATTATCACAGCAGAGGCAGAGAAAATTTTGGGAATCGTAACCCAGGCGGGAGGATACACAATTCCGGGAATCTTAACCTAAGCGGCAGGTATATATATACAAACAAATTCCGAGAATCACTAACCCCGTTGGAAGATACACTAAAGATTGGAGCAGCAAAGTATATATATAAATCTCATTCTGGGAATCGTTACCCATGCTGGAGGAAACACTAAAGCTGAAACATAAAGCTTATATATATATATGCAGCGCATTACATATATTGCGCCTTATGCACAAAGGTCCAAAGCATATATATTAATCTATATGGAGCGCTTTATGATCGAAAGAACCAAAGTACCATAAGGTGGGACCCTTTCCCAATCGCATCGGAGAAAAACTATGCAGCGGAACAGGTAAACAAAGAGTTGCGATTGCGATGAAATCTTGGACCCGATGGGCATATATATATATTATAGTTATGGATTCGAAATTAAGAATACAAAAGGTTTGTTCGGATTTAAGTCAAACAAAAGTCTTATGCTGTAGGAACCTCACCCAATCACATCGGAAATTTGACAACGGAACAGGTTAGCAACAGGTTGCAATTGCGATTGAAAGCCCAGACCCGATGGGCATATAAACTACAATTCATATATACTTGAGTTCCGGTGAACAGTGACTGATCGCATCGGAAAAGGGTGGAGTATCGGAACATGCAACTGGGAGTTGCGATTGCGATCAATCGCAATCGGAAGCAGTTTAAGGATAATACACTAATCGCATCGGAGAAAAACTGTGCAGCGGAACATATAAACAAAGAGTTGCGATTGTGATTGGCAAAGCCGGACGCGATAGTCATATAAACTCCTCCATATAAAACATGGTCGGGTCTGCACATATAAAATGTCAATCGGGCAAAATAAAATTGCGATATCCGATTGGGATTGGACTCGAGACCAACAAAAAACTGTGGCACATAATCTATATCGGGTCCGCCTTTTGGTAGTGCAATCGGGGCATAAGAAAAAGTCCTCCCGATTGCGTTGTTGCGATTGTATTGAAATGTGCCGCGTGGTCTGTGGACCCACGGGCCTCGACTTAAGGTGGAGGGTGATTGTTAATATAGAACGTTGTTGCGATCGTATTGAAATGTGCCGTGTGGTCTGTGGACCCACGGGCCTCGGCTTAAGGTGGAGGGTGATTGTTAATATAAAATGATTGTGATGTGTGCAATCGCATCATGCCATAAAATAAAGGCCGTGGTGCATGCATGTTCCACTTGCGAAACTCACCACATCAACAAGACACTTGCTGTGTGTAAAGCGTTGGAATTTGCCCAGATCCTGGTCAATACACATATATATATATATATATATATATATATATATATATATATATATATATATATATATATATATATATATATATATATAAAGCGTTGATATAACAAGCACAGTTACAAATGTATGGCATATAGCTGTTACCCTGCGACAGTGAATAAGGAAACAAACAGAGCCGAAAGGGACAAAGACACAGTCAAAGAAAAGACAAATGCGCAGTGAGCCAAGACGCTAAATGAGTGAGTTGGAGTTTGCATTGTAATTGAATGTAAATGATTTTTAATTTATATTGTTGTGATGCATTGGAAAGTCTCCGGAAGAGAACAAATATCCCACTATAATGTTAAATTGGTACCTACAGTTATATTTTCTGAATGAGCGGATAAAAGAAATGAGAAGGTAGAAGGCAAAGAGACATGGCTATCCATTTCGAATTCCCAGTAGAATACAAACAACCATGAAGCTATTTTGTATAAAACAGGGTAATATCCAAAGGGAGAAGGTTGATGAAAGAGAGTGAGAAAAGAAGAGAGTGTGCAGCAGAATTGAAGAGAGTTGAAGAAAAGAAGAAAACTGCAAGAGGTTAGAGAGAGTGAGTGAAGAGAATGCAGAAATGAAGCAGTGAGGCAGAGAAGAAAGAGGAGATGAGCAGAGAAGAAGGAGGAGCTGAGCAGAGAAGAAGGAGGAGCTGAGCAAAGAAGAAGGAGAAGCTAATAGAGAATATGAGAATATGCAGAGATGATACAGGGCAGATATGAGAATAGATGAACAACAGAGTAGATGGAACAGAACAGAGCTGATATCCAAGGTAAATCAACAAGTGTTTCTCTTTGAAAGAGTAAGGAAGTTGGAGCTTCCCTATCAAGTTGTAGCTTGATAGATGTCAGTTGTAGCTGACTGAGGTAGGAGTCTCCTGTAGGTTGGTGCCTGTAGAAAATAGATGGGAGTTAGTGCTTCCACATCAAGTTGTAGCTTGATAAAATGTCAGTTGTAGCTGACTGAGGTTGGAGCCTCCTATAGGTTGGTGCCTGTAGAAAATAGATGGGAGTTGGTGCTTCCACATCAAGTTGTAGCTTGATAAAATGTCAGTTGCAACTGACTGAGGTTGGAGCATCTTGTAGGTTGGTGCCTGTAGAAAATTGATGGGAGTTGGAGCTTCCTTGCAAGTTGTAGCTTGCAGAATTGAGGTAGAAGCCTCTTGTAGGTTGGTGCCTACAGAAAATAAGTGGTGAGAGGGAGTTGCAACTTGCCTTTGCATCACAACAATAATAAGATGTGGTTTTCTCCCTTTATGGGTTTCCACTTATATCTGGTGTCAATGTGCATGATGTCTATGTGTTGATATGGTATATCTATTCTACTTAATACTTGCTGCTCACATATTAAGCCTGTTGGTACATTATCTAATCTGCTTATTAATTGCTGCTCACAAATAAAGATTGCTCAGATATTATGTTGATCATGAAATGAAGGTGTTAATAAAGTTTAATGAAAATTTTTAAAAGTCCATGAATGTGTTAATCTGATTCACCCCCCCCCTCTCAGTTTAACTAAGGGTTCAACAATTGGTATCAGAGCTGGTTCCTTTGGTGCAAGCCTAATAGCTTGAAGGAGATCTGGTTAAGTCATGGACTATCAAAATGTACCTATGTTAAGTACGACAAACTTTCCTGAATGGAGAGATAAGGTTAAAACAGGATTATTGGCTTATGAACCTGAAGTATGGAAGCTTGTATGTGATGGTTACTGCACAGACTCCCCCACGGTGAAAGAACAACAGAGGAATGCCAAGGCAAAATGTGTGATATATGACAGTCTTCATAACAAGGACCTTGAGTTGATAATGGATCTAGACTCTGCAAAAGAAATCTGGGACAGATTGCATTTCATGCATGGAGTAGACACAGAGGACTGCATTGTCAAGAAGGAAAAGAGAATTAAGAAGAAGAAAAATTCATGTCAAAAGGAAAATGTTCCAGCAAATGAAGTACCTGCTAGTGTGAATGGAAGTCAGTTCCCTGAAGAAATTACAGTTGAAGAAAAAACCAAACTTGATACAGCCTTGACTGAAATAGAAAGATTGAAGAATGAAAACAAAGACTTTAAGACATTGGTGAAAATATGTGATGAGAAAGCATATGAAGATAAGAAGGAAATTGTTGGCCTGAAGACACAACTTGAAGAAGCAAGGAAAGTTGAAGACACTCTACTGCAACAAATGAGAGAGAAAAGTCAGGAATGTGAAATATTGGAAGAAGAAGTAGTGAACCTGAGAAAGAAATTAGAAAAGGCCCAAAGAGACTTATTAATGAATACTCCTCAAATGAAAATCTCTGAACAACTGGACCAAATTCTAAATGCTCAAAGGTCTCCTCTCATAAAGGCTGGGATAGGATATGAAGGAGAAAATAGTAAGTCCAAGGCATAAGATATCAAGAAAATCATTTTTGTAAAAGCTATAAAGAACAATGAAACAACTCAGCAAATTCCTACAGAAGTAGAAGCCAGCAAGAACATGAGTTGCAGAGAAACAAATAGAATCAAGCAACAACATGAAAGAACAGAGAATGAGAAGATGAAACAATCAACTGCTAAAGGCTCATATGTTCCTAAGGATGAATTGAACAAATTCAGAAGATGTCAAAGGAGGTTCCCCCCTCCTATGAAAAATAACACATGTTTCTCTTGTCATAAACTAGGACATAATGCAGCATATTGTAAGACAAAGCCAATCTAGTCCAACCAACAAAGGATGCAACAAAAGAGAAGAATCCCTCAAGCAAGAAAATGGAAAAGACAATCTTTCACCAGGTACACAAATCATTTCCATGGCTACTATTATGCATGCAATAATTTTGGACATAAAATTGTTGATTGTAAAATGTATTCAAGAATGGGAACAAATTATTATACATCAGCTCAAATGTACTTTGAAAAAATAAGATGTTATGTATGCCTCAAGCTTGGCCACAAAGAAAAGGACTGTAAACTTCCATATATACTAAATAACTCTAGATAGATGATGGAAACAAAGAAAATCAAACAAAACTACGAATTTAAGAGAAGTGCAGACATTATGAAGAACCCCAACAAAGTATGGAAGGAAAAGAGAAAGGGGGAGCCTATTATCTCAATTAGATAATGAAAAAATCATAGTCTCAGGGGGAGCTGCTCTAGGAAGCAAAGCAAAAATCCATCCAGTAATATATATGAAGCAACATCCCAGGGGGAGAGCAGTTCATAAATACACCCCATGAAAGCAGTCTGAGAAGAGCTCCATGTAATAAGAACAGCTATGAGATCAAGAAGATTATTTGAAGTATTAAATAGCTGACAGATTGATAGAAGGAGAAAAAGCAGCAAGCAACCATGATGATAGAGGAAACATCAGTAATGAACATGTAATCTAAGAAGGTATTAGCACATTAAAGGATGATCACAAAATGCATCATACTGCTAGAATTAACAATGAACCCCATTAAGAATGTTGAGTAAGAAAGGTGCCTATCATCAGTTCATTACATCTCTCATCTACAAAAAGGTCCACTTGGAGAAATGCAGTTAAGTGAGTAATAAATCTTTGAGTAATCAGCCCATGAAGATTCATAGAAAAGAAATTGAAGATGTCTTCCTAAAAATCTTTATGTTAGAACAATTGAATTGAATATAAAGCAGCAATGATTCTAGAGCAGTCCTAGAAAGGAACATGCAATGGCTTTCTTTGGAATAGAAGGACAGAAAAAGAAGAGTGGTAAATAATGCCAAGATCAAATTCAATATATTGATGATTGTTGGTGTGAACAGTGGAAATATCAATAATAGAATTTATGAAGGATGCATCAATTATGGGTTAATGTGCAAGCTGAATTGAAATCTCTGCATGGTTTATCAAAGTAATATCAATTGGTGTTTAGGTACAAGCATCATGCCTATCAACATAGTATCAAGTGTTGTCATAGAGCAGTAGTATGATACAGGTCCTCAGGATCAAAGGACTATGGCAAGAATGCATGAAGGTAAAATTCCCAGGGTTATCTGCATTCAGCATGAAAAGGGCAGTAGCAGTGCTAAAGGATCAGTATCTGATTTACACTTGAAGTAGTATATTGAGCACCGAAGCAATATATTTTTCTATATATAATTTCATGCCTTCTTGAAGTTGGTACATGTATATCTTCAAGGCCTCTTTTTAAAGATCAGTTACAAAACTGTGTGAAGTCTGTTTGCTGAGTTTTCAATTAAACATCTTGAATATGCTTTTGTGGAAGTTCATTCTGATAGAACAATCAAAGTATCTGAAGAATAAAGGACTAGCTGTGATTACCATCTGAAGCTCAAATTTTTTTTTTTTCCATCTAAATCCTACTACAACACAAAGGATTTACTGCAACAAGGACCTTTCAGTCTTTAAGTGTATTATCCTTGTTAGCAGTGTAGCTCAGATTACAAACAACAAGTAGTACATGTGAACCACATAAACAAAAGATATATTGGCATCATAACAACTGAACAGATGTTGTCTACATATGTGTATTGCAGAATAAAACTTATCTCTTCTACAATCTTCCTCAACAGAAATATATTGGCGCACTACATCAGATATAGACTGAAGTATAGTTGAAGCAAGCCTGATATGTCACTTGGAGCATTCACAATCTTTAAGTCTTGATCCAATAATGCATCTCTTATTATACAAGTCTGGTTATATATGGCTGTCATCACCTACTCTCTATACAAGTGCAAGGAGTCTATGCTTTGGAATGGTATCGACCTAATGTGTATAGATAAGTTCAATAATCCCCAAAAGTGTTGTCTCAAAAAATCTTTTACACCAGTTTGGAGCAGCAGGGTACAAATTCAGAAGAAGAAGATCTAAACACAAATCGGAGAGAAGAAATGCAAACAAAAAATCTACACTGAGAAATGTGCAACCCTTTGCCATTGATGTCAAAGGGGGAGGAAAAACAGGTAATAGAAGAAAGGGTCTTCTAAAAGAAGCCAGCCAGAGAAAGACTTGGAGGAAGCATTGGATTATCTGTGGATGTGTTGCCATCAATGCCAAAGGGGGAGAGTGTTGGAAATGTTGTCATTGATGGCAAAGGAGATGGCAAAGGAGGAACACCTGAGGTAGCAACAAGGCAAAGAAAGCAGCATAGCAGCAAGATGTAGAGAGGGTCGAGCAGCAGAGACAAGGTCATTTAAAGAAGCAGAGGTAGCAAAAGGAGAATTAAGGAGTAGCATCAGTCAAGGAGCAGATGAAACAAAGAGAGAAGCAAAGTAGCAGAGAGGTAGAGGCAACAAACAAGTAGCAGAGGCAACAAGAAGCGCAAAGGAGACAGGCGGAAGAAGAATGTCGAAATGTAACAGTCAAACAGCAGAGCGGAAGCAACAACAGAGACAAAGATAGAAGCACAGCTAAGGCAGAGACAGAGGTAGTGAATATAGAGGCAGAGCCGTTATCAGAGCCAGAGGCAGAGTCGTTATCACAGCAGAGGCAACAAACAAGTAGCAGAAGCAGCAAGAAGCGCAAAGGAGACAGGCAGAAGAAGAATGTCGAAATGTAATAGTCAAACTACAGAGCGGAAGCAACGGCAGAGATAGAGATAGAAGCACAGCTAAGGTAGAGGTAGAGGCAGTGAATATAGAAGCAGAGCCATTATCAGAGCCAGAGGCAGAGCCGTTATCACAGCAAAGGCAGAGAAAATTCTGAGAATCGTAACCCAGGCGGGAGGATACACAATTCCAGGAATCTTAACCCGAGCGGCAGGTATATATATACAAACAAATTCTGAGAATCACTAACCCCGCTGGAAGATACACTAAATATTGGAGCAGCAAAGTATATATATAAATCTCATTCCGGGAATCGTTACCCACACTGGAGGAAACACTAAAGTTGAAACATAAAGCTTATATATATATATATATATATATATATATATATATATATATATATATATATATATATATATATATATATATATATATATATATATATATATATATATATATATATATATATATATATATATGTAGCGCATTACATATATTGCACCTTATGCACAAAGGTCCAAAGCATATATATTAATCTATATGGAGTGCTTTATGATCGAAAGAACCAAAGTACCATAAGGTGGGACCCTTTCCTAATCGCATCGGAGAAAAACTATGCAGCGGAACAGGTAAACAAAGAGTTGCGATTGCGATGAAAGCTTGGACCCGATGGGCGTATATATATTATAGTTATGGATGCGAAATTAAGAATACAAAAGGTTTGTTCGGATTTAAGTCAAACAAAAGTCTTATGCTGTGGGACCCTCACCCAATCGCATCAAAAAATTGACAGCGGAACAGGTTAGCAACAGGTTGCGATTGCGATTGAAAGCCCGGACCTGATGGGCATATAAACTACAATTCATATATACTTGAGTTCCGGTGAACAGTGACTGATAGCATCGGAAAAGGGTGGAGTATCGGAACATGCAACTGGGAGTTGCAATTGCGATCAATCGCAATCGGAAGCAGTTGAAGGATAATACACTAATCGCATCGGAGAAAAACTGTGCAGCGGAACATATAAACAAAGAGTTGCGATTGCGATTGGAAAAGCCGGACGTGATAGTCATATAAACTCTGCCATATAAAACATGGTCGGGTCCACACATATCAAATGTCAATCGGGCAAAATAAAATTGCGATCTCGGATTGGGATTGGACCCGAGACCAACCAAAAACTGTGGCACATAATCTAGATCGGGTCCACCTTTTGGTAGTGAAATCGGGGCATAAGAAAAAGTCCTCCCGATTGCATTGTTGCGATTGTATTGAAATGTGCCGCGTGGTCTGTGGACCCACGGGCCTCGGCTTAAGGTGGAGGGCGATTGTTAATATAAAACGTTGTTGTGATTGTATTGAAATGTGCCGTGTGGTCTGTGGACCCACGGGCCTCGGCTTAAGGTGGAGGGTGATTGTTAATATAAAACGATTGCGATGTGTGCAATCGCATCAGGCCATAAAATAAAGGCCGTGGTGTATGTATGTTCTGCTTGCGGAACTCACCACATCAACAAGACACTTGCTATGTGTAAAGCATTGGAATTTGCCCAGATTTGAAGTCAGCAGTTACATATATATATAAAAAGCATTGATATAAAAAGCATAGTTACAAATGTATGGCATATGGCCATTACCCTGTGACAGTGAATAAGGAAACAAACAGAGCCAAAAGGGACAAAGATACAGTCAAAGAAAAGACAAATGCGCAGCGAGCCAAGAGGCTGAATGAGTGAGCTGGAGTTTGCATTGTAATTGAATGTAAATGATTTTTAATTTATATTGTTGTGATGCAATGGAAAGTCTTCAGAAGAGAACAAATATCCCATTGTAATGTTAAATTGGTACCTATAGTTATATTTTTTGAATGAGCGGATAAAAGAAATGAGAAGGCAGAAGGCAAAGAGACATGGCTGTCCATTTCGAATTCCCAGTAGAATACAAACAACCATGAAGCTATTTTGTATAAAACAGGGTAATATCCAAAGGGAGAAGGTTGACAAAAGAGAGTGAGAGAAGAAGAGAGTCTGCATTAGAATTGAAGAGAGTTGAAGAAAATAAGAAAGCTGCAAGAGGTTAGAGAGAGTGAGTGAAGAGAATGCAGAAATGAAGCAGTGAGGCAGAGAAGAAAGAGGATCTGAGCAGAGAAGAAGGAGGAGCTGAGCAGAGAAGAAGAAGAAGCTGATAGAGAATCTGAGAAGATGTAGAGATGATACAGGGCAGATATGAGAATAGATGAACAACAGAGCAGATGGAACAAAACAGAGCCGATATCCAAGGTAAATCAACAAGTGTTTCTCTTTGAAAGCGTAAGGAAGTTGGAGCTTTCCTATCAAGTTGTAGCTTGATAGCTGTCAGTTGTAGTTGACTGAGGTAGGAGCCTCCTGTAGGTTGGTGCCTATAGAAAATAGATGGGAGTTGGTGCTTCCACATCAAGTTGTAGCTTGATAAAATGTCAGTTGTAGCTGACTGAGGTTGGAGCCTCCTGTAGGTTGGTGCCTGTAGAAAATATATGGGAGTTGGTGCTTCCACATCAAGTTGTAGCTTGATAAAATGTCGCCAGCCGACCTGGTGTTGAATTCTCCAAGAGTTGGTGCCTGCAGAAAATTGATGGGAGTTGGAGCTTCCTTTTGCAAGTTGTAGCTTGTAGAATTGAGGAGCCTCCCGTAGGGTTGGTGCCTACAGAATCGCAGAGAGGGAGTTGGAGCTTGCCTTTGCATCACAAAAATAATAAGATGTGGTTTTCTCCCTTTATGGGTTTCCACTTATATCTCGTGTCTATGTGCATGATGTCTATGTGTTGATATGGTATATCTATTCTGCTAATACTTGTTGCTGACATATTAAGACTGCTAGTACATTATCTAATCTGCTTATTAATTGTTGGTCACAAATAAAGAATGCTCACACATTATGTTGATCATGAAATGAAAGTGTTAATAAAGTTTAATGAAAAGTTTTAAAAGTCCATGAATGTGTTAAACTGATTCACCCCCCCCCCCCCCCTCTCAGTTTAACTAAGGGTTCAACAGTGGGTCCTGAAGTCATGTGCAGTAGCTAAGCAGAAGTCAAAGACTTTGATGATAGATGCATCAGATTGATTGAGTTGTTTGAAGCCTTTTCAGTTTCGGAAGAGTTGCATAGCAGATGCATGGAGTTGCATGACACTTGCAAAGGTTGCAGGGCGAATGCATGGAGTTGCGTGTCGCATGCAAAGACAGTCCTTTCTTGTTGAGAGGGAGTGTTAAAGATTGCAACAAAAAATAGTGAAGAAGGCATCCTGAAACATCATTCCTGATCCTAGTTGGAAAATAATCACCTAAACTAGGTGGGGCCCACACAAGTGATTTTTGGCGCAAAGTCTATTTTTAGACTATGTCTATTTTTAGACATGTCGATCATATTCTATGAGTTGCAGGATGATATTTGTGGATGGTTGATCAAGTTGGAAAAATATATGGACTTCTAATTTTAAACATAGTGGGCAGAATCTATTTTTAGATTGCCAGTCTAAAAATAGATATGTCGAATATTATTAGCTCTTAATAATATTTGGACTCTAAACATTATCTTATTCTCTTGAAGAACTTCAGTTAAGTGCACAGATGTGGCACAGGAGCTGAAAGAAGGAATTATGCTATTCCTGAGGGTTTAGTGGAGCTATTGCATGGAGGACTTCTGTTAGAACTCATGTGACAGAGTTTGGTGAAGTTGTAGAAGTAGTTGGTGGAGTTGTGTTCAGTTTAACTCAGTTAGACACAGTTGAGCTAGTTGTATCTAGTCTAACTGATGGATACACTAGTGAGAGTGGTGTGAATTAATTATTAATTAATTCACTAAATATTAACTCATTAATCAACTGAAGAATACATCAGTTAACTACAGTGCATGGACAGTTTCAATGGAGACCAGTGGAGAGGTAGGTGAAAGAGCAAGTGTGACTATCAGTTGTGACTATAGTGTTGCATTGTTTGCACCAAAAATTTAGTGGAGATGCCTTTAAGGACTGCGTGAGCAAGGCTGGAGCAATTCGAGTTCATCCAAAGACATTCTTCAACAGGGATTGTGCAGTAGAGGCAGGCTAAAGGCTGGAAAAGATCGGTGCATGGATTTGTAAGATCGGGCCTGATTAGTGTGTAGCGATTGGATTGTACTGAGAGCTTGTGATAAACTTTGTATGAGGATTGTTACATGATCTCTATGAAATATATTATATACAGATAGTTGGGGTTTTTAGCTTCAGGATTTCTTGTTAAAACAACTGTGTTAATGTGTGTGATTTTTTTATGGTTTCATGTGTGCATTGCAATTGATTTAATTTCCGCATGTGATGATCAATGGTGGAATGGATTCTGTATTGTGCATGAAGTTAAAATAGTGTGTGATCAGGAGAATCTTGGACATATGCATGCACAGTGCATATAATTTCTACAATCATAATAAAAACATCAAAATGGAGTTTCCATCTACCATTGTGCTCAAAGAAAATATCCTTATTGAACTAATTGGCAGAAATTACGATATTCAGGATGACTTGGTCAATGGTGCTAAAGGAAATTTTAGAACATCCACGACATTTGAAAATGGTGCAATTTGGATTGAATTTTCTAATCCAGCTGTTGGAACTATTCAACGAAAAAAATTGAACATTTGTACAAATATGGAATAATTTCTACTTTGACACCTATTACTAGAGTTTGTTAGAATAATGAATCAAACACCAAAATTAGTTTTACAAGAGAACAATTCCTTGTTCAACTGGTATATGCGCAAACTATACATCCATCACAAGGGTTGAAAATGGGCAAATTATATTTTAACCCAAAATGAGTTATGCATCATGGAATTGTCTATACTGTACTTTCTCGTGTCAAATATATTAAATCCTTGTATTTGTTAAAAAAATTGGAACATAGGAACTTTTCCCTCAATGATAAAGTTGTTGTTGAGCTAAATAGACTTAGAAAAAATGCCTCTTATGAGCTTTAATATAGAATATATAAAAGTAAAAGAAATGACGATTCAACAATATATTCATTAAACACTCATACTTTTTCGTTGCATTTTGAGAATATCATTGCTGACTATGAACTAATGAGTGCTGGTATTCTTTGTTTCCGAGGAACAAAAACAAAATCACCTCCATCAAATCCATTTTTTTCAAACAAATATCACTACATACATTTATACCATTTACATGGAATTATCACATATTACACAAAAAATATTGTAGTTGACAATCATTTCACTTATGCAGAAAGCCCAATTGAATAAAAAATTGCAACGTTTCATGTTGAAAAAAAAACCATTACAATTGCAAATGTATACATTGCACCAAATACAAGCATTGAAGAAATAATTATTTTCATCAAGTTCATTTTAGAGCACGCATGCAACAACTACCCAATTGTGATTGTTGGTGATTTCAATTTGGACACGTTGCAAAATAGCCATCAACAAAGAAAACTACTTTCATTTATGCAAAGTAATGGCTTTAATTTTAATACAAAAAAAACAACAACTGACTATAGCTCAATGCTAGATCACTTTTGGACAAACCTTTTAGTTAATATTGTTTCTTCCCATGTATTTGATGCTTATTGGACAAATCATCATACAATTTGTCTTACCATATCTTTGTTGTTGGCTCGAGTCATTTTTCCAATGTTCAAGTCCTACAATTTCACTGTTCACTTGTCACATTTGCAAATGTGCACCTAGACATATTATTTAATTTGAAAATATTGAAAAACAAAGTAGTTATGAAAAACAAGAAACAACAAAATAAAAACAAAATGCAAATATCAATTTCCTATAAGTCTTTGAACCATCAACATAAATTTGTTCAGTTTGTCTTCCATAAATGAAATTTTTTATGTCATAGTTAGCATGGAATTTATGCATTTTGGTTTTCACTTTGTGACATTGTGTTCTATATACTGAATACCATTATTTTCTTTAGCTTCTAGTTCATATTTTCATTATTTCTTGTCCAACTTCCTTTGAAAAAAAATAAAAAATCATTTTTGTGGCCATATTGATTCTTAATAACACATTCCAAAAATGAACTTTATGTGTACTTGTCAACGAAATATATAAAACATTTCTTTATTGTAACTTATGCACATTTACTACATAACCACCAACAATGGCCAATAGTAGTAGTAGTAGTAGTAGTAGTATATATATAATACATTGTTTTAAAGGTTCTTTATACACTTGTTTCATACTTAATCATTCATCAAGTCATTTGCAGCAACAACATGGAAACACCTAGCTCCAAAAAACAATCATACGAAGAAGAAATGGTGGAAGATCAAAATCCAAATATATTAGATTTGTGTTGCACTGAATATTTGTATATTCAAATGGCGTATTTGTATTAAATCAATGAAAATGTTTTTTAAAGCATATTGTTCTACCTTTGCAGATAAACATACTAAAAACAATGGAACCAACATCCTCGTCAATCATTGAAATATGCTTTGGAGCATATGCAAAGACTTTTGAAGGCGATATCTTGGTTATTTATGGGCCAACACAAAATAAAATCCCTAACTCTCCTGCAAAGGCACAGTTGCTCCATGCTGATTTGGTTGATAGCCACGATCAACTAACTATCATAGTGAACATGAACAACAATCTTATATAGTGTTTCCAAAACATGTTTACTGTTGGAAACAATGTTTGAATTAGATGTTTTGTGATAAGAAACAAGGGAATTTATGGACAAAGAGATGCAAAATGTTGTATAGTGTTGCAGGACAAAACCACGATTGAATCAATTGCACAGGTTTACGAAAAATGTAGACTGGATCCAGATACAACAATACACAATCTTCTTGTTTCAAATGATACATATGAAGTTGGTTCAATAAGAGAAATAGTGATAGGTTGTCAGCAAAATAACAAGCAACTTGAACTCAATATAAAATATGGTGAAATTTTAGATGACAATGCAATTGTAAGTTTGATGCTACAATAACTATACTTGCATTTACACAAAAGGCTAATAGTTTCTTTGAAACTGCTTTCTTGTATCTTTGTGTTCTATTGTTACTAAACTAGCAATTATCTCATAATTTCTTCTGCAAATTGCTTAAAAAAAAATATGATATCCGATTAATTTTAGTTGCTATTGAATGATAGTCACAAAGAGAATTTTTTCAAAATACAGTATGAATTGGAATCAAAGATGACTCCACTCTATTTGTTCAAAAAAATTGTTAGAAATGATGTGAAACGCAATCAACAATTGCACTCTAGATCATTAACTTTTGTTGACCCATTGAATGATGAATTTGCAAGAGTGCATGTATTATCTTTTGTCATGTCAAGAACACATATATGTTTCCTAATAACTTGTTTGTTCAAGTAACAATAGTTTTAATTTGATGTACAAAATATTGCGTTTTGGTGAAACATATTTGAACCTAACAATTCAATTATATATAAATATACATACATACATACATACATATATATATATATATATATATATATATATATATATATTGAAGGAGTGTTGAAAGCGAAAAATGTTTTCTCTCCTCCTTTTCAGCAAATTTGCAGTAAATGCAAACAACTCGTTCATCTTAACACCACTAAATGCATAATCTATAAAGATGACACAACATTTAAATGTGAGAAAAGTGTTGAATGCACAGTAGAAACAAATAGTTTCAAAATTTATTGTATCTTGCAAATACCGCAGCTAAAAGAACATTGCCTAGTTATTGCTAAGACAAGATTTTAGCAATACATGCAAAGCATATCATCTACAATTTTCAATTTAAAAAAAAATTGTATTTGAGGTCTTTTCACTTTAACAATTAACAACATTATTGCTGAGATAAAAGAGTTGTGACCAACAAAAAAAATTCTTCCTCTATACATCAAGTTTATACATTTTGACGGTTAAGATATTCTTCCTCTTTCCATTTTTACTTCCTGCATTTCACCAACTCATAATTCACAAATCCTTGCACCAACATTAATGTATAGTTTTGCTTTTATTGCAGGTTCCAGAATTATAAAACAAAAAAACATGTTTTTCAGTGCTTTCTTGATCATTTTGCTACATTACCTTAATCAATAATAATAATAATTATAATTATTATTATTTTTATAACTAGTTCTTGTTTTATTTTTCCTATAACTTTTGAATCAAACATCTTTTCTTGTTGCAAATGAAAATAAAGACCAATATACACATTATGCAATATAATAATTTAGTTATATCCAAAATTATGCCAGGTTATGGTATCATTTTGTTAATAAGAACATAATATCTCAATCCCACAATAACATAATGCAACTCCAAAATAATTATTATACCATATGATATATATGCCCATATTTTTCTCTCCACCGTTGAAATATTAACTTGGATTCTCATTTGCTATGAATTTTCGAATTGTGTTGTATTAGGAAAAAAAGGGGGAAGAAAAGAGTTGCATGTGTATCAATGTATTGATTTATGTATATGCTTAATTAAATGCTTTATGTTAAAAGAAGACACTACAGGAGAATCAAGATATTTGTGTTCTTCTTTCCTTTTCCCATACATCAAATACTCCTTATTTTCCTCTTTGCATAATTATTTTTCATGTTGTGTTCATTTGATGATTAAATTTATTGTTCTCCTTTTTTGAGATATACATTGTTGCGTTGCAGTTATATACAATTGCAAATTCATTGCCCAATGAATCAAGATTTTTTTATTTATTATTATCTCATTTCCATTTTCCAGTTTTTTCTTGTCTCCTCTTAAAATGCATTTGAACTCAGAGAAAAAAATAAAATAAATTTAATTTAATTATAATCTAAGGAGATTGTGGTTTTATTGATGCTAGATGCTTCGACTACGGTGCTCAATAATTTCTTTCTTATTTTTCTCGAGGCATAGATGGAAACGAATGTCAATAATTAGTACAACCACTTGTTCTTTCGAAAATTTCTGCTAAACCAATGCATCATTTTGTTAATAAGACCATAATATCTCATTTTCACAACAACATCGTATAATTCCAAAAAAATATTATACCATATTATATACATACACATGCTTTTCTTTCTATTGTTGTAATATTAACTTGAATTCTCATTTTCTATAAGTTCTGAACTTGTGTTGTGTTAAGGAACAAAAGAGAGAAAAAAATAGCTGCAAGTATCTCAATTGCTTAATTTCTGTATATGTTAAATTAAATGTTCCGTGTAAAAAAAAAATTTCTATAGGAGCATTGAGACATCTGTGTTCTCTTTTTTTGTTCGCATATATCAAATCTTGCAGAAAATTTATTTTTCTATTTGCATAAGTGTTTTTTTAGGTTGTGTGCTTTTGTTGATTTGCTTTATTGTACAAAGGTTTTTATTTCCTAAGCTATATATAATTTTAATTCAGTTATATATAGTTGCAAATTTATGATATAATGAATTAACAAAACGTACATCTTATTTTTGTTTTCTAACTTTTTTGTTTCCTCTTATAATGCATATCAACTTGCAAAAAATTACAAATTTAACTATAGTGTAAGGAAACTATGGTTCTTCTAATCCTAAGTGCTATAACTATGGTACCAAATATTTTTTTGGCTCTTTGTCCTCAGCCATAAATGTTAATGAGCATGTATGGTTTATGTAGCAACTTGTTTTTGCATTGCAATTTATTTTGATTCTTATTTATCATAGCTCATGTTAATAGTTTTGGATCTTTGGCCTACAATAATGAATCTTTGGTGAATGGTGAAGGATATATGTACTATTTGGATTCAATCATCCATTTTTTATAGCACAATTTCATTGCTATGAATATTAAATATATTAGTTATTTTGAACTTTGAAATCTTATGATAAATGTTTCATAGACCTATATAATCAATTTTACTTGGACATTATGACAAATTTTACTCTCTCACTAACATAGCATTTTTCCTAACAATATTCTCTTAGGTATTTTGTGTATTTATTATTTAACATATGCAACTTAGTACTCCAGGTATATTGTAAAAAAGACATTCAAAAATTTGTAAAATAATCTCTAAATCATTGGTGACATGAATGCGAATTTTTGATCTCTCATGTCACTTTAGGCTCTATGATTTGGCTATAACAATAGCTAATCAATATCATTGATAAAAATATCAATAAACTTCTATCTTTGGATGGTACTTCTGAAATATTGAAAACCTCTTGAATAGTTGAGCCAAGTGCTTTTATCCATTTATTCATTAAGCATAATAGAACTGTGTCCAATGTTAATTCAATTCCATTTAGCCCTGGATTCAAGAGAGAAAATACTATTTCCATGAATAAAATAATGAACAAAAATACGTCAGATGCGAATTTTAAAACAGATTTACAGAGTGTAACATAGAATGTGCCAACAATTTCTCTTCAACCACTTCTTCTTGGCGCTCCAATATTATCGATGAATCAATGAACTAAGCTCAATGACCATTAAAAACATGTGCACTGCACTTCAAACAGTGGAGTGAATGAGTGAATAGAAGAGCATAAATTTATGAATAAATAAATATGCATTTTTTAGGCACTTCTTACATATGATTCTTGGGAAGTTTTATCAAATGCACTTTGAGTTCATTGATCTCACATTTTATGTGCTTAGCATGCCAGTATTATGCACCCAGATAATCATGGGGCAGTTAGTAATGCAGTCATTCTTGAAGCTGAAACTAATCTCAATGGATTGCAAATTTTAATATTTCAATGTTAATATCATAATTAATCGCCTCATAGGTAATTTTTCCTATAATTTTTTGATTTTCAATCTAAGCATTTCTTTTATCATGTGCTTTTGCAAATAACCCATTTTTCTGGAATTCTTATGGGTTGTGTATTATATTGTTCCTCTTCTTGCAGAATGTTACAAGTTGTCACACTAGGTCAATGAATCGAGAAACTAAAAAAACAAGGATGATGTGAAGGTCATTTTTAGGTAAACCAACAAGCCATAAATAACATGGTTTTCTCTTGTCCTTTTTGAACTTTTTTGCTTTATATTCATACTAAGGTATTTTTTTCACAAGACAAATTATGATATATTGATTTATGCACTAGGTGGCTACAAAATTTCCCTATGTGCTTGAGCTCACTATTCAAATATTTGTGGGTGTCTAATTTCTTACACAATTACAGAAGGTATCAACATGATGTAAGCATCAATTCTATCCTACTAGCATTTTGCATATGCTCAAATAGTTTTAGGGTATGTTTTGATTAGGAAAAATATTATTTTAATATCTAGTGAAGTATAACTATTGTTATTCTAATAGAAAAAAAGAAAAGATAACATGCTTTCATCAACAAGGGAAAAATGCTCCTTGTTAGATATGAAGCAATCTATACATGGTTATTTTTGGTGTGTTAAAGCTTATATTGTCTCAGTTACCAACAATGTAGGAAATTTCATGCCTTTTGACCATTGTAGTCACCATGTCTTTTGGATAGTTTTCTATTTGGCTCGCTCTTAGCATAAAAAAATTTGCAAGTTTTCCTTCTTTTTCATATTTATATTTGTATTTTCTCATCCAATTTAACTACAACTATAGAGATGGTATTTTTTGTCTGAGTTATGAATAAAAAACATATTGACTAACATATAGTCAATCTAAGGATCCTTGCAAATAGAAAGCATCTCTATGCAACCCTAACCAGAATAGTTATTAATAATTTTTTGTCAAGAAATAACACAACGTATATATTCCAATCATTGGACAACATTCCATTTTCCTACTCGTTTTCCATAGTTTTGATTGAAATAGAGGCAAATGTTAGCAATTCTATTTCCTTTCATGTACCTGGTCAATGTTCATAGATTTCCTCTTACTCACTTTGCAATTATGCATTATGCAAGATACCCTCAAATTTTTGCCACATGAGAGAAAAAAAAATGCAAAACGTGATAACTATGATATATGTGGCAATATTAGTTATAATCTTCTCTATTTAGAGATTACGAATCCAAAATGTTCATTACTCATTTGTCCCTTCTATTTTGATATGGTTCTTATTTATTTTTTTCATTGGAATATCACCAAACATGATACAAGCGTATTCAAAGCTTTTTAACCTAAAAATATCCTTGATTACTTTGGAAGAAGATCAAAACAATGTTTGATTTTACTTGGAGGAGTAGTTCTATGCATAACAGGTATGTAACAAGCTTCGAGCTGCCTAAAGAATTTTCTTGGAGATTATCAAACACAGTTTACAATGGTAATGTTAAGTATGACACATGTAAACAATTATTTAGAAATCACCGAACCTAGTCTTCATTTCTAGCTTCAAGTAAGTAGATTGCAAAAAAAATTTAGACATTGAAAAATCTAGTCTTTATTGTTAATATTAAATAGGTAACACACAAGAACTAAAGCTACGATTACATATGTGAGTCATTTTTCATTCTCATATGTAATTGAGACATTAGCATAAATTAATTGAAGGCAAGAGGAATAGAATGGATATGTGTTACTGCTAATGTTGTTTCTACTTTGAAATCAAAATCCAATGCTTGTTCATTCCATGACCCATGTTTTGGAATTTTTTGATAGCAATCATTTAATTTAAATATTCATGGAATAATTTGCATTCCTGTTATTAGGTTAACTAGAACCCTTTTTTATTTTGTGCATCGCAAAATGAATAAAAACAAAAAAACCTTAAACAATTTTTTTCTTTTTGAAGCCTTAAGTCAGAGGTTGGATCCATGAATATTTTGTAAATAAAATTATAACCTCCTGACTACCTGACCACCCGACTAGCAAGTTAGGCCGACTACGATTTTTTATTATTATAAATAATCCACCCGACCATCCGACCTCAACATTGCCTGATTGTCCAACTACACGACCTAATGAGAACACCCGACTATGTTATGGTCGAGGAAAAGATAGAATAAATCAATCATAAAACTAAAAAATTCCCAAATTGCCTGACCTTCTGACTATACGATCAACCCAATAAAAAAAAATCCCTTGATTTGTGTCTAGTGTGGTTTTTTATATAGATTTTTAAAATTTTCCTTTTCATGTTCAATTGATTGTTTTTTAAGACAATAATAAATTTCCTTGTGCTTTCTCAATTCATGAAAATAAAAATAGTTGGCCTACTTATGAGAAATTAATGAACACATTTAGTTGCGATTTTTTCATATTTTAAACAAAATTTTAAGAGTTTAGAGTGTTCTCCCTGCATGTTGTTTTCATAATTCTGGTTCGAAGAAACCTTGAATTAAGGAAATGTGGTGCCAATTTAAAAAAAAATTGTGTAATCATAATATCATTTTACAAATTCTTGAATTCAATTTCAAATTTTACTTTATATACATATGTATATATATACTTTTTCACTGTTCACCCACAATTAAATGCGAAAAAAGCACCCAACCATCAGACTGGTCAGCTAGCCGACTACTCGACCTAAAGACAAAACCCGACTATGGTATAGTCAGATTCAGAATAGAAGAATAGTCAGATTCAGAATAGAACAAATCAATCATAAAAGAAAATACTGCCTGACCTCTCAACCGTGTAATCAACTGAATAAAATATTATTTTTGTTGATTTAGGTGCAGTCTGATTTTAATAAATATTTTCAAAATTTCCCATTTCACGTTCAATTGATTATTTGTTAAGTCAATAATTAATTTTCTAATGCTTTCTTGATTTCAGAAAAGAAAAACAGTTGGCTTGTTTATAGGAAATTATTGAACACGTTCAATTGCGATTTTCACGTTTTTCTAAAAAAAATTCTAAGATTTTAGGCTATTCTGCCTGCATGGTCTTTTCTCAAGTCTTGTTCGAAGGAAAATTGAATTAAGGAAACATAGTACTAGTTTCAAAAAATTCAGTGTAAGCATAATATTATTTTTTTAGAGATTCTTGAATTTAATTTGAAATTTGAAATAAAAAAATCTTATATATGATCTATTAGTCTTTACAGGTCATAAAATGGCAAAAAGGGAAACTCTCAAGTGACAAATTTAAGATTTTATGGTGTTCTTCCTGCATGCTCTTTTCTTAAGTCTTCTTTGAAGAGGAACTGAATCAAGGAAACAAAATACCAGTTTCAAAAAATTCCATGTAAGCATAATGTTATTTATTTTATAAATTCCTGAATTCAATTTCAAATTTTGAATAAGAAAAACTTATATACGTTCTCTTAGTGTTTACAACTCATAAAATTGCAAAAATGGGAAATTTTTTGTGTAAGATTTTAGGGTGTTCTACCTACATGCTCTTTTCTTAAGTGTTGTTTAAGAAGTACCGAATTAAGGAAACCCAACACTAGTTTCAAAAAATTATGTGTAAGCATAATGTTATTTTTTTTAGAAATTCCTTAATTAAATTTCAAATTTTAAATAAGCAAAACTTATATATGCTTTGTTATTGTTTATAGGTCATAAAATGGGGAAAAGGGGAAAATATCGAGTGGAAAAGAAACAAATGGAGCAAATTAAGGAAAATATTAAGGGGATGGATGATCCACTACGAGAGAAAGTCAACTTCAATGCATTCCTCATCTCAGTTTCAACTTATAAAACACAAAAATATGGTACGATGAGCTGGGAGGAGATATTTAAATTATTTGAGCAAAGAGAATGGTTAAAAAAAAAAAGAACTAACAAAGGAACTATTGAAACAAAGAACAAATGATTTGAAGCAATTAGAGCAACATAGTTACATAAATTAGTAGTTAGGGAAAGAATTTTTCCCTATTATCACATGGTTTCATGGATTCTCTCTCACTTTGATATTAAAACTTGAATAATATCATACCATTAATAAATTGTCATAGCTTCCTCGAAAGCTGAAGTCTTATCGACCATATACAAGCTCAGTTCCTCAGAAATCCACCTTAGTGTTGATTTCCTTTATAAGTTTCAAAGTAGTGTCTTGAAGAAATGTCAAGAGAATTATGATATAGTAATTGAAGATTGGTTGAGAGAAGAAGAGCAAGGTTTCAAGCTCAAAGCAAAAAAGGAATATCCCATAGCTATTTTTAAGAAGCATGTTATATTTCTTATTAAAAATCTAACCAGATTATATGGGGAAGAAGAACATAAGCTTGAAAAATTTAATGGATCCCAATAATCCATATCATTTTGAATGAGGTGAAACGCCTAAACTGGGCTGACATCTTGTCGTGGAATATCATAGATTCATTAAAAATGTCATTATCATCTCCCCTCAGGTTCAAATATATTTTCTGTTTGTATGCCTATTTGATAGATATTTTTATTGCCTATGTTATATTCCTAGTGATGAAATGGAATTACTTGTCTAACCAACAACTACCTATTCAAAATTATGCTCCTATTCTATCGGAGTCCAATTTTAAATATTATTTTTATGATATTTTCCATTATGTTTTGATTCATTTCCATTAATCTTGTTTGGAACAATACTTCCCAGAATAAGTGATAATTTGAAAGAAGGCCTAGAATCAATAGGTGATTGGTTTATTGAGGAACTATTTTCCTACATCATAGTTTTTGGAAGTGAAGTTCATCCCCATATTATGCCCTGATATATCCAAAAAATACTTGTTTTGAGGGAAGTGGCTAATTAGGATGTTTTGAATGGGAAAGCGAAAAAGTTGAGTAAGCTATAAAAGAAACTCTGGCCTAATTTTCCAGTCAATTTTGGTAACATCAATATCCGAGACAATGGGCACAGATTCAAAGAATCCGAAGAGCTTAAGGAAATTTAGTTATTTCCTTTTCCTCATTATGACTATGATCCTAGAGGTCTCATTGGAATTCATTATGTAACAATAAGTTATATAAACAAATTTATTCATCAAAAACCCCTTTTTGATGATATTTTTATAAACATTGATAATTTTCAGCAGGCTGTTGAAAGAGGAAAACTCTTAAATAGTTAAACAAGACAACAATTTAAATAATTTAGGGAGAATTTGTTTGAAAATTTCCCAAAGGAAAAGGCTCTCCACCTCAACATTTCATTCAAATAGTTAAGTCCTACTGAATTTTTGTAGTTTAAGTTCAACAAACTCACTTCAAAACCTTGTATTGTTTCTCAAAACGAACAAGGGGTAGAAATCGAAAAAACATAAGATTTTGTTGTCATAGGTAAATAAGATGAAGTCACAATAATAAAAATCTTGAAGAGAAGCAAGAAAGCACAGGAATAAAAAAGACTCCAAAAAATTAAAAAAATTGAACAAGAGATTATCGTGATTAATTCTTCTAAGAAAACAGAGAAAAAGAAACCAAAAACTACAAAAGTGAAATAAATGGAAGTAGATAAGGAGAACGAAAGACATGTATCTACTAAAACTGGCACCAAGAAAAATGAGCAAAAAATGGATTGGATACTATATCTGTCGTATCTCCTCAAGCATTAGAAACCCCCATTTCTACTAAGATTCCTTGGGAATCATTTTTGTTTAAACCGGTTTTTGAGTTCTAGCCAATTGCAGATATCATCCCTTCTTTGATAGATTATTATTTTAATACTAAAAAAAAAATAGTTGTCATAAGAACAAAGTAAAGGAAACATGATACTCTGGAGACTGTATTTGAATTTAGCTGGCAGGCTCAGGGAGACGTAAAATAAAAATCTCAAGAGTCCTCTCAAGCGTTAGGGGTTTTTTTAAATTATAATCAAAATCATTTGAATGTACTTACAACTTAATATGATAATAGTTTACAAAAAAATAAATTTTTGAAGGAAAAATTGAAGAAAAATGAATTGTTTAATGAAGAAAAATGGCAGAGGAATTTTGCCACTTTAGCTCAAGGATTTGTTGTAGAAAGGGAAAACATACAAAATAATTTTCAGAAAGAATTTAAAGAATCAAATGAAAACATGAACAAGAGATTCAGGAATTGAGAAAATTACATGAAGATCAAACCCACATATCGAAGCAAGAAGCAAAAAATAATTCTGAGATTATGGTCACAACTTTGAAACAGAAAATTGAATCTCTTAAACATCAACTCAATGAGAATCAACAGGAAACACGAAGTATCAAAATTTTCAAGGATCAAGCTTTACAATTTTGTCTAATTTTAAGGAGGAATCAATAAAATTTCTATAAAAACATGGATAAAATCAATATTTTATCAAGAAACTAAATATTTAAATCAAAGAATTGATTCATTTTTAGAAGAAGACAAATCAATAAAAAACAAATTTCTATCTATTATTGACTGGGAAAATGAATTTCAATCTAAAGAATTTCCAAAAGTTTCTGAGAGAGATAAAAGAATGATGATTACATCCTTAAGTTGTAGGGAGAAAGAGGAAAAAGAAATGAGAGCATGCATACAAACAACATATGAGCAATGTTCAACAATTTGGGAAAAATGGACAAACTTTATAGAATAATTTGACCTATCAAGTGCCACGTCAAATTAAAGGAAGCAGTTCAAGGAGAATCAAAATAGTCTAAAAAAGATCTTGTTGCCAAGGACCATGTAGAAATAAAAAAAATTAAATTTTGGAAACAACAAAGTTTCCAAAATTTTCTGCAACTTCCTTTTGAACAAATCAAGCTTATTGGCAAGTTTGAGGTCAAATATCAGAAAAAGAAGAAAAATGTACTAGTATTTATTGCCAGTTGCTGATCAACATCAATCAGTTTCCTTTTATTTATTTCTTTGCAATGTACTAGATGTAATCATAATGGGAAACTTATATCCAAGTACATGCACCTCACTTGCTACTTGTTATTAATTACGAAGATTCTGAATATGAGGAAATGATACCTGCTTGTCTTCCAGATATCAATTGAACAAACATATTTTTAGAATTGAGTATTTAATTTCAGAAAATATGTTGATTTTCTTGTGTCAAGACCTATTTTAAATTTTTTAGTATTTATCAACCTTTATTTGTTGGTGCAAAGGGCCCAGAATCATTGAAGACTACATACTTGGATGTTTTTAATCAATTTTGAAGTACCATCTTTATTGAAAACCATTTTCAATGTTCATGTGTGATGAGCTATGAGATTATGTCAATACATAATTTTAATTACTTCATAAATGCCTATGATATTACTCCATGACTTATTTTGTTTGATTCTGAATGAATATTTGATAATTCTGTTTAAGATTCCTTATAGCAATATTGCAATTTACATCTTTTTATCATCAAGAATTAAAAATTTGTTAATTTACTTATTAATAATTGATCATTGCAATCTAGTATTCAAATATAGACACATTTTCTCTAGTCTACAAGATATAAATATTTATTTATTTGTTTTAAATTGTGCATGTGTAGATATTCCAGAAAATACCAAAAAATATGTTTGAATAGGATCAAAACCTGAAAATATTTTTGAAGTTTCTATTTAAATCTTCAGCAAAAACTTATGTGTTCGATTTTCTGAATTCAATTCCAATTAGGATTTTAAATCTGATTGTATTATGCGTAGTGTTATGATCATTTAAATCCTTTAATGGTTGCTATTTAGATTGGTTAAATAATTGTAGCAGACCGTTTTCATATTTTGTAAATTATTAGAATACATTACATATTTTTTCTTAGTTTTAGATAGGAAACTAAATATTTGTTACAGGGGGTATATGACCATACCAAATGGAAAAAATATATAATTGGAACTTTGATTGGCCAAATACTCACTTGTTCCAAGAGTATTTTTTCCACCTGTCAACAATTCCTTATGTAAATTGGATGCAAGGATAGTAGTTGTTGCAGTCATAATTGTCCCTTATCCTTGTTGACATTGGTAATGATTATAATATAGAAGACTCATATATTTCTTGTTATAATGTTTATCATTTTATATGACGCAATGGAGTTACTATTCTTTTCAACACTATTCTATAAGTTTCCCCAAGAGGGTACATTCCATTAGTTTTTGTTGCAGTATTGTTTCTTGTAATGTATGTGTGTCATTATGTCCATGAAAACAATTAATCCTATGAGATGAAGCAAAACACGACACCTGATTTCATGTTGAACTCGGGTTCGACACTGGGTGTGCCTAGAGTTCCAGGAGAAGAGTTACTATACACACAATCAACACAAGGAGTTGGAGAAATATTTGCACATTTCGTCAAAAAATTATCTTCCATTTACTATGCTATTGTCTTCATATGTGTCAAGTATTCAAATCTGAATACAACTGCAACTAGAGAACTCTTCTTATTTAGTTGTTGTTAGTGTCAGTATTTGCATCCTTCCACCGGTGATCAAAATTAACTCTTTCATGTCATGTTAGAGGTCCCATTCAGAAATTTTTTGTCATTCCACTAGGTCCTGCAAAAATTTGGTCACTTGGTGCAGATTTTAATCAAGGTTAACTCTTTTAAAAAAATGTCATCTCATCACTTGCTGGCTCATTTTATCACTATGTTGAGTGTCCATTATTCATCAGTCTTTATCACCTTTTTATTCATATCATCATGAAGTCCATTCAATCAATGTGTCCATTAGGTCTCAGGGTTTTCAAGGTACATTAAAACATCATTTCGATTGCATAAAATACCAAAAAGACTAAGGGTGATCAATAAATTCACTTTACCGTGTAAAATTGAATTGTAAATATGAAATTTTTATTCCATTATGTAATTTTATGTTTTCTCAATATGCAATAAGTTCATGGTTCTAAGGTAGCTACCAACTCAAAGTTTCATATGCCAAGAAAGCTCAGAAGTTTCGAAATCTGAAGTGTTCTCAATCTATCAAGTTATCAAACTCCAAAGATCAAAAGCAAAAGTGAAAGGGAAAGGTTCCAAGGTTTAAAGTGAATGAGAAGAAGAAAAGTGGGTCCCAAAAGAAAATTCATTCAAATCACCAAGTATAAATCCCATCATAAGACAAAGAAACCACTCATTTTATCTCCCAACCATCGAGCTCCCACTCGCTCAGCTCGAAAATCAAGTTTGCAGGGTAGAAATTCAAATTTTTGGGTGGCGCTGCACTCCTAGAGGCAAGGCACTGCGCTCTTGGTAAATGCGCTGCACTCCTGGAGAAGGACGCTGAAATCCTGGAGGATAGGCGTTGTGCTCCTACAACTAGCGCTGCGCTCCTGCCAAGTTTCACTCACAACCTTCAAAACTTTGTGCAAGTGCTTCTAATCACCAAATAAGGGTTTCTCCACCTCATGAAAAGTAAGCAACACCATTTTTTTCTCTCCTAGAATTTCCCATTTTCAAATGTGTTAAATTTCTTATTCAAATTTGCAAAGTTCTTAAGCTAAGAAACCCTAGATTTAATTCCTATATCCCAAAATTATTCCCTAGACCCTACATTCCATTCCCACATCACAGTAAACCCTAATTCTATCCCTACACCACTAAATCCATGTTCCCAAACTACATTTCCCAAAACCCTAGCTCCTAGACTACAAATTTCCTAGGTAGCTTCCATATACCTATAATCAATTTCCCCACCTCATTTCCCTAAGTATTTTGATTCCATATCAGTCCCTTAAGTTTCTTAACCCCCTTCTGTATTTCCCCAATTTTTCCTACTCCCATCCCCACCCCTAAACCTATTTTCCACTCCCCTTTCCCTTCCCTAGGGTTTCAAAAATAAAAAACACCATGGAGGAGGAAGACAAAGATTTCATGGAGGAGGAGGAGGACAGAGACGAAAGAAGACCTCACAAGGGAGGAAGAATTTTGAGGCTTGAACCTACTAACACTAGAGAAATGATGTCCTCACCATGACAGTCTCTTGCTTCGAATATGTTGGTTGCCTTGATTTCTGTGAATTGATCCAAAGAGTTCAACACCACCCTATTTTGAGCAGAGTTTTCATCTCAAACCTTAAAGACAATCAGGTGACCCTTGCAGGTGTGACCTTCACCATATCCACACCTATAATTGTTGCTGCTACAAGGATACCTAATATGGGTGAGAAGTGGTTTAAAGCCAAAGACCTGGATGACCAGTATTATGAACCATTCATCAAACCAAGGTACAAAAATGAGAGAAAGAAAGTCTTCCCTTTCAATTACCTTCTTGATAAGTATACCCCCATGATGAAAATCATCATGAAGTACTTCTCTTGTGAAGGAAGGTTCTCCAGACTTTACACATATCATATTAGACTGCTTGTGCACTTCACAAGAGTCAAGTTTTTGAACATCCCATACTATTTGTTCAGGAGCATAGAAAAAATGGCCTACATAGTACAAAAGAGAGAATATGATCAGCAAGTGAACAACCTCTTCCATCACTCTTTGATCAAAATCATTGTGCTCCATCATCTAAACCAGTTGCACATTTCATGGGATACCTTCATTGCCAATGATGTTTTCACTACTCCACAAGCTCAGCATGATGAAACCATCCCTCCTTCATCTCAACCCTCTGCATCTATTCTTCCATCAGTTTAGCCTACTAGACCCATATCATCACCATCAATGCTATTTCAGAGTCAAATTGGGTCATCTAGTAGAGTTGTGGTCAAAGAGCCTAAAAAGACCAATGAGGTTGAGAAAGATAAACAGGTCAAACCCTATTAGAGGGGACCTAGGCAGGTGTTTGCTCCACATATTGTGGAAGGGACCTTCCCTTATTCATCAGCAAAGTAGGTACATCAGGATGAGCATCATAAATAGGCAGTTGTGCACGAGGAAGTCATGCAAGAGGATGAGGATTCTCATGATGAGGAAACAGATTTTAACCTAGTCGACTTGGATCAGAAATATGATCATGGGGCCTCAAGCTTAATTTTCAAAGTGAAGGATGCCCAAATCAGAGAGTTGCAAACTAACTTAGACAGAGCTCAGTTTGACTTTCATTTCTTGAGCAGGATAATAAGAAGCTGAAAGATCAGAAAGTTCTTATGGAACTAGAGCTGCTAAAAAAAAAATGAGGTAAATCCATGATGTCACTTGATGATCCTGATCATGATGACATTCAAAGTCATAGAACAAGACCTAAGACAAGAGGTCTTAAGAGGGCTCTACAACAACAAAGTATTGAGGAATAAAAACTCAATTTTGAGGAGAGGATTTCCAAGGAGGTTGAAGATGATAGAGAGATATGGCTTGATAGGGTCAACATCCACCTTTAGAAACTCCTCCACAACGTAAAAAAATACAAAAAAATGCTCAGAAACATGTCTAACAGGTATATCACAAGAAACAAGGTCTGTAGCATTAAACTCAAGCAATTGCAAGAGAAACATAAGCAAACCCTAGCCAAGAAAAAGGAAGGAGACAAGATTGAAATCCTTGCTGAGGCATCTCTCATTGCTTAGCATACTTCATTAGGCTTCCAAAAAACAATTTTGAAGGATTTTTGAGTAAAGTTTTGAATTTTTTGGTTTTTGCAAATTTCTGACATTTTTTAGCACAGCTAGACTTCTAGGGGCGCAACGCCCTAGGCGTTGCGCTTATTCTAGAGGCCTCGAAATGAAAAAAAAGACTACCATTGGATTCATAAGGCATAAAATAGTCAATTTAGACACTTTTCTAACCAAATTTTTGCAATCTGGCAGGGAAAAAGTTCAAAAAACACCCTAAATATCATGTTTTTGCCCTGTTTTTAAGCTAGGCGCTGTGCTCCTGACCAATATTTGGAGATTGACTTTTTGGAGGGTCAAAACTTATCATTTTTGGAAACCAAGGATAGTTTTGGAAACTAGACAAGACATGATTTTCTATGAGCTATCCTGGGCTCAATTTGGACATCAAAAACCCCTTCAAAAGTTGAGCTGAAGATGGCACTGCGCTCTTGACCAACAACTGATATTTCTGAATTTTTCTCTGTTTTTTGAGTTTCATCATGGAAAATCATGTTTTTACCAATGTAAATGATGTATTTAAATGTAATTACGATGTTTTTGAGTTACCTAGGAGTAAATACATTAGGTAAAAGTATTTTTGAGGATTGATGAATCCATTTCACTAAAGTTAGGGATGAGTCAGTTTGACATCCCTACTCTCTAGGTTTACAGTTCAGAATTTTGTGGATCAGCTCCACAACTCAAGGATTCGACCCCTGAGGTTGGGAGAATTTGTTTCATGCCTATATATTTTTCTTATTGAGTCATTTCATAGGTTGGATTTTGTTGTACTGATCAGAGACACTAGTGTATTTCAGATTTTGGCAAGAATATATGTTCTTTCACCGTGTACGAGAACTTGTCTAGGGGAGGATTTCCCGCTTACCTGCGGTAAAGCTTTCAGCGGTTCTTCCATACCAACTTGGATGAGTTGTAGCTATTTTTGTGGGATTCATTTGGTACTGTACTTTGGCATAGTTTCTTCTTCTCTTGCATATGTATGAATGTTTTGTACTTTACATTTTCATTCTAGTTCTATGATATGTTTTATTCTCAATTTTGATAGGTAGAATACATATTTTATGCTATGTTTTGGGAGAATCAAAATATTTTGTTTCATTTATTCAGTTTAAAAAGAATTCATGTACTTCCATGCTCTTTTTAGAACCTCACAAGTCTGATCCATCTCATCTAAGAACCCTAAAGTGTTAGAGTGCCTACCTATCATGCCCCATCAGATGCCTGCAATTCTGATCTTATTTTCCCACACCTAGTTACCTCTTTGACCTAATTCACTCATCCTACACCCAAATCAACCAATCAAAACCCCTGTGCTACTATACCTAGCCTAAAACCTAATTGATCCAACCCTCTTGGTTGTGATACCTTGGAGAGAGCCCTCTCCTGCCTAGTATGGCTAACTACTTGGTGAGAGCTTGGTCTGTAGTTACCTTTTCTGGTCTCTTCTCAGCCTCAAAGATCCATTGGAGTGCTGACAACTACTTTGATACCAAAGGAAACAAATGTAGAAATGTATTGATAGGTATGGATGTAAACACAGATAAACATGAAATTTTGGCTTTGACAACGAGTTACTGAAATTCAAGAAAGACTTTATAGTGTCACATAAAACATACACTCATGATATCAATAATTGACCTAAGACTCAAGAAAATAATTGCAACTGTGCAAAAAATATAGTATTTTGAAAGCCTCTTGGAAAAAGCCAAATCTAGTCTTATTTATCTCTTTTTTATATTGATCCAGTTCAGTGGAAAGTTTCTTAATATTCTTGAACTACACATCTCTTTGTTTAAAATAGGTTAAATATGTAACAATAGTGGCAACAAGAAATTACTTGAGCTTATTCTTCAGCTATTTTCCATACCAATTAAAAAATTTTATCTTACAGTATGGAAAATAATCTTTAACTTCTCGCCAAATCAATTAAAAAAAATATCTCACAATCTCGATAGCAGCCTAAAGTGTTGGACGAGGGGTCTCCTAGTCTATTTTCCTTAAAGGTAAACATAGTAAATAACTTCTCTGACACATAAAATTCATTTGGATCCTCACATTCCTTGCTCACAGAGAATGGCAATCACCAATTGTATATTGGCACGCGGCAGTACATCACGGGCCCGCCAATACAACAAATAGGTGAATAGTTGGGGCATACAATTTTGTTACTTCGCGGCATCATGTTTCTCCTGACTCCCAACTTATCGACCTAGTCGTGGTCTGTTCATCGTGAAGCTTGTAACTTGCACTCCTTCCAACCACCCAACCCCCGACCTTTAACTTAGTCAATTAAAAATAACACATAGGTCCTTCCACTACCCATACAACCTGAACTCCAACTAAGTAGCGATGGAAACCAATTTTCTTATCCTATTATCCAAGTATTACACTGTCCTTCGATATCTCGGTTATCCGCCTGGATGTGTGGTCCCTGTAGATAATTCACATCCAATGTCCAATCGTACAAGAGAATAATCCCACTGCTCCAATCAGAAGCTTTCATGCCCGTGGTCCTGACTGCAATAGGATAATCCTTATCCAATCCTTTCTTTAAATTTGGAATTTCTCCCCTTTTCTCCAAAAAAAACACCCTTTTCTTATTATTCAAGAATGGCTGCCTCATGGCTCTTTGGCTCTTGACCACACAAATCCTTCATTGGATATTTCTGCTCTCTCCCCAAAGACCGGGTCTACTACTTCACGAACTACCACGAGCTATTTCCTCTCGACTATGGAGTTTTATCAGGGGTTCATTCGGATTATAGATCTAAATCAGACCCTTACCACTCTATTGAATTCATAATAAGGTGTTCCACGACGTTATCTCTTTTGAGCTTGGGTGATAGCTACAATGAGGGATTACTATCCCGTGACGTTTCTCTGCCTTCAGACAGGGAATTCCTCGCATGGCGGCGTAGGTCCTCCTGCATCTCTTATCTAACATAATCCCGGTGCCACCTTAAAATATGGTTCCACCTCACCTGTCACATGCCAACTATTCCAGAATCCTCTTGATATCTCTCAGCAACCCCTTGAGACTGCTCATGGGTAGCCAAAGCATTTGGTTATTGGCATGGGCTTGTGACCCTCATTTCCAAATTCCCTGTGGCAATAATGGAGGCTTGTGCAAAACAAATGCTAAACCCTATGGAAGTATGACAATAGGACATGGTCATCTCAATGATATTTCCTTGATATTTCACATATTGTTCGCCTATCCACACATCACTTTGTAAATAGATATCCTGATGTACACATTGACCGACTATGGTGAACATAGGGTATTTCTTATAAATTTGTACATTAATACAAAGGGTATCATAACCCAATTATTATAATTGATCATGGTTTGCAATTAGAATAAATCATTGAGTTCCTTAACTTCAGTTATTGAATTATTTATGATACCATTAAGCATTTAGCAACACTGTTATGGGACTCTTCTCCATCTCAACATCTGACACTCTGTGATTACTATTGTTTAATATATTAACTTATTTAATTTTTCATGTAAGAATAAGACACATGTACCCATGCATAATCATAAACATAATAAATATACAAATAAGGAAAATATCCCTTCACAATTGCATCAAAGATATATACAAAACAACAAATAATGCAATCGTTGTTTATCCATATATATTACAATGATAATGCATCATGACCCCTTAATTATAAATAGTAATAATAAAATATTTATCTTTTTGTCTGTAGTGAGTCTGAGTCTGACCCTCTATCAACGTACTCTTTTCCAAATGCCTCTCTTTCTTTAGGGGTGAGTTTCCTGTCCCTCCATTACTACTGCATCCTTGTTGTTGCAATCCCTCCATAAATTCTGTCCTATTTTTCAAGCATGGGCTTGAAAAATTTCCTTGGACCATTTAATTTATGGAACCAAATCGTTTACTTCATGCACCACTTGGTATTTAATGTTTGTCGTCAAGTTCAGGTCTCTTCTTTGCACAATAAAATGTACCAACCCTAGCAGGAATTCTCCATCCCTAGCTCTAGAATCCATGTCCCAAGACTCAATCCCCCTTTTTTTGTTATTTCAAATATTGAAACATATGTACATTATTTTTACAATGTGGCTCATACTAGAACCTTGGGTTGGATCGTCACATAGATAATAAAATTTTATTCAAATCCTGAAAACTAATAGTCACCACAACTCCTTTTCTGTTGTTTATTATTGTTCCCTGATATAATGTAAAGTGGAGTAAATGTCAAAGTGCTCCAATTGTTCTCCTATTTGTTGTAAGAAATAACATTTCTACTAAAATAATATTTGAAAATATAAGTAAACAACCAAACAAAGTAGTACAATGTTTTTTCCTATTTAAATAAAAAAACAAAGACACAAATGTCATTTTGGAAAAATCTAAGTAAAATTAATTTTTGCAAAACATAAATAAATTGTTTTTTCCGTCCCATGTAAATACATACCAATAAAAATAGGTTTAGCTTGAAAATAAAATGATCATTTATTGAAAGTTGATGTTTTGCTTGAATTAAGAACTATCTATAAAATTACACTTAGAAATTAAAATTCAATATTTTGAAATTAGAAATTAAAACTGAATAGTTTGGAATTAGTTTCAAAATACTTAGGCTTATTATATCTTTGTTTTTCTAAACTTTCCATTTATTGTAATTGATTTCTTATTAAATTTACCTATATGTTTTTCTGTATGCATTTAATTTTTTAATCTGTGTTCTTGATTTGACATCAAAGGTATAGCTGAAACAACTTTATGTAACTTATGTGTGTGAACTTGAGTTATATCTGATGTGTTAAAGACTTATGTTGTAATGGCTTCATATTCATACATAATATTTTAAATAAATAAACTAAAAAATATATGCACACAATTCATGTAACAAATAAGCAGTGACATGCCACCACATGTCTCTTGTTAGATTATTGATTTTGATTTTTATCATTTTATTTTTCTCTTAACTGTATTTTACATATGATTTTTATTATTTTATTATTTTTCTTCTAATGGTTATTTCATTTGACTTTTGACCATATTATTTAGTTCTTAAGACTCTTTCCTATATATACATATTGTTGGATCAAATTCTCTTAATCTTTTTGTCCTTATGATGAATCACATTGGTTGGTTCATAACGCGTCAACTCCAGAATATGCATGTGATTGATCTGGAAGAGTTATTTCTCTAAACATTATGAATCACAGAAGCTTGAGTTCAAAGAAGCTTAAAACATATCTTCCCATTAATAATGGGACTTTTCCATTACAATCAATTCCATCATGGCTCACTAGCCTAGCAAAATAATTAACATTACAACACAAGACTATATGTATTCATTGCCAGATGTACCAATTTTTTTTCAAGATTTTTCATTTCCCTCGCAGCCTCAACCTATTTATGGGTTTACCTTTGGGTGCAATCCAACCAAAACCCCTTATTATTAAATTATTACTACGAGTGAATAAACCTTACTATGGGCTAGTAACAATTACTATGGTTTATTACATCCAAAATTAGCCCAACAACTTTCCTTATTATTCGCATTTTCATGTGCTATCCTTTGGTTGACCTTCCTATGGAGTTCCCTTTTATGTGATGCTCCTCTGCGTATATCCCCAAAACTTGTGCCCCGAAAAAATTGCTTCAACAGGACCCCAACACTCACTTGTGGCTTGTCATCGAGCCACTTAGTCTTTCTTTTATTCTATTGAGGGCACTATCTCCTTTGTTGTCATGACAATTTTTTTGAAGTTTTGCTTCACAATATCCACATTTGTCTTGAATTCCTTTACTTGCGCTAAAATCCCTTTAGCCACCTCCACTGTAACAGGGGTATTTTGTTTTTTCTTCCCCTTCTTGCATTGCTTGTTTTACTGTCTATTTTGTTATCCAATCTTATTTGTGACCCTGAGTGCTTCATATTGCAAGGTCTAAATATTTTATGCCAATGTCTGCTAATCGAATCTCATTTGATTGATCTACTTGCTCAACTATGCATTCTCCAAAATTTCAGCCTTGCGCTCATTTATCGACAATGTGTTCAAATTGTCTTTGCAATTCTATGCCTTCTCCTGCATTGTTTTGATCTTTTGCTCCACTTCTTTGGTCTCTTAACCATTTAGAAACCTTGTATAGATTCACATCCCCTCTTCATAAATCTTGCTACACACTACATCCAGTCCTTTGATCTACTGAATAATCATTTTTTTTGCCTAATCCTTCTCTCTACGATGTCGTTCCTCTGGTGGAGTGCTTGGATTTGCCTGCGAATCCAAATCTACAGCTTTGGCCTTGAGAGCCTGAATGGACTCACCAATATTTTTTAAGTTCCTCTTTGTTGGTATATCTTCCTCCATTGAGGCCTTTGGGAGCTTGTTGTATAACTCCTCCATTTCTTTCCTCAACTTATCTTCTCTTTTTCCACTACCAACTACATCTTTTCTTCCTGTAGGGCCTCATGACATGTTGACAATTGTGCCAAATCTACTATTGTTGTAGATGCATGGAACTTTAATTCCTGTCTAACAATTAGCTGCAGTTGATGCAAACTTTCCTGTGATAAATGTGACAAGACTAGTTCCACATGACTTTGGCCTTGTGCACATTGTTGTATATCTATACTTGGGAAGTCCATCACCTTTGGAAATATTTACTTTTTGTGGTTCTCTCCTGATGTCGAGGATGGCTGGGATTGCAACATTCTTGTGTTGGTCACCTTGGTTGTGCGTTGCGCCTCTGTTTTTTCTGTCCCTATATTTTATACCATGGAAAATTTACTACACTCCAACACTTGTTGTAGTTTCTCCACCTACTCCTGCATAATTATTTGTATCAATTGCTGTCATGCTACTTTTTTAAGCACTTCTTATATTTTCTCATTAACTTGTTCCCTGATATTTTCGAAATCATCATCAAATAATGACTGGATTTGGGTGACCACTTGTTTCATTGCTTTCCTTTTCATTTTCATGTGGGAGGTTCCTTCTTCTACTTTCTAATGCTAATTATACTTATCTCCCACCTGCACAATGACTTCTTCCTGTGATTCCCTTGCACTATCTCCTTGCTATGTTTCTTGCGTAGACTCATGAAAAAAATATTCCTTACTTATTTTGATGATATTTTCCTCATTTTTTCCCTCCATTATGACTTTCCATTCTACTTCCCCTTCATTGATGATGTCACTTACTTCTAACTTTGTTAGCCTATAACAATTTTGGAGCCACTAGTTCCCAAGGTCCATTTTGGGCTGAATATAAACGAAATGTGGGGTGGCTTTAAATTATGCAATCCTCTTGTATGCTTCCAACACATATGGTAGTATTCATGGTATTCTCTTGATCATATATCTAACCACCTCCTTGTACACATAAAATGTTAAGTTGTTTTCCAACTACCTTTGTTTATGTGCGACATTCTGTAATTAGGCATTTTGGGGCACCAAAAATGGTTTGTGCACAATGTTTGGAAACTATGTTTCCTCTGACTCCCTCCATGTTACTAAGGTGATAAAAATAAAGAGCCATACATAGTGTAACTCTGTGTTTTTTTCATGTGCTTCCTTATAGTCTATCAAAAATTGGTTTAAAAAAAATGCGACCCAATTCATCTAGAACCCTATTGAACACTTTGTTGTTTTCACAATCACTCCTACCAATACCTGGTCTTTGTGAAATTTTCATAGTAATTTTCATGCCATAACTTGGGAAATAAACTTTATTATGTATCCATTGATGTTGGATATTTTGAAGCTGCAAAAACCCCTGTTTGTGCCATTTTTTTCTTTCATCTCCTTGGTTATGGATTTCTCCCTGCTTTTGTTTGTGAAAAATGGTTCTAAGTCTTCAATTTTTGTAGGTAACCCTGTGATTCTTGCAATATCATTGGAGTATATGGACACCAGCTAGTCCAACCAAAGGAACCCTCCATGGATTCAGCTCAAAAAGTATTTGACATTGTAATATTCCTTTTTAGGAAAATCAACAATATTGACACAAAAAATGCAGTTTTCAGAAAATTATGCTATAATAATGAGGAAAAACACTTAGCTCAATTATTTTATGTATTATAGCCCTAAAATATATAAGGTGATCAGAAAAAAATAATTCTAGCTAAGTTAAACAGATCTCCCAAGCCCAATATAGTCTAAAAACACCCAAACCCCATGACTACTGCAACACAGAATTTATGAAGCATATGACAGCGCAATTTAATGAGGGTTTCTGCTAAATAAACATAGAAACAAATATACCAGATAATATGTTACTCCAAGGGCTGAGAAAATGGAGATCTAGTCTCTTTTACACAATCTTAAGATAACCCAGCAAGGGTTTCTTGAAAGCACGAGGTACAAAAAGTAGATCTACAGATCTATGACTGAAATCACGTTTTCTGACGACAGATCTACATACATATGGCTGGAAAATACAAGAAATGGATGAAAATTCTCCTTGCTAGCTTTCTGGGAGAAATATTCATCCTTTCCCTAGGAAGCTAGCTCACAAACAGGGGTTTTAACCCTTCCACTGCAACACCATGAAAAATAACGTAGTTTATCGAAGGGAATTTGCTGTGGCTATAGGTGACTTCTTGAAACAATGTCTGATGGTGGAAATATAGCCCAGAATACTCCTCTTAGATCCCTTCACCAAGTTCTCCAAGAAAGAGTATGGAATTCCCGCATGAAAACACCTTGTACTAAATAGTGCAGCAAACCCAGCTAAACAACTGAAGCATGCAAGAAGTCATAAGACTAAAAAATAAAAAAATATTTTGAATGCATCTCATGGCTTCCATCCCTTCCCTTTTATCCTTGGTGAGCCTCGTCATCCTTGGCCCCACTCATTTACGAGGTTGCTTCCTTGCAAAGACTCCTCCTCCAAAACTGCACTGTTCCCACTAGCTCCACTCTCTCCTTTGGCAGTGCTATTGATTTGGTCAACCTTGATCTATTTCACATGCATTTCTCCCCTTTCACACTCAAGGTGAATTTATTTTTCCTACCTAAACTGATCCACATTCACACTGGAAGTGTTTTATTCCTACTAAAGATATTTAAGGGTCTCCCTACCCCATTTATTCTTCTAGACTGAAAAATAGAGCAACATATAATATTCCAACTAGCAATAAGATAATTGGGAATATTACAGTCCTCCCCTCCCAAAAGTTTCTTGTCCTCAAGCAATAGTAAAGAAGGATGATGTAAAATATTCTCTCCTTCCCAAGTGGCATCCTCATCAGGAAGATTCCTCCAGCGAATCAGATATTATTTGATCACCCAGTTCCTTATCTGCCTCTCCCGAGTATCCAAGATAGCCTCTGGTTGAAAAACTAGATGGCCCTCATCATCAATAGGTGGGATATCCATATTGGAAACCAGATGTTGTCCAATGGCCTTCTTGAGGTATGAGACATGAAAAATTTTATGGATCTTGCTTCCAATAGGAAGCTCCAACTCATATGCTACTTCCCCAACATGACGAATCACCCTGTATGGTCCATAGAATTGAGATTTGAGCTTCTCAAATACCTTCTCCTTGAGTGTAGATTATCTATAAGGCTGAAAAAGAAGATAAACCAAGTCATCTACCTCAAACTGCCTCTCTATCCGACCACGGTCTGCATATATTTTCTGTTGGTTTTGTGGTGTACCAATGTTGTCCTTGAGGTCCTAGAGTATATTCTGACTCTCTTGAATCCATTCCTTTGCTTTAGGAGCTTTTCTTTCCACAAACATCACATCAGCAAATGAAATTCATCATACCCATAAAGAGCTCGAAATTAGGTCATGCCAATGGACATATGAAAAGTTGTGTTGTAACAATACTCCCCCAAATGGAGCCAACGCAACCATGCTCTCTGTTAGCCTGAAACATAGTTTCTCAAGTAGCCTTCCAACCACTTGTTCACCATTTTAGTCTGTCCATCAGTTTGTGGGCGATAGCTGGTACTTGGTGTCTATTAAGTACCCACTAACCGAAAAATCTTGTGCCAAAATCCACCCATGAAGCGCCTATCCCGACCGCTGACTATGGTCTTTGGGAGACCATGGAGTCTAAACATATCCCTGAAGAAAAGCTCAGCTACCTATGAAGCAGTATATCATGCAGAAATAGAAAATAAATTTGAATAATTTGTTATTCGATCAACAACTACAAAGATACAATCCTTACCCTGAACTGTAGGTAGACCAATGATGAAGTCCATGGAAATACTCTCCCATTTTCCATTCGGAATAGGAAGTGGATGCAATAATCCTGTAGGATGGCTATGTTATCCTTTGTTTTGTTGGTAAACTACACACTCCTTGATGTGTTGGAGTACATCCTCCTTGAGACCCTTCCATGAGAATCTCTCCCGAATAGCCCGATAAGTCTTAGTGAATCCTTGATGCCCTGCAAGTGGGGAATCATGTGATGCTTGCAAAATCTTCTCCTTGAGCTTAGAACCTCTAGTCAATAAGACCTGATATAGGTAATAGATGACCTCATCCATCACTCTATACCTCTCATCAGTCACCACTCCATATAGGATTTCACATTCAAAGTTGTCTTTGGAGTATTCCACCAACAACTAAGCCTTCCAATATGGATGTATGCTCATTAAGAATAGTGCTGCTCACCTCCTGGATAAAGCATATTCCACCAAATTACTCTTCCCTTTGACATATTTGTTGTGCTCAACTTAGTATTCCTAAATTGAGGTCATTGATTGTCAACCAGGGCTAGTAAACTGCTGAAGTGTGGTGCACTGTATGTGCCTAGGTATCTGTTTCTCACTACGTTGTGTTTAGTGTTTTTATGATGTTTTTGGTTTTATGGTTTTTATGTTGAAAAAGAGCTAAGAAGTTTACATTAAAACAAAGTGAAACTATTCTAAACTAGGTGTGCACTAGAAGACAGAAAATGCAAAGCTTGATAAGGACTCATAGCAAAGAAACAAATCACAACATGAACTTAGTAACCCATATCATGAACTCATCCAATTCATTCATTTAGAGATATGTTGGAATAACTTGAGAAAAGGATAAGTTTTTAGTGCAATTGAGGTTTTCCTAAGTCAACAATCAACTTACAATGTTACAACATCTCATCCATGGTTAAAGGTTTATTGGAACATAATTGGAAAATAAAATTTGTAGCACAATAAGATTTCTACTCTAAACTAACTTCTAATTCTATTCTGCAACTCAATTTAGCACTACTAGGCCTTATTCAAAAGTTATATATTTCTTTTTAGAATATTCTTTGAGAGAAGGCTTGTTTGTGAAATTGTAAAATGGTTGCAAAATACTCAAGGCCTTAAACTGATATTACTAGCTTCTGTCCAGATGATGATGTATTAATATGAAGTTAGAACAAAAGAAGTTTTGTAGATAATGAAGACCGTGGTATCTAAATTTAACAACTAATACAATTTAAAATGCAATGGATAACAAGAATGCTAATACAATGAACTAAGACTAAACTAGAGTGCTATTATCTAACTTGAAATGAATTGGAGCTGAACTAGAATGATACTAATACAGTGAACAAAGTTAAACTAGAGTACCATTATCAAGCTTGAAATATAGTGACAGAATTAAACTAGAATGACATCTACCTCCGGAGTATTGACTGAGCTAAAATGCAACTAATTCTATGAAATACTACAACCCTGTCTTGTTCAAGATGAGTGATATTTTGGAATAGTTTGTACAAACAAGTTTGGCTGTATCATTCAGTGCAAATGGGCATAAAAACATAACAATACACAGGTAAACCAAAACACTACAGCTAAGTCTTATCCAGAGTTAGTGATATTTTGGAAGAGATTAATGAGAATAGGACTAGCTGTAAAAACTAATTACAATTGAACACAAAAAAACGTAAAGTTCTAAATTGCTACAATTATGCCTCATTCCGGATTAGTGATCTTTTGGAATACTTCATGAGAACAAAGCTAAACTGTAGTATCAAATGTAAGCAAAGTTCATAAAACTGTTTAAATTGAGAATGAAACAAAGCTACGGCTACTTATCTAAACCAAATGCATAACGCTTCACGGAAAGTAGGGGCCCTCTACCACCGGATCAGCACGCGGATCTACTCAAGATTGACTCAGCTCGTGCAATAAAATGATGTCTTTTTCATTAAAGGAGAAATTCTTCAAAACAGAGTATTTATAGCCTTCCAAAATCTAGCAAAAGAAACAAGATCTAACCAACAGTTTCTCGGTCTCCTGAGTCATACTTATAATGAAATTACATAACTACTTCTTGAGAAAAACAGGGATAAGTGTCTTTCCCATTCCTAATCAAATTAAAACTCTTATTAACAGTCTTGTGCTTTACTGCGAACATTTGTAGAGTCCGTGTTTTGATAGGAAACTGCCTCTCTTCTTCGTGCATAACCGCTTTGATACTTTAACTCAGACTTCGTGGGGAGCAACAAATGATAAGGGAATGATGTGGAATATGACCATATGTGCTTTTCCTTGAGATGACACCTGGAACCTGCGTAGACATGAAGACAGCTGTAGAATTGTCAACTAGCTACAGAATGTCTGCATTCTGTAGCTAGGTGTAGTCAAAAAGTACTACAACAACGAAATCATGAAAACATAGCAAGTTAGACATTATATACAATCTCAAAGCAATTTTAACTAATCTTATTGATCATTTAAGCCTGAAATTAATAATGGAAAAAGGAAATGAAGTGCAATGTCGTGGAAGAGAAGAACATCTTTGAAGCTCAACATACCCCCACTGCTAGGTTCTTGCATGTCCTCATGCAACTATTCCATGAACTCTGAGACTTATACAAGGACATCCAACCCTCTTCTTCTGCTTTGTCTGGAAGTCAATGGCCTTCTGGGCTTCCTTATGACTAACTTGAATCTCAAATTTGTGAGTGCCCTGGTTAATCTTTTATTTTTCTTTTTCAATTTTTCACTGGCCTTGTACAACTTTTGCATTTGTAGAGACAGAGTTGAGTTCATATCAGTTTTCAGCTTAATCTGCTCCCTTAGAATTTCATTCTCATTCTTGATATGCCTATTGAGTACTTCTAACTCATATTTATCTCTTCTTAGGATATCAATTGCAGATTTTGGTGGACTAGGAGTTATGTCTTTACTTTCTGAAGCTCTCTTCTCTAGTGTCTCAACATAATTGTAAATTTCTTGCTGTGTTGGGTCTATTTCAAGAGCTTCTTCATCAAATCCTCCTCATACTGATGTTCAGGTGTTTCTTCATCCTCAATGTGTATAATTCCATTTTGTCTAACCTCTGTTTTCTTTAGTATCCCTCTAAGTCCGTGGCTCCGTCTTGGTTGAGATGGCCCTTCTCCTTTTTCTCTGACAAATTTCCTTATTATCCTCTCTTTCTTAAGTTGCTTCTTAATTTGGGCCAATTTCTCAGAAATCATTTCTTCACTATCCTCTTGTATTGTTTTACCAGTTTCAGTTTCAGTTTTGGAGGTTTTCCATCTTCTTCTTCTTTTTGTAGATTTGTCTTCAGGTGGAGGTTCCTTGGGTTCTTCAAAGTGATTTCTCACTAAGAACTCATCCCAATTATCTCCCATTTTTCTTAAATGATATTCAATCAAGATTTTGACTAAACCATGGTGGTATAAGGTTGTTTCCAGAAATTGAACTCTAAGTTTTTAACACTTGAGGCCATTTTCTTTAAACTATGAAGCAAGAAAAAGGGCAAGTTGATTTCTTCTTCTAAGAAATGCATCATTAACCGAATATGGTAAAGATAGAAGGTACCAAATCTACCTTCACAAGTGATAATTTTTTGCAAAATGAGTAACATGTTCCTCCACTTATTCTTTAATGCTGAGCTAGGAATACCCTTTTTAAAAATGGAAACATCCATACCTGGTGACTTGAGTATTTGCTTCCATATCTTGTTATGGAATTCTCTATTTTTGAACCACCTTTCTCCTTGTCTAGGTAGTTCTGTTGCCTCTGCAATGAAAGCCTCTGTAACAGTGAATTTAATGTCTCCTATTTCGACCTCGGCTCCATTGAAGGACCTTGCAAATGTTTTAGTCACCTCTTTGTAAAAACCCCTAAATTTCTCCAAAAATTGCAACTAACCTGCTTGCTGTAGCATTTCTCTGGTTTGTGGATATCCCTCCAAGTACTTAGTTCCAACCGGTTCAGTCCTCACTATGAGACCCATAGTTTTTTTCTTTCCAACCTTCAAATTACTGCTCCTCTGCTCACGGTGAAAATGACTGTTAAAGAGATGTTTTTTCTCCACAGATGCTTCCTCTGTTTTACAGACCGAAATGGTTAAGAGTTGTCTACGGGAAAGAATGATATGGAGTGGTTACGGAATGAGTATAATGAGGTGAGTGTGATGTGAACGAATTAATGAGTGGGAAATATCTTGGAAGAAAAGACTGCGGAGATATTTCGTAGGAAATTCAAAATCATCATTAAATGCTTTGGCCTAGTGACGTGACTAATCCAATCACCTCAGTACTTTAACCGTTAAGTTTTTAAATGTTGATCAGATATGGGATTTGGAATGGCAGAATAGAAGGAATTTTATCCAAAGTTTTTATGAGAGGTTTGTTAGGCATGATCAACACAATTAATTAAAACAACTTTTTGAATTATACATAACTTAACTATACTAAAATTTTTCATGATCTGTCATTATAATAATTTCATAACTTTTACCTTTTCCTTTCCTCTAATTTTTGTGATCTTCATATGCTTTGTTCTCCCCTGAAAATCATTAATCTTTGAGTCTTCATAACTCCCTTGATTTTGCTTGTTGTCATGGATATACAGGATCATTTTGTTGCAGATCAAATAATTACTAGACAGTGCCTTCAGGATCTCTGGCTGTAGAATGTCTGTATGGCTGCAGAATGTCTGATTAACTGCAGAATGTATGACTGATTGCAAAATTTACTTGTAGAAGACTTGAAACATGAAATGGAATGGTTTGGAGCATGAATGGAATGTTGTATGGAATGAGTGAAAATGGATAATGAAATATGGTGTAATGGAATATGAATGAAGTGAATAATGGAGTGAAATGGATCACAACTTATGAAGTGGAGTGGAGTGTGAAAAGTAGCCTGCAATTCATGATGTGTATTATTTAATTGCAGAAAAACATCAAACTTAAAACTATGAGATGGAAATGAGGTGGACCATGGAATGAAATGAATGAAGTATGGATGAATGAAATGAAATGGAGTATGAAATGAAATGGAATATGGATGAATGGAGTGAGATGGATCATAAGTGAAATGGATCTGCACTTATGATTTTGTAATAACTGCTTGTAGAAAGAACAGATTTGAAAAGCTAGAGTGTCAGAAAGATTCTGATTTGCACTCCACCTTTTCTGTATAAACATGCCAATCAGTGATTGGTTTTCATGTTTATACTTTATTTATTTATTTATTTTTTCAATCATCTGACTTCAAAAAATTTAATTAAGTTGATGAAGAAGAAAAATTATTCTTCATTAAATTCACATCACTGTTTTCCTGGAATCTCTTGAAAAATTCTTCTCTTGAGAGTGGTTTGTGATACAGCTTCAATCTATGACCATTCACAAGAAAAGTGACCTCTTCTTCATCTATTGTCCTGATTTTTATTGCTCCATTGTCAAAAATTCTTATAATTTCATATGGCCCAATCCAATGTGTTTCAAATTTACCTTGGAAATCCTTAAACTTTGAATCAAACAAGAGAGCCCAATCACCTTCTTTGAATTTCTTTTCCTTGATGTACTTATCATGCCATCTAGTCCTTTGATGTTGGACTATACTTTTTTTTCTGAACTGCATCTTGTCTGATCTCATCCAATTCATTAATCTGCTCCAATCTGTGCTTTTGTGCCTCTGATAGATCAAGTCCTAGCTGAACTGCCATTTTGAAAGTTTGAATCTGGAACTCTATGGGAAACAAAACTTGCTTTCCATAAACAAGTTCATAAGGAGTATGGCCTGTTGTTCTTCTCCATGTAGTTCTATAGGCCCACAAGGCTTCAGGAAGCCTATCTACCCAATCTCTTCTATGTAAATGGACAGTCTTTGTTAGGATCCCTTCAATAACCTTATTAGTAGATTCCACTTGACCATTTGCTTGTGGATGATAGGGAGTAGATTTTCAGTGTCTGATTTTGTACCTCTCCATCATTTGTTCCACTAGCCTTGATGTGAATTGAGCTCCTTGATCTGTAACAATTTCCCTTGGGACACCAAAACGAGTAAAAATATCCTCAAAAAGAAAATTAACTACAGATGCTTCAGTAGCAGAAAGTAATGGCTTGGCCTCTACCCATTTAGTAACATAATCAGTGAAAACTAATATATATTTATTTTGTCTTGATGGAGGACTAATAGGTCCTACAAAATCCAAAGCCCATTTTTCAAAAGGTTCAATATGTACCTGAGGCTGTAATGGCATCTCACTTGAAGGAGAAGGTTTCCCTACCCTTTGGCAATTGTCACACCTTTTGACATACTCTTTAGCATCTTTAAAAAAGGATGGCCAATAATATCCTAAATGAAGGATCTTATAGGCTGTCCTTTTATCAGCAAAGTGTCCGCCACAAGGTTCATCATGACATGCTTTGAGAATCTCGGGTATCTCATCTTCCCGAACACATCTCCTAATGATAAAATCTGGACCTGTCTTGTATAACTCATTAGTAACCCATGAATATTTTGCACTGTCATAAATGATCTTTCTTTTGTCTCTTGCATTCATTATTGAAGGAAATTTCCCTGAAACTAAATAATTAGCAATGTCAGCAAACCAAGGAGTTTGAGTAGAAATTGCAAAAAGATATTCATCGGGAAATTGATCTTCAACTGGGGTATTGTCTTGGATGTTTTGGAGTCTAGATAGGAAATCAGCTACTGTGTTTTGTTTTCCAGGCCTATCTAGAATGGTAATGTTGAATTCTTGTAAAAGCAATAACCATCTTATGACTCTGCCATTAGTAATTGATTTGTTCATTAAATATCTAATTGCAGAGTGATCTGTGTGAACAAAAGTTTCATAGCTTGTTATATAGTGTCTGAATTTTTTTATGGTATGAACAATAGCTAAAAAATCTTTTTCAGTTACAGCATAGTTTAACTCTGAAGGAGTCAAATTTTTACTGGTATAGTAGATGGCATAAGGAATCAGGTCTTTTTGTCCCAATACTTCTCCTAGAGTTGTATATGAGGCATCTGTTGAAATATGAAAAGGTAGCTTCCAGTTAGGTCCCCTTAAAATAGGTGCTTCAAAGATTTTTGTTTTCAGGGTCTCAAAGGCTAACTGGAAATCGGGATTCCACTTGAATTCACAGTCTTTGGTAAGTAATTTGAAAAGTGGAGATGATATCTTGGTGAATTTTTCTATAAACCTTCGATAATATCCTGTAAATCCAAGAAAAATCCTAACATATTTTTGGCAACTTGGAATAGATAAGTTAGAGATGACTTCAACTTTTGACTCATCAACTCTAATCCCATCCCCTGAAATGTGATGACCCAAAACAATTCCTTCAGTAAACATCATAAAACACTTTTCATGACTTAGTGAAAGATTTTCTTCTTTACATCCCTTTAAGACTTTTTCCAAGTTTTCTAAGGCTTCTTCAAATGTGTTTCCATAAACTGTGAAATCATCCATATATACCTCTACACAATCATGTATTAGATCTGAAAAAATTCCTAGTACTGCCCTTTGAAATGTTGCGGGTGCATTGCATAGTCCAAATGGCAATACTCAGTAAGCATAGGTACCCCAAGGATAGGTAAATGTGGTTTTGTCTTGATCTTCCAGTGCTACTTGGATTTGATTATAACCACTAAACCCATCTAAAAATGAGAAGTAATTTTTTCCAGCTAATGTGTCTAACACCTGATCTATGAAGGGTAAGGGAAAATGATCTTTAAGAGTAGCTTTGTTTAATTCCCGGTAGTCAATACATACCCTCCATTTACCATTTTTCTTTGGCACAATTACCAAAGGAGAAACCCACTGAATATCTGAAATAGGATAGATAAAGTTGACATTCAATAATTTCTGCAATTCTTCTTTAACAATCTCCCTAAGATTTGGATTCATCCTTCTCTGAGGTTGTCTGATTGGTTTACAATTTTCCTCTATGTAGATGTGATGAGTGCAAGTCTTGGGGCTTATCCTTTTCATATCAGTGTACTCCCATGCATATGCAGAAGAATGTCTCTGTAATATCTTGACCAGCTCTTCTTGTTGAGATTTATCTAGGTTTTTGTTTATGTTTAAAGTTTTTCCTGGAAATATCTCAATTGTAGAGCTACCAAATTTATCCATGGAATAGAGAGACATCTGCCTTGATGACAAAAACTCAATGTTGGATTCTTCTTGAAATTGTTCATGTTTATATTCCGAAGAGGATTCAAAGTTTTCCAAGGTATTTAGAATTTGGCTATCTTCACTAATTTCTGAAATTGTGAAGAGAGGTTGCAAGTCTTCTTCATCCTCTATCCATTGAGTATCATCTAATTCTGTAATTGTTCTTGCTAGAGGATACAAGGTAAATTTCTTGGTTGAACTACCATCAGAGATGTACATATCACCGGATCTACAACTAATGAAAGCATCAGCTGTAGCTAACCAAGGTCTTCCTAATATAATAGGATGCCCTCCTAGATTATTCTTAGGAGTTAGGATCATAAAATCCACAGGGTACTCCCAAGAATATAGGGACACTGGAATGTCTTCTATTACCCCATCAGGTTTGATCACAGATCTGTCTGCTAATTGTAATAATGTGGGTGTAAAAAGAAGATTAGGAAGTTTCAGTTTATCCATGATTTGTCTACTCATGATATTGATTGCTGCTCCTAAATCAATGAGTGTGTTTTGGATCTCAATTCCATTGATGTGAATTTTAACAACTGGATTTCTTGGGTCTAGATACTTTGGAATAGAAATCTTACCCATCATGATATCTGCTATTTTTCCTGCCAGTTGAATTTTCTTTATCTCTCTTATTCTTTTTCTTGTTTTCTTCATGCTCAACTCCTTTATTGTCTTTGCTAAGATTGGAATTTCCTTGATGGCTTGCAATAATGGGATCTTAATACAAAAAAATTTCAGCTCATCTAGGAAATCATAATTAGGCACCATAATTTTTTTTTCTACACCCCTATCAATTTGTAATCTTTCTGGGAAGGGAGGTGTAGAAGTGGATGTTGATGGATGCTCTAATATAGGAGTTGAAATTATTGGTTCTTTTTGTTTTGATTTTTCAATGGTTGAGTCTTGGAAAGTTGTGTTCTCTTCAATACTTTTATTTACCCGTAGAGAATCTTCCTCAGAATTGTCTTGCTCTTGTATGATTACAGAAGGTTTCCTCTTTTCAAGTATTCTTCCAGACCTAAGTTGAACATCACTAAGGTCTAAAGGAGTGATCAAATAAGTTGGAAACTGTTGGCCTTCTATCATGTATGTGTTTTGAGGATTTTTATTGTTGGGGTTTGGTATGGGTTGGGCAGGCAACTGATTTGTTTTCTAAGGAAATGGTAATGGAAGTGGTTGATTTTGATGTTGTGGATTTTGAGGATTTTGTTGAGGAGAGAAATGTGGATATGGTGGATAGGATGGTGGATATTGGTAATACTGAGAGTATCTTCCATAGGGATTTTGTGCTCCTTGTGCCCAGCTTTGTGATTAATTTTGAAATTGGGGCCAAGGTTGCTGCCAAGAATTCCAATTTGGTGGAGGTTGATTATACAATTGATCATGGAATCCTTGTGTTTGAGATCCTTGCCAAGGCTTTCTAGAGACAAAATTAAGAGATTTTGTGGAACTTGTAGGAGTATCTTCTTGAAAGACAGCTTTAATACCAGGAAGTGAAGGACAACTCTTGGTCTCATGTTTTTCTAAAAAAATTACACAAGTCTCCACAACTTTGGCATCTAAAGGGCACTCTCTCAGGGCATGTTTCTTTCTACATTTGGGACAAAAGATTGCTAAGGCATCAGATTCAACTTTTTGCTTGTTTTGTAACTTAAGGGTGTCTATTTGTTCACTAAGACTCCCCAAGATATCAGATTTGAACTCATCAAGCATATGTCCTATTTCTGCCCTACTTACTGTCCCAGAAGCAGACTTACTTGCCCTTGCAAGAGCAGGGTCTCTTGGTCCTTTTACAGTTTTAGATTTCCCTCTTGAAAGTTTGATACATAATTCAACTATTTCAGGTAATGTGAGCTGAGATATATCCCCTTTTCCCATCATGTTAAGGATATCTAACCATTCATCCCTAATTGTTTTCAACAAGAGAGCTTTTAAGGTGTCTTGGTCTAAGTTTTCCATTTTTTCTCTTTTGATGTTGTAATGAAATCTTTCCAACAAATCTTCCAAGTTTTCATCTTCTTTTTGTAGCATCTTAAACACTTCCTCCTTATGATTGACTGGCATACAATAATCCAAAGACCTCTCTATAAATGCTTGTTTCATGTCTTCCCATGTCCTAATAGAACTGTTGATCAAACTCATAAACCACTTCAATGCTGCTCCTTTCAATGTTGAAGGAAATAGTTTAAGTTTTTGAGCATCTTGTAAGTAGTCATAAGCTCTACACAGGACTTCAAATTCAAATAGGAAGGTTTCAGGATCTTCAGTTTTAAGTCCATAAAAGTTTGGAAGGATAGAGGGTGAAATGTTTTTCATAGTTACATTGGTTTCTTCATCTACTATAGGAAACCCGAAAGAGCTTCCCATCTCTCTTCTACCTCTTCCTCTGCCTCCTTCTCCTTCTACACCTCTACCTCCTTCTCCTCTACCTATACCTCTACCCCCTCCAAATGGTGTGTGTTCTCCATTAAAAACTCCTCCTCCCCCCTCTTCTGCCATAGTTGATTCTTCTGTAGAAGTTGAAAAGTTTATGTCCCTAGCAGGGGTTCCTGAATCTCCTTCTAAGACAGGTTTAGTGGGTAAAGTGAAAGGTATTTCTAATGGAATATCTAATCTTAAGTTCTCTGGAATTATAGGATCAGTAAAGGATGGAATGTGGGTTTGAGTTGGAGGTGTGCTGGCTCTAGGTCTTGGTGAAACAAGTGGTGTTATAGGAATCAAGCTTCTACTTCTTATGAATCTACCCCTTGAGTCTCTTTCTCTTCGCATATAATTTTTTTTGGGTGATAAGAAACAAGGCTACCTAGTTACACTTCCCCGACAACGGCGCAAAAATTTTGTGCTCAACTTAGTGTTCCTAAATTGAGGTCATTAATTGTCAACCAGGGCTAGTAAACTGCTGAAGTGTGGTGCACTGTATGTGCCTAGGTATCTGTTTCTCACTACGTTGTGTTTAGTGTTTTTATGATGTTTTTGGTTTTATGGTTTTTATGTTGAAAAAGAGCTAAAAAGTTTACACTAAAACAGAGTGAAACTATTCTAAACTAGGTGTGCACTAGAGGACAGAAAATGCAAACCTTGATAAGGACTCATAGCAAAGAAACAAATCACAACATGAACTTAGTAACCCATATCATGAACTCATCCAATTCATTCATTTAGAGATATGTTGGAATAGCTTGAGAAAAGGATAAGTTTTTAGTGCAATTGAGGTTTTCCTAAGTAAACAATCAACTTACAATGTTACAACATCTCATCCATGGTTAAAGGTTTATTGGAACATAATTGGAAAATAACATTTGTAGCACAATAAGATTTCTACTCTAAACTAACTTCTAATTCTATTCTGCAACTCAATTTAGCACTACTAGGCCTCATTCAAAAGTTATAGATTTCTTTTTAGAATAGTCTTTGAGAGAAGGCTTGTTTGTGAAATTGTAAAAAGGTTGCAAAATACTCAAGGCCTTAAACTGATATTACTAGCTTCTGTCCAGATGATGATGTATTAATATGAAGTTAGAACAAAAGAAGTTTTGTAGATAATGAAGATCGTGGTATCTAAATTTAACAACTAATACAATTTAAAATGCAATGGATAACAACTAAACTAGAATGCTAATACAGTGAACTAAGACTAAACTAGAGTGCTATTATCTAACTTGAAATGAATTGGAACTGAACTAGAATGATACTAATACAGTGAACAGAGTTAAAATAGAGTACCATTATCAAGCTTGAAATATAGTGACAGAATTAAACTAGAATGACATCTACCTCCGGAGTATTGATTGAGCTAAAATGCAACTAATTCTATGAAATACTACAGCCCTGTCTTGTTCAAGATGAGTGATATTTTGGAATAGTTTGTACAAACAAGTCTGGATGTATCATTCAGTGCAAATGGGCATAAAAACACAACAATACACAGGTAAACCAAAACAATACAGCTAAGTCTTATCCAGAGTTAGTGATATTTTGGAAGAGATTAATGAGAATAGGACTAGTTGTAACAACTAATTACAATTGAACACAAAAAAATGTAAAGTTATAAATTGCTACAATTATGCCTCATTCCAGATTAGTGATCTTTTGGAATACTTCATGAGAACAAAGCTAAACTGTAGTATCAAATGTAAGCAAAGTTCATAAAACTATTTAAATTGAGAATGAAACAAAGCTACGGTTACTTATCTAAACCAAATGCATAACGCTTCATGGGCAGTAGGGGCCCTCTACCACCGGATCAGCATGCGGATCTACTCAAGATTGACTCGCTCGTGCAATAAAATGATGTCTCTTTCATTAAGGGAGAAATTCTTCAAAACAGAGTATTTACAGCCTTCCAAAATCTAGCAACAGAAACAAGATCTAACCAACAGTTTATCGGTCTCCCAAGTCATACTTATAATGAAATTACATAACTACTTCTTGAGAAAAATAGGGATAAGTGTCTTTCCCATTCCTAATCAAATTAAAACTCTTATTAATAGTCTTGTGCTTTACTGCGGACATCTATAGAGTCCGTGTTTTGATAGGAAACTGCCTCTCTTCTTCGTGCATAACTTCTTTGATACTTTAACTCAGACTTAGTGGGGAGCAACAAATGATAAGGGAATGATGTGAAATATGACCATATGTGTTTTTCCCTAAGATGACACCTGGAACTTGCATAGACATGAAGACAGCTGCAGAATCGGCAACTAGCTACAGAATGTCTGCATTCTGTAGCTAGGTGTAGTCAAAAAGTACTACAACAACGAAATCATGAAAACATAGCAAGTTAGACATTATATACAATCTCAAAGAAATTTTAACTAATCTTATTGATCATTTAAGCCTGAAATTAATAATGGACAAAGGAAAGGAAGTGGAATGTGGTGGTAGAGAAGAACATCTTTGAAGCTCAACAATATTCTTTGTCAAAGTCATATGATTGGATCTTACTCACCCATTTTTGTTGCTTTTCCTGAAGCTGCTTCTGCTCAAGAAAGAATCAGAGACTATTATGATCAGTCTTCACTCGGAACTTATTCCCCACCAAATACTACCAGAACTTAGCTAAAGCATGCATAATAGCCAGCATCTCTTTATCATATATGGGGTATAGCCTCTCTTGTGGTAGCAACTTACAACTCTCAAAAGTTATGGGGTGTCCCCCTTGCATCAATACTGCTCCAATTCCTTCCCCCGAAGCATCACATTCCAACACAAAAGGTTGAGTAAAATCAGGTAGGACCAATCCGGAAAGCTACTCATCACCTCCTTGAGCTTATCAAAATCTCTCTGCACTATGGGTGTCGAACTAAAGGCTCACTTCTTAGTTAGATCTGTAAGTGGTGCTGCTAGTTGAGAGAACCCTTTTACAAACTTCTGGTAATAGGTACATATGCCTACAAATCCCTGAAGTTCTATGACATTCTTTGGTTCAGGCCAATATCTAATAGCACGGATCTTTTCTTCATGGAATATTACCCCATCCACTCCAATGATGTGGCCCAAGTAAAGCATCTTTGTGAGTCCAAACTCACATTTGGAGAGATTAGCATAGAACTTCTTCTCCTTAAGAATGTGTAATACTGCCTCAATATGCTGTAAATGTTCCTCCCATGTGCGACTATAAATAAGAATGTAATTAAAGAAAACCAACACAAAATTCCTCAAGTGACCGTGGAAGATGTGGTTCATGCGAGATTGGAATGTTTCCAAAGCATTGGTTAGCCCAAAAGGCATTACCAAAAACTCAAAATGCCCATAATGATACCAGAATGCTGTCTTGGGAATATCTTGATCCCTCACCCTTATTTGATGATATCCTTATCTCAAATAAATCTTAGAGAAATATTTGGATCCTCTTAGTTCATCCATCAATTCATCGATCCTGGGAATTGGGTATCTATTCTTCATGGTATTTTTCTTCAATTCTCTATAATCAACGCACATTCTCAATGTGCCATCTTTCTTCTTCACCAAGACCACTGAAGAGGCAAAAGGACTAGTGCTAGGCCGGATATGTCCTAAGTCCAAAAGCTCTTTAATGGCCTTTTCAATCTCATCTCTATAGGCTTTGGGGTGCCTATAGGGTGTGGTAATCACTGCTTGGATTCCTTGCTCCAACTCAATAGAATGTTCAAAACCTCGGTCAGGAGGTCTTCCAGGTGGAATATCTCCAAATACTGTAGAGTATCGGTCCAAAATAGATTGTACATCTGGATGTAAGGATGAATCCTTGCTTCCAAATTCTAACAAACTCAGTTCTACTGCCCATTCTAGGTCCCCTCTGCGTAAATCTGCTTCCATCTTGTGGGCTGAGACAATCTGAGGTGGATAGGTGTGTATGCCTTTGATTTTCTGATTTTTACCATTCCCCTTTTCTGTCCATTCCATCTCTAAGGTTTTCCAATTTGTGGTAACCTTCCCTAAGGTGATCAACCACTGGACACCCAATATAACATTGGTGTCTAGAATATCAACCACAAAGAAGTGGTCTGTCAATGTGTAGGTTCCCATGGTGATGGTTAATGCTGGAACATATTTGGCACACTGCATGGTTCTAACTCCTGGAACTAAAACTGAGAACCCCTCAAAGTATTCTATGTGAATGCCCCTCCTTTGTACTAGTTGTGTATCAATAAAGTTATGAGTAGCTCCACTGTATACCAAAATTGATACTCTTTGTCCCATAATGGTGCCCCTAACTCTCAAGGTTAGATATTTGGGAACACCTCTTATTGCTGCAAGAGCCCCTTCCATTGGAGCAAAGGCTTTTACTGCATATTCTGTGGGAAGTGCACTTCCTTCTGCTACTACAACGTTAGTCTTCTCCTCCTCATCAGAAAATATGTCAATGCATTGTGCTTTCCCTACAACACATTGGTGGTTTGGCACCCATGGCTCCTGACAGGTGAAACAAAGTTTTTTCTTTCTTAGACCCTTCCGATCATTCTCAAGAGGTGTCCTCCCCTGATTCTCCTTTGGGCATGAATAAATCTTTTGCTGAAAGGGTGCTTTGGTCTTGGGCAAGGCATGTTGTAAATCCCTAGCCTTCTCCATAGTTTCTTGGAGTGTAGTGGGTCTAGTGGATTTCACCAACCCATGCAATGGTTCAGCCTCCCATTAATAAACATGCATATTCTCTGGTTCATAGTGAGGTCAGATACCATCACTAAAAGCTTCAGAAATTCAGAGATACAAATTTCTAGATCTCCCATTTGCTTGAGCTTGGTTAGCTCAACAAAGTGAGCCTCCGGATCCCTAGGATCAAATCTCTCTACCAAGCGCTTGGTAAAATTTGAATATGAAGTGATATGAGCACGAACAAGTGTAGATAACCCATAGAACCACCATTCATGAGCCTCACCTTCTAGGTGCAGTGTTGCTATTTTGATAGCCTCCATTTCAGAAACTCCGTTGAGTTGGAAATAAGTGTCCAACTTCTCTACCCATGCCTTGATTGTGCACTTGGGTGATCCATCATATGAGGGAAAAAAAAATCTGCCCAAAATACATTGTAGATATGAGTTTTGTATAAACCCTCCCTTTTTATGGTGATGGAAAGATCTCCTACCATCCTTGATCCGATAGAACTCCTGAAAGCTCAAATGTTCTTTGAATCTTCGCGATTGGGATTCATATTATACAAAATAATCACCAAGGGTTTGTTCCTTCAAGTGCCTTCCTTCCTCACCTTCCAAAGATAAGAATATGGGCATAGTGGAGCGTTGTGAAGAAGGTTGTGCTGTTGTTTTCTCCCACCAAAAATGTGATGTGTCGGAGCTTTCTCCATGGTGAAACCCTCTAGGGGATTCCTTCTGTCTCATCTCTTTGATATCTTTGGAAATATCCTACATAGTATAAAGAAGGAGCTTTGGAATCTCCCTCTCTTCCATGGTTTTAGATGTATTTTTCCCACAAGATGAGCCAAGATCAAAGCTCTAATACCACTGTAATATTCCTTTTTAGGAAAATCAACAATATTGACATCAAAAACAAAGTTTTCAGAAAATTACGCTATAATAATGAGGAACAAAAATTGGATCCATTATTTTATGTATTATAGCCCTCAAATATAGAAGGGGATCAGAAACAAATTATTCTAGCTAAGTTAAACAGATCTCCCAAGCTCAGTATAGTCTAAAAACACCCAAACCCCATGACTACTGCAACACAGAATTTATGAAGCATGTGGAAATGCAGTTTAATGAGGGTTTCTACTACAACAACATAGAAACAAATATATCAGATGATATATTACTCAAAGGGCTGAGAAAATGGGGATATAGTCTCTTTTACACAATCTTAAGATAACTTGACAAGGGTTTCTTGAAAGCATGAGGTACAAAAAGTAGATCTACATATATATGACTGAAATCATGCTGTTTAACTATAGCTCTGCATACATATGGCTGTAAAATACAAGAAATGGCTAAAAATTATCCTTGGTATCTTTCCGGGAGAAATATTGATCCTTTCCCTAGGAAACTAGCTCACAAACAGGGGTTTTAACCCTTCCACTGGAACACCATGAAAAATAACGCAGTTTCTCCAAGGGAGTGCGCTGTAGCGGTAGGTGACTTCTTGAACCAATGTCTGATGGTGGAAATATAGCCTAGAATACTCCTCTTATATCCCTTCACCAAGTTCTCCAAGAAAGAGTGTGGAATTCCCGCATGAGAATACCTTACACTAAACAGTGCAGCAAACCCAGCTAAACAACTGAAGCATGCAAGAAGTCACAAGAATCAAACATAAAAAATATTATGAATGCCTCCCATGGCTGCCATCCCTTCCCTTTTCTTCTTGGTGAGCCTCCTCATCCTTGGCCCCACTCATTTATGAGGTTGCTTCATTGCCAAGACTCCTCCTCCAAAATTGTGTTGTTCCCACTAGCTCCACTCTCTCCTTTGGCAACGCTATTGATTTGGTCAACCTTGATCTAGTCCACATGAATTTCTCCCCTTTCACACTCAAGGTGACTTTATTTTTCCTACCTAAACTGATCCAAATTCACACTAGAAGTGTTTTATTCCTACTAAAGAGATTTAAGGGTCTCCCTACCGCATTTATTCTTCTAGACTGAAAAATAGAGCAACATATAATATTCCAACTAGCAATAAGCTAATTGGGAATATTACAAACATTTTTGCAATGAGAAAACCAAACAAAAAGATAAGAGTGAATTACTTTATTATTCACATAGATGTTAAATATAGATATATTGTATGACCACTGGATTCATCTTCCAATATCTCTTGGACTCCATATTACGGTTCACCTTCCACACCATAATCATTAAAGAATGAGGTGTCCAATTTTGCCCCCTTATTCCGAAGGGGTATATATGAGTGATCCAGAGATCAAAATTTAGCTCAAAAATGAAAGTGCCCAAAATATTTCGAAACTAATGTCAAGTCGTTGTGTTTGTTGTTCTGATTCCAATGAAACTTGAATCACCTCAATCCGATGTCGTATGAAAAATTTATGATGTTCTGAAGTTTTTGGTCGACAACAAAATTTTTTGCAGGTGGCTAACTCGGCTACTAAGTAGGTCGTCCGTACCACTGATTTCAGCATGCCTGCTGGGTGTACGGGACCAATCATGGCTTTCCAAGTGGCGGGAACATACACGTTTAGGTTGGAACATTCTCACTGGTCAAATTTTGGTTGTGGTGGCCCAATGGGAGGTTGCCACGAGGCCTAATCGGAGGCGGCCATGTGGCGCCTCCACATTGGATAAAAATTTTGTGTTCGGCCCAGAGTCCCTGGTGGGATCGAACCCGTGATTGAAAAAAAAACACTGCCAAGCCTTACCATTGTATCACTCACATGTTTCTTAACCTACCATGGTTGCAGGTTATTGTTAAAGAGCATTGAAATGTGCATTGGGGGAGAGGGGTTGAGACTAAGCCCTAATCCCTGGTCATCGACAACCCACAAGATTGTTACACCATTTTTTGGTCATCTAACCTATTATCATTAGATGGACCCAAGTACATCATGTAAGACAAATTTTACTCCAAGTAAAATTGTTTTTACTATGAAAATAACTTAGTAAATCACCTTTATTAAGTTGTTTATGGTCTAAACAGGAAACCCCATAAGGAAATATTAAATAAATATACATTTGTTTGATTTTCCTCGAGAAATAATTTGTTAAACAATAGTTTAATTAATATTTCTGGTTATATTTAACCCAAAACAAGGAAATTAATTAGATAAATCATTATTTATCTTATTATTTTCTAAGAATAATTGTTTAAATCTTATTTAAATAATATTCTTTGTTAAATATGACTAATTCACCCTTCAATAATTAAATAAATCATTATTTACTTGATTATTACTCAACCATATCCTAAAAATGATAAACAAATCATTTATTTATTTATTATTACTTAATCACATCCTTAAAATAATAAATAAATCATTTATTTATTTATTATTTACAAAAAAGGGGATTTGACTCAAGTCAAATACCTTTTCCCTCCAAAAAATATAATAAAATATTCCATAAAAGTTGGATGTAGATTTGGTTAATAATATTTTAATTATGCACCAAGATCTAGACTAACTCAATATTTTGTTATAAATAGAAGGGTTTTCCCATTCATTTGTCACCTTTTGTTGCCTAAAGATCACTCTGGATCTCAACACTTGGTCTGGCTATTGATCCATAATCATAGCCATACTTTTCCATTTTTGTTTGGGTTTTCTACACCATCAAGAGAGAGAAGTTCTAAATATGTAGTGTTGAGGACTCACAAGAACCCATCCCATTGAGGAGAACAGGGAACACCCTCTTGTGTTTTCCTCCCAATTGCCATTAATAAAAATAATCATTGGATATATTCTTGTCTTGTCTATTAGATCTATGGAGTAAATCTTATTTTTCTACTATTTAATGTCTTCTAATGCATAGATCTATATTTTTGCAGCATTTGTATTGATCATCTAATTGTAGATCTGAAGATATTAGCAGTCATTTCTATTGTTAGGGCTGTAAGTTATGCACTGGCGACTCCACACGGGTTTACCATTACGACCGCTGTCGTTTTTATGATCCTTGCATATCCAGCTGCTTAAAACCCTAGGATTTCTCTTCAGCCCCTTGTTTGGCTGATTCTTGATGTTGTTTTTAACCCATAAAACCCTAAAACTATAAAAATTCTAACTTCCACGTGTTTTCGGACCCATCGCGTAGGTGACAGACATCTGCCGTAGCTAAGACGACAATTTTTTTTGAAACTTGTCGCCGAGAGTGCCGAAAGTGCAGGTCACACTTTTCTACCCAAAACCTGCGACCTAGACCTCCAGGGCGCACTTTACAGCCCAAAAAGTGCGACCTCTGCTGAAAACAGACCAAAAACTGCGACCTGGACTTTCTGCAGGGATTTTTCTGAAAGTTTTCTGGGTTCTGTTGAGCCTCTGTTCAGGGTTGTCTAACCTCCATATCCACCCATTTTGGACCTATAATTGTTCTGTTTTGCTCAAATAAGTGGGAACCTAGCTCCCTAGGGCTTCAATACCCTCCACTTTTTGTGGAAGAGTGTTTGTTGTTGCAGGTTGTTTGAAATTTCAAAGTCTTCAGCCATTTTTTTAGATCTGATACCTCATCTTCAAATCCACTTCAGATTGGCTTGTTATCAATCCAAATATCCTCTTTTAGCTTTGTTTGGGTTTTCCTTTAGGGTGCACTCTGCTTCCCTCTTGGATATAGCCTTTCGCCACCTCTTTTTATAGCAATTTTCCTCTGATTTGTTGTTGTTTTCTGCACCAATTTCCAGCAAATTTTGTCTTTTAGATCTCTGTCCCTCTTGACCCTAGATCTATTAGATTGTTTTAGTGTGTTTTGATTTGTTTTTTACTCACCTATAGACTAGTTGTTAAGAGACCCGCCTCCTTGGGTTTAGATTTGTGAATTATTAGCTATTTATTTTCAGTTTTGTAGGCCTATATACTGACATTTGCAGGTTTATTTAAAACTATACAACACACTTTTTATTTTTTCTCTTCAAATTTCTGGGTTTAAAAATTAAAATTTACATACTTTTACACACACACCCTAAGCGAAAAAGGGCTTGGTTAACACCGCCAAGCAAAGACTCTAAAACATTGAAATCAATTGATCCTGCACCTCTCTGCCCTTGTTCTGACATTGTAATCAATTGATCTTTCACCTCCCTACCCTTGTCGGTCTCTTTTTCCTTGGTGCCGTGTGCATGTCGTCATTGCTTAACCTCCCATGGGCTCTAATTTTCCTCAGGGGGGGATAGCACATATTCCCCTCTTGGTAGCTGTATTCGGGGTACAACATGCCTCCTCTCTTTGCCCAACCTCCTGTATACCACACTGTTACCCAAACTCTTCTGTCTGGTACCCCCGATGACCAGATTCTCATGATGAAATCCGATCAACCTTCAACCGTAGACATCAATATTCAGACTCGGTCTTGTCATTACAACAAGCCTCCGACTGCATTTGTCCCCAAGCTGCCTCCTTCAGTCTCTACAGAGCCTCTTTTGACACCTAATGAACCCTTGAAGATCCCTCATCCTAGGGCAGAGGTTCATATCAATATCCCTAAGGGTCCACTACACCGAAATTCTACTTCTGGCAAAGCCGCCCATTCGTATAGCATAGTCAATGATTTGGCACAATCCCCTACTGCCATTTCAACGCTGGAACTCTTCTAGTCGTGCCCTTCACAACGAAAATCTCTTCTGTATGCCATGGGAATTGTAGAACCTTCTGATGATCGATTGATTTTCTTTGATGTTGACCGATCAGAACATCCACCTCTCCCTGCTTCCGTCGCTTTCCAAATCCCAGTCAAGATCTGGAATGCCAACATTTCTCGGTGCATTATTGATGAGGGGGCATCCACTTGCATGATGTCCGCTTCAGTTTGGAAACAACTCAGATCTCCTGAGTTGGCTCCTTCCACGATCACTCTCCGAGCGTGGGATGGCCACACCTCCAAGCCCATTGGATTATTCCACAATTTTCCTATCACTCTTGCGGGGAAGACGGTTTGCGTTGACGTAAAAGTCATAGACGCCCCCTTGGATTACAACAATCTAATGGGTCTTAGCTACACTTATGTGATGTCTACTATCCCTTCCATGGTTCACCGCAAGATTTATTTCCCCATAACGGAAAGATAGTCACCATTGACCAGTTGACGTATTACAAGCCGAAGTCTCAGACCCCCCTGAGTCCACTATCTCTTCAGTGGCCAACAAGAAAACCATCGACCCTTTGACCAGTCTCTCACCTGGAGTCTACAAGGACTCCTATTTTCTTGGTACATTCCCTGGTCTTCCTCCTCCTATCTCTGATCCCAGCTCATCGAATGTTTGCATGATGCAATCATCTCGGGCTTCTCTCAAGAGGCTCACCTTGGCTAGTCAGCAGCCCCCTCGCCCTCCGCAACCGTCTCCTAGCCCTTCGGTGCAGCCTCTTGGACCTCCTCCTCCCGGCCCTTCAGTTAGTACTCATGAGCCTATTTATCCTCCTGGGTCGGTTCCCCCATGCCTTAACCATTTAGGAGCCATCCCACGTAGCCATTACCTCTCTGGTCAGATACCATTCCTAGTCCCTCCACCAGGCATCTATATGGCACCTATCATGGCCATCCTCTCTCTTCCTAACTTGACCATTGGGCTCCCAGTTTAGTACCTTGATCCTCCAACCACCACCCTGCCAGGTTAACCTAAACCTTATCTTGCTTTGACCCTGGTTCAACCAGTCCCCCTGACTTCTCCCACTGTCACAGTGCCTCAACCACCTCAACAGGAACCGCCTCCTGTTGTGACCGCTTCGGGTAAGAAGGGCAAAGATCACAAAAGGGCCTCAAAGGACAAAGAAGACCTGACTGAACCTACACCTCCTCCGCCTCCAAAGCCCTACGCTTTGTGTGATGTCATCGATCATGCCACCCATACTTGTCCCGAGTTGCCCCGCATCAAGCCCATGGTTAATGTCACATTCCCTGAGTCGACTGTCCCTGAAACCTATGCTTCTTCATTGACTGTTACCAAGAACAACAAGACTATTCACACCAAACACCCTTGTGCTTTGTGTGGTCTCGATGGCCATTACTCTCATCATTGTCCCCGCCTTACGCATTACCGTGCCTCTTTAGAGGTAGTTCCGGAGTACGAGATTGAACTGAACCAATCCGCTTCTCTCGTACTTACACAGTATGCTGCAGGCTAGACCAAGGATTTACCCGCTCCTATTGACATTCCCCCCATAATGTCTACATGACGGAGCATGCAGCCACCATCCTCTACCTTTCATCATCCTTGAGACCCTCGACAGAAGCTCCCTCTGAATCTTCTCCTGTTGTTTCGCTTGACCCCCTTTCAAAAAACACCCCGGTCTCAAAATCAGTAGATCCTTTATCTACTTGTTCTTATGTCATCCCCTGTGATGATGCGCATGTGAGTTTTTCTTCTCATGATGATGAGTCAGGTAGCCTCGTCGCGTCATGTGGTTTCCCTTCCTCCTGCCCTTCCACCTCCTGTTGTGACAACGACATCATGGAAGCTATGTCCACCCATGACTTCATCTTTCCCGCCCATAAACGAGATGCCATCATCCATACCTTTGGTGACTTATGCAGCATGAGCTCAAGCTACGCCTCCAGTAGCTCCCACACTCCCCCTCACTGGCAGCATGTGGGAAGTAGACATCCTACCCAGATCACTCCCTTCTACAGAGTGCATTCGATTTCTACTATGCACTCAGGTTACCAGCATTGTTCTTTATCCTCCCATTTATTTTCTTGTGGCACCTTTCAGAGGGACCCCCGTCAACACCTTATATTGGTTTTTCGATGGTGCAAGTCGCTACTCTCGGAATTTAGCCTTGGCAAGTTGGGCCATTTTTACCCCTTTGCAGGCGCTTGTTCTTTCAAACGGTGTATGCATTGATACTGCTACCAATAATCAGGCTGAATATGATGTTGTGTGAGGTTTATTAGCCGATGCCCTTTCACATCGCATCCTCCACCTTCCTGTTCATTTAGATTCCCTGCTTCTTGTCATGAAATTGAATGGTGTATATCAGGTGCATAATCCTATCCTTTTCAGAAGATATTTACGAGTGAAGATTTTGATGCGTGAATTTGAAATCATTACTTTTAGTCATGTACCTAGAGCACAAAATCACTATGTAGATAGCATTGCAAACCATATTCTAGATTGGAATTTAACACACACATTTAACACAAGACAATAACACAAAAATATCAAAACGATGCATATCCATAGTATGTGTCGTACAAAATGTTTTAGAGTTCATCAACTCTCATACATATGACATGCCCATAGCATGTTGCCAAAAACTCAAAAATGGTGGCACCACATGCCCCTACACACTAATCACTATCTGGAGGATCTTGAGCCAATGGCTCTGCCCCCACAGCTCGTAGATCATGAATAATCTGTCCAGCCATCGCCATGCATCGCATGACCCCTCGCCATTCTGAGGGTAAAACAATACATGGACCTATGTACTGATCATCTAAGTCTTGCCATCTGCGCTCCAAAACACCGGTCAAAAGCCTCTCTCATCTATGACGGATGTCCTCTAGAAGGGTTGCTGCATCCTCATTTTTCTACGCCCTTGGTCCACTAGATCCTGCGGCCCCTGATACTACAGGATGCCCCATGTACCTAGTCGGTTTTATCTGTGCTATATCTGCATACCAAAAGTAAAAGAATCAGTACTACATACAATATTCTAAAAACTTTACATGCACGTAAAAGATCAGCAATGTGGCACTTACCATCTGGTCCCCATATATGACCAGGTGGAAGTGGCAGATCCGGGTCCCCACAATAACTCATCCCACTATAGGGATAATCGTCTATATATAGCAGCATCTAATCACAATGAACAAAGAAATCAGGAAGGAACGCTCGTCCAACTGCTCCACCTCCTCTTCTGCACAGTAGTCACCCCCACTGGCGCATCCTAGGCTCTCTCGGGCCCCCATCTGGGAGTTGTATGTGAGGTCGAAGTGTCGAGATCTTTTCAAAGAAGAAAGAGCACAAAACTATACCATATGCACAGTCATGGTTCACTTTCCGCTTACATAGCGACAACTATCGTTTCAATGACGACAACATCATCTGGGCCCACCCATAGTAGGTCCCACTCAAAACACTCTCCACAAGCATCATCTATCCCCCCGTAATATGATGGAGTGCCTGGTTGCCCAAGATCCGCAACACCGCTGCGGCCACAACACGAGTCTCTAACCTCTCCAAAACTTCGATGGGTATCTGAGTCCCCTTGAATTGGATACCTAGACGAAAATGGCGCTCTACAAACTCTATGATATTCAGCCCACGTGGTAATACTAGCTGAGTATTCCCTACCATCCCAAGTGGTGGGAGACCAGTTAGGAAATATATATCATGGATCGTCAACTCGATCCGGTGCCCCTGCACTATAAAGACCTCATGGTCTGGGTCCTAGTAGCTGACAATCCAGGCCAATAAGGGCTTCCCAGCACCAGCTCTCATAAAAGGGTTCTCCACAAACTTTAGAACCCCAAACCTGGCCAAAGCACTGCAGACACCCTGATCCTCCCGGATCTCTAAACGTAATGCGCCCAGGTCTCTCTTTCTCTCCAGTTGATCCGTAATTATGCCATACCTGCACAAAACCATCATATTCATCAGTATACAAATAGGAAAGACTGTTTCTCATCAAAAAACCCTAGTGCTCAGCCAAAAAACAGCACCGAAACACCCCTCCCGAACAGGTCGCACTTTTCAAGCCCAAACCTAGGACATGTCGCACTTATCTGGCCAAAACCTGCTGCCCAGGTCGCACTTTTTGCCCCAAAAAGTGCAACCCATCTGTGAGGAGGATTAGAGGGCTTTTCCTGAGCATTAGGGACCTAATCTGAACTTTTAATCCACTAAAAAGAAAGAGTAGGGTTAGGCCTCTTACCTGCAACTGACAGCTCCCGATTCCAATGGTTGGTTTGTCCACTACGATTGCCGCAATATTTAGGGCCATCTCTCCTCTCCACATACACCACAGCTCCACATGCAAATGAATGAATTTGGAGGGAAAATGCCTTATATAAAGAGAAACCCCCGTTTCTTCTTTCGCTCGCCGCGATCCAACCATAGCTCTGTTTACCAAACCGTCCACACCGTTGGAAAGCTCTCATTGAGCCCTCAAATGGGTATTTGTTATTTTTTAGTGATTTGATACTTCACTGGGACACATTTTCCCAAGAAGCACCACTTCACCCTTCCTAAAAAATTGAATTTCTTCACTTGCAACACTCGTACTGGGGGCACCTTGTTGTCTCCATAGTTGTCCATGCTCGTGTCGACTTTCGTCATGAGTTACCATTTGGTACTCATGCTTTTATGGTCCCCATTGGCCCCTTTTCATATGTGGCATCAACATCGAGTCACCCTTGTTTAGAGCATCCGAGTTGAGTCATCATTGATTTCATGGAGTCTATCCCGAGTCCCTTTACATCTCGACACAGTCCCCCATCATTCGTTACTTGGTCCCTCTCTCGTGTCGCATCTTATGGCCTTTAGTCCCACTGTCCCCTATCCCTCATGATGTTGTGTCAGTCGTTGCTAGGTCATCCATGCCCTTTATGCTCTAACAAGGGAAGTCGTCCGTTCGCTACTCAGTTCCCCCCATTTCATCATCATCATTGGTGTCAGTTTGTCAGTCACTCTACTATTTTCTCTCATGCCATAGTTGAGGATCCCTTATTGCCTCACCTATGGCGTACCTCCTTATGTCGACATCAGCTCATTCATTCCAGAAAAGAGGTCTAGAGGGCGGTGTACCTTGGTTCCAGCTTACACATTGGTTCGGTGCCTCAGATCAGGCAAAGGGACTCCTCATTGCCCTTTGACTTGATTGTTTCTCAGCACCATCTCCTTTCAACATGATCGAGATCCGTATACTTGATGGTTCAGTGATGCAGCAGCTGACATTGATGATTCCCAAGTGTGTGTGAGATGTCTCAACCCTCATGAGGGGGTGGCCCTATAGGTAGCCCCCCACACACTTGGATGACCTCTTCATCACAGCCTTCGATGCAGCTCCATACATTTGATGATTTCGGCCTCAGCTGCTTGCAGCGCCGTTTTTTTTGCATGTATCAGGCAGATTTTCAGAGCCATTTCCTGTGTTCAGAGGCATCTGGGTTGCATTCATATCTCATGTACTCAGGTTTTATTGTACAAGTCCTGACTGTTATCCCAGGCACAATATGTATGTGGGATTCATTATCATGTTATTCATCTGGCTCATGTTTATGCCAGCATATACTTTATTATTATGTTCCGTGGTTTTCTGGGCACCTTATTGTTTGTACTATTGCCTTGGCAAGCATAGGTATGCCTCCCCCGCCACCTATAGTAGGTACTCACTCATTAAAAAGACTTGTTGCACCTGCAAGTCGCCTCCTTAGGGTCTAGGTCTTTCAACACTTTGGTTTACCTTATACTTCTCTCTCTTTGACTTCCCCTTCGATGTCTAGTGATTGAGTTTTTACAATGTACTTCGGTCATACGATTAGTTCCTAATGCTCACACACTGGGGGGCAATATGTTACACTATTTTTTGGTCATATAACGTATTATCATTAGATGGACCCAAGTACATCATGTAAGACCAATTTTACTCTAAGTAAAATTGATTTCACTATGAAAATAACTTAGTAAATCACCTTTATTAAGTTGTTTATGGTCTAAACAGGAAACCCCATAAGGAAATATTAAATAAATATAAATTTGTTTGATTTTCCTCAAGAAATAATTAGTTAAACAATAGTTTAATTAATATTTCTGGTTATATTTAACCCAAAACAGGGAAATTAACTAGATAAATCATTATTTATCGTATTATTTTCTAAGAACAATTGTTTAAATCCTATTTAAATAATATTCTTTGTTAAATATGACTAATTCACCCTTCAATAATTAAATAAATCATTATTTACTTGATTATGACTCAACCATATCCTTAAAATGATAAATAAATCATTTATTTATTTATTATTACTTAATCACTTCCTTAAAATAATAAATAAATCATTTATTTATTTATTATTTACAAAAAAAGGGGATTTGACTCAAGTCAAATACCTTTTCCCTCCAAAAAATATAATAAAATATTCTATAAAAGTTGGATCTAGATTTGGTTAATAATATTTTAATTATGCACCAAGATTTAGACTAACTCAATATTTTGTTATAAATAGAAGGGTTTTCCCATTCATTTGTCACCTTTTGTTCCCTAAAGATCACTCTGGATCTCAACACTTGGTCTGGCTGTTGATCCATAATCATAGCCATACTTTTCCATTTTTGTTTGGGTTTTCTACACCATCAAGAGAGAGAAGTTCTAAATCTGAAGTGCTGAGGACTCACAAGAACCCATCCCATTGAGGAGAACATGGAACACCCTCTTGTGTTTTCCTCCCAGGTGCCATTAATAAAAATATTCATTGGATATATTCTTGTCTTGTCTATTGGATATATGGTGTAAATCTTATTTTTCTACTGTTTAATGTCTTCTAATGCATAGATCTAGATTTTTGCAGCATTTTTTTTTATCATCTAATTGTAGATCTAAAGATATTAGCAGTCATTTCTGCTGTTAGGGCTGTAAGTTATGTACAACTAAAGTGGTCTTTTTTTGTACACTTCGAATCAAGATTCATACTAACAAAGACCATGGTAGAGGAGCCATGGGGGAAGAGATCAAGGCCTATCCCTAGCCCATAGTCCTATCACTTTCACCGAACCAAGCACTAAGGATGAGGGAGATGGTGGAGGGGTCGAGGCACTAGGCCCTAGCCTCACGCCATATCACCAAGCACGAAACCATCGATGAGCACTGAGGGTAGGGAGCTTGGGGACCAACCCCAGCCCTTTGTCACTGTATCTTTCACTGGACTTAGCACTAAGAAATAAGGTGTTATGCAGACGGGGTGGAGTTTAGGCCTGACACCAGGTCATGGTGTCAACACGTAACCACCAGCTTATAGTTCGGGAGCTAGCATGGCGAGGGTGGGTGGTTAGCCCCAGAACCCAACCACATCACCCCTATATGACCAAAATCCCGACGAGTTTGGAGCCTAGGCCGGTAGGGGCGAACCATTGGCCCAGCCCTCGGCCCTATGATGCCTTGTGGCCCTATTTTAGTGCATAAGGGTCAGTGGAAAAATTAAATAAGAAAAAAATTTCACCGGATGCGGGTGAAATTGTAGCCTCTCGAGAGGATTTAAGGGTGGACTTGTCACTCTCTTAGTAGGTTCATCCAATTTGGAGGATGGATTGCATCAAAAACTTGGGAGAGCTAGAACTTGATGAGTTTTTGGCCTTTTGGAGCTCAAGAAGAGTGCAGATAGGGGTTTTTGGACATTTTGAATCCAATGAAAGCCTCTGTTCACTGATTGGATCAATTTTGAAGAGAATTTTTGCAGGTTTGAGTCTATGGGTGCCACGATCAATCAGTGGGTTGAAGAAATTTTTGAAGGCTTTTGAGCATGGAGAGTAGCTTGTAGGGGTTTTCCAGTCTTCATATGTTATCTGCAGCAGCTGTGACATGTATGGTGCAACTCATGTTTCTCTTTTCTCATTATGTATTTTTGAGGAAAGCTCTCTTTAGTACTTCAAATTCTTCATCAACATATAAAGCAGAAAATATGGGTGGAAAATCCAAGGAGGTAATCAACATCTCTAGTTCAAATCCTTTAGTTTATGTTAATAACACATCTTTTGCAGCCTTTGAACAACATACTAAAGGCATTGGTATGAAGCTACTAGCTCGATGGGTTATGAAGGAGGAGACCTCAGAATCAATGGCTAAGGAATCACTAATCCTATCATGGTGAAAGAGATACCAAGATATCAAGGCTTGGGATATGGTCATAGAGAGTTTGGAGAGTGTTCTACACTGTTTGAGGCAAAGAAATCATCAAATGATGATATGTCACACGAAGATGGTAGCATAATTTCAATTTACATCCTAAGGGAGATGAATGCTTCAAAGGACTTTGCATGCCATCATCTAGTCCACATCATCAAAGTTACAACCCAAGGGACATGTGTAATTGTCATGGGAATTTTCCAAATCTTGGTAATTTTGATTATTTGTGGGACATGCATCCTTGCACTTTTTGTGATGTACTTGAAAATTGTGTAGCTGATTGTGAGAAATGCAAGGTGATGGTCAAAAGAATGGAGAAAATTCTTGGCATCAAGCATGAAGAAGCTCCATCAAGTTTGAATACTTCCTTGTCGATGGGAAAGTGAAATTAATTTTGTACCCATTGTAACATTTATGGGCATGAGAATGAAAGGTGTTGGAAAATTCATCCAAAAATTCATCCCAAGAAGGATAAAGAGGTTATGCAAACCAATGCAAGGAAAGAAACATGTGGCAAAGAGGATATTGGCATAGTTCCTAAATCAACCTTCAAAGCAAAGAATATGCAGAAAGAGAACCCATAAGCCTAGGAGAGACAAAGATTGGGTAGAATGTTTGTATAGTTAGTTTCTTTGTAAAATGTAAATACTTGTTGTTTTCATTACCTATTTTTGGATATTTTGTAAAGTGAAACAAGAATAATCACTATTTGCAACAAGTATGTTTTTCAATGACATGCCATGTTATGTTGGCTTTTTTATGAGTCCAAATTTTTGAGGAATTTTGGGATGAACAATGTTTGTCATCCAGTTTGTCTACAATTGCGTCATGTACTCACCGATACAAGTGTACAAGATGAAGCTTGTTGTGAATGAAATATTTGATAAATATTGTACAAGAAATGACTATGTTTTTGTGGAAAAATCCAATTGCGTCATTGAATTATTGCAGTTAGAGTACTTTTGTGTACAAGCATAATATGAGGATAATAAAGAAAAGTTTGAATTTGTGCATGGAAAGCATTGAATTGCTTCTGATTTCCAAGATGGAAAGTCAAGTTTGTCTTCAAAAATGGAGCTTCAAGATGAATTTGTTTGAGCCATGAAAGATGGGTGTGGAGAGAATGTTCAGATTCCATCCATCGATGTTTTTGTTCTTTCATGGTTTTAATAATTGTGGCTCGATTCTTGACATGAAGGCAATGTCTTCATGCAAAAGATAGGTGGAGTACCTTGATTGGAGCTTGAAGGCACCAATTAAAAACAAAACATTAAGGATAGATATTTGGAAAGTTTCAAGTTTTTTCCTCATTTTGTTTACTAGGAGAAGTTAAAATTTTGGAGTCCAAAATTTCCTAATTGGGAGGTATGATCCAGAGATCAAAATTTAGCTCAAAAATTAAAGTGCCCAGAATATTTAAAAACTCACATCAAGTCATAGTGTTCTTCATTTTGATTCCAATGAAACTTAAATCACCTCAATCCAATGTTGTATAACAAATTTTTGATGTTATGAAGTTTTTGGTCGATAACAAAAAAAATTGCAGGTGGGATGACTGAGAAGTCTGTACCTCTGATGTTAGCATGCCTACTGGGCATATGAGACCAATCATGGATTTCCATGTGGCGGGCTCATACAGGTGTAGGTTGGCACATTCTAATTGGTCTAATTTTGGTTGTGGTGGCTCAATGGGAGGATTCCACGTGGCCCAATCAGAGGCCACGATGTGGCACCTCCATATTGGATACAATGTTTGTGTTTATGCCCACAAGCCCTGACGGGATTGAACCCGTGACCTACAAATCAACACCGCCAAGCCTTACCACTGCACCACACACACGTTTCTTAACCTACCATGTCCACGGGTTATTGTTAAAGAGCATTGAAATGTGCATTGGGGAAGAGGGGCCTAGACTAGGCCTTGGCCCCTGGTCGTCGACAACCCAAAAAACCATGGAAGAGGAGTGATGAGGGAGGATCTTAGGGCCTAGCCCTAGCCCATAGTCATATTACCTTCACTGGACCAAGCACTAAGGATGAGGGAGCTAGCGAACGGGCCGAGGATCTAGGCCCTAGCCTCGAGTCAAATCACCAAGCACAAGATCGTCATCAAGCGCTCAGGGTAGAGGGCTTGGCGACTAACCCCAAACCTTATGGTCATGGTATCTTTCATAGGACTGAATGTTAAGAAATAAGGTGTTAGGTGGACGAGGGTGGAAATGAGGCCTGGCCCTAGGTCATGGTGTTAGCATGTAACCACCAACTAATAGGTCGGGAGCTAACGCGGTGGGGGTGGGAAGTTAGCCCTGAACCTTGGCCACATCACCCCTTTATGACCAAAAACCCGACGGGTTTGGAGCATAGGCTGGCAGGGGCGAATCGTTTTCCCAACCCTCAGCTCTATGGTGCCATGTGTCCCTGGTTTAATGCATAAGGGTCATTGGAAAAATTAAAGAAGCGATAATTTTCACTGTATACGGGCGAAATTTTAGCCTCCTGAGTAGATTTAAGGGAGACTTTTTCGCTCTCTTAGCAGGTTCATCCAATTTCGAGGAAATATAGTAACATAAACTTGGGAGAGCCATAACGTGATGAGTTTTTAGCCTTTTGGAGCCCAAGAAGAGTCCAAATAGGGGTTTTTGGACATTTTGAATCCAATAGAAACCTCCGTTAATTGATTGGATCAATTTTAAAGATACTTTTTGTAGGTTTGAGTCTATGGGTGCTAGGATCAATTAGTGGGTTGAAGTATTTTTTGAAGGCTTTTGAGCATGGAGAGGAACTTGTAGGGGTTTTCCATCCTTCATATGTTATCTGCAACATTTGTGACATATATGGTGCAGCTCATGTTTATCTTTTCTCATTATTTATTTTTGAGGAAAACTCTCTTTTAGTACTTAAATTTGGAATTGTTGAACTTGTTATGCTCATTTTAATATGGAGTATAGGGTCTTGATGTGAGAGCCCTTTTCTTGTTGACTGTTTCATGAATGAATGTAGGTTTTCATGATTTTTAATGTGAGATTTATTTGCAGGAGAAATTTTCCTTCAAGGGGAAACTAGCCACTCATATTGTCAACATACTTTATGTACTCTTTATCACTTAAATCTATGGAGTGGTCTAGTTGTGTTAGCAGGCCCAAAGATGTAGCCTAGAAGGGGTGAACTCCGTCACCAAATTTGATATTGTTTCTCCCTCAAGTTTGTATTTATGAGTTAAATAATGATATGTTTCTCGTTTAAATTTCACATGAAACTAACTCATTATCCTTGAAGAGACCATAAAAACTTGTTGATGTAATAAGATCCATTTTTACTTGCAAAGTGTCAGAGGACAGTTCGTTTTTAGGAAGGAAAAGTTCCCCTCCAATTTCATATCAATCAGTCCAAGAAGAGAGCTAAAATAAAAAAACAAAAAAGTGCATGGTAGAAATTGGCTAAATGTGCTCTCTAAAATTATGGTATAAGGTTGGAGAAATTACAAATCTTGCTGGAAGCTAAGGTATTTTTCTATAAGAAGTGCTCCCTAATGTTATTAAATTTTATGAAACCAACACACAAAATAGAAGAAAAGATAGATCAACGACTTAGAAATTAACCTCTTCGAGGGGGCAACCTCCTTTACATTACATAAATGAAAAATTATTCGATGATACAAATGACAAAACCTCCTTTCTATATATAGGAGTACATGGGGTCACGATATAATCCGAGCCGACCTAACAATAATAATTAAAGGGCACAATAATAACAATAATGGGCTTTTATGGGCACAATAATAACAATATGGGGACTATAGGGGTACAACAATAACAATAAGGGGGCTACACTAACAACAACAAGGGACTATACTAGTAATATAGGGACGTAACATGCCCCTCTCCTTCAAAAATGTGTTGTCATAAACTCTTGAGTAGTTCTGGATGCTTCTATATAAAATTATCATCCTCCCATGTGGAATCTTTAGTGGGTAAGTTCTTCCACTTGATGAGATACTCTGAAATTGATCGATTTTGTACCTGTCGAGTTCTTGTTTCTGTGAATGCTTTAGGTTCCAATATGATTTTTCCTTCCTCATCAAATTCTGGAAATATTGTTTGAATTGTAATTTTGTCACCTATAACCTTCTTTAAGCATGAAACGTGGAAAACTGGGTGCACTCGGGAAGAAGTAGGAGGCTCCAATTTGTATGCCATAGTACCAATATTTTGAAACACCTTGAAAGGAACATAGTACTTTGGCAATAATTTATTATCCTTCTTAGCTTGCTTGAGGGACATTTGTTTGTATGGTTGTAGCCATAAAAATCCCCAGTCACATACATAAAAAATTCTCTCACTGCAATGTTGATTTGCCTGTTGTTTCATTCGATTTTGTGCCAAATTTAGGTTATCTTTTAAGAGTTGGAGAACTTTTTGTTGATGCTTGATGTGATTTTCCACTGCTTGAACCTTAGAATTTTCTCTTAAAGATGATGTGATGGACGGTGTATGATATCCATAAAGTGCAATAAATGGGGTCATTGTTTCTGCGGTGTGGAAGGAAGTGTTATACCACTGTTCAGCCAGAGGTAAACACTTGACCCATTGTGTTTGTTTATCAGATAAAAAACAACGAAGATATCCTTCCAAAAATTTGTTCACTATCTCAATTTTCCCATCGGATTGAGGATGATAAGATGAGATATGAGCTATTTGAGTACCCAAAAAATAAAATAATTACGTCCAAAAATTTCCAGTGAAAATGGGATCTCTGTTGCTTACAATAATCTTTGGGTTTCCATGTAGCTTTTGAATTGTTTCCATAAATGCAGTAGCAACTATAATCACTTTAAATGGATGAGATAATGCACAAAAGTGTGCATACTTGATAATTCTATCAACTATCACCATTAGTGACACTCTTTCCTTCAGACTTAGGTAAACCTGTGATAAAATCCATTGAAACCTCCTCCCAATGTTGACTTGGAATGGATAAAGGTTGTAGCAGACTCGGGGTCTTAATTGTATCAAATTTATTTTGCTGGAAAACCAAACACTCCGCCACAAACGTTTGAATATCAGATTTAAGGCCATCCTAAAAAAGTTCTTTCTTCACCCTATGGTAAATTTTTAAAAATCCTGAGCATCCTCCTAAGGGAGAGGTGTGCAATTCCAAAAGAATATTTTTTTTTCATTGGGAATTATTAAAAAGATATAAGCAATGTTTGTACCATAAGGAATCAATTTTCCAACTAAATGTATCAGATGTAATGGGATCTTGCTGCAAATTTTGAATGAGTGTCCACACTTCTTCGTCATTCTTCCATTCCTCCCTTGCTTCGGTTACCCAATCTGGTTGGATAATAGAAATGGCACAAAGAAATGCTTCCACATCCTCATCCTTTCTTGAGAGTGCATATACAACAACATTTAGATTCCCTTCATTTGTATATGATTTCAAAGTCATAACCCAACATCTTTGTGACCCATTTTTGCTGCTCTTCTGAAGAGAGTATTTGTTCCAAAAATTATTTAAGACTATCATGATTAGTTTTTACCTTGAAGTGTCTTCCCATTAGGTAAGGTTGCCAGTTATTTAGTGCATGTAGTATTGCCAAAATTTCCTTCTCATAAATAGCTTTCTGTAAACATTTTCCTTTGATTGGACAACTTTCAAAATCAATGGGTCTCCCTTCTTGCATTAAAACAACACCAATTCCATTTCCCGAGGCATCACTTCCCACAATAAAGGTTTTTGTGAAGTTTAGCGTAGCTAATACTGGTGCTTGACACATTGCCTCTTTAAGATGTTCAAAGGCCTTAGTTGCTTCAGGAATCCATGAAAATGCATCTTTCTTCAATAATGTTGTTAGAGGTGCTACTATTTTCCCATAATTCTTAAAAAACTTGCGATAATACCCTCTTAACCCAATAAATCCTTGCAACTACTTTATGGTTGTTGGGACTTTCCATTCCTTAATGGGTTTAATTTTGTTAAGGTCTACCTTAACACCATCTTGAGATACAATATGACCCAGATATTCTACCTCTTGTACTCCAAAGAAACATTTGTAGGTTTTTTCATATAGTTGTTTCTCCTCCAATAGTTTGAGCACCATGTCAACATGTTGAACATGATCCTTCCAAGACCTGCTATAGATTAGTATATCATCAAAAAATACTATCACAAATTTTCTAAGGAAGGGTTTGAAAATGGAATTCAACAACCCTTGAAATGTAGAAGGTGCATTGGTAAGGCCAAAAGGCATGACCAAAAATTCATAATGACCCTCATGAGTTCGAAATGCTATTTTCAGATTGTATTCAGTATTCATTCTAATTTGATGATATCCTGAATGGAGATCCAATTTGGTGAAATAAATTTCTCTATGTAATTCATCCAATAATTCATCAATCACAGGAATGGGAAATTTATCTTTAATAGTGAGCTTATTGAGCTCCCTCTAATCTGGAAACATGAGCCATGATCCATCCTTCTTGTGCACCAATACTAATAGAGCAGAGAGAGAACTTTGACTAGGTTGAATTATACCAACCTCTAGGATTTCTACAATCATACGTTCAATTTCACTCTTTTATACATAAGGATATTTGTAAGGCCTGATGTTTGGAGGAACACTTCCTGGAATCAAATGAATAGCATGATCTTGATCATGAATAGGAAGGAGTCATTTGGGAGTTTCAAACACGCTGGAATGATTGTCCAAGACTTTTTGGAGATATGAAGAAATAGATGATTTTGATGTTGGAACTTCTAGTGAGTATAATTATGTGATTACGCCTCATTTTTCTTTCTTCAGAAGGTTTTTCATGACATTAGAGCTTATTATTTTTCCCGACTTCCCTGCGATACCCCATAATTCAACTTCCTTTCCTTCCGATTTTTTTTGCAAGAAAATTTCTTGAAAACTAAAAGCTACCATCCCCAAAGATTGTAACCATTGTACTCCTAGTACAACATCAATGCCACCCATTGGAATGGAAAGAATTGGAATATTCAATACATATTCCCCCATGGTTAGCTTGATATTATGACACTTTCTAGAGAAATTTATAGTTCCTCCATTTGCAACCATCACTTGACACTCTGGTGCTTGGTATAAGAAGCAGTTCAATTCCTTGGCTACCTTACAATGAATAAAATTATGGGTACTACCCAAATCAATCAACACTATTACATTTTTATTCTTGATATGTCCTTCTATCTTGAGGGTTCGAGGAGTGGTAATTCCTGCCAATGCATTAAAGGATATGGTCGAATTCATTTCTTCTTTATCTAGGGTTAGTTCCTGGTGTATATCCTCTTATTTTTAAGTTTCTTGTTCATTTTATTCCTCCTCTTCACAATCTAACTAAAATAATTTCTTCTCAGCACACTTATGACCTTTAGTGTATTTTCTATCACAATTGTAGCAAAGTCGTTTTGATAATTTTTCTTCCAATTGTTGTGGTATTAACCTTGTAGGTTGTGGAGATCTAGGAGTAGAGAAACTTCCATATTTATAGATGTGACTGGTAGGCTTCCTTGTTGCCATAATTTTACTTTCAATTTTTCTTGCCAACCTGAACGCTTTCTCCAATGAATCAAGTTCCCAAAGTTAAACCTCACGTTGGATGTTATCCTTTAAAGTACCTATGAAGACATCAATATTGTGTTCCTATGGAATATTAGTTACCGTTATATTCAATTTTTTAAAGTCCTCAATGTGCTCCACCATTGAACCCTTTTGATTGAGATTTATCAATTGGCTAAAGAAGGTGTTTCTCTTTTATCCTCATAATGTGCTATCATTTCCTTCGTAAAAATTGACCAAGTGAAAATTTTTTTACGAGAGAAAATCCATCGATACCATACAAATGTATTTTTTTCTAAATATAAAGTTTCAATACGTACCTTTTGTGTGTTTTTCACATTATGGAGATCAAAATATTGCTCCATCTGTAGTATCCATGTTTTGGTATCCTTGCTGTCAAACTTCCTCATATCGATATTTGGAGTATGGTGGGTCTTCAATCCAACGTTAGAGTTTATGAAATCACGATTAAAATTTATTTTGTTTTCATCATGAGTTTCCTCTACTACCTTTTTTCCATTAGGTATCATTTCTCGTAGAAACTTTGTCAAACCTTCCTGCAAGCCTTCCATGTATGCATTTAGATCATTCTTCATGTATTCCATGTTTCCTTTCAGTTTTTACTCTATACCATCTAACTTAGATTCCATGCCATTTATATTAGCTTCCATTCCTTTCTTCAAACCATCCATTTTAGCTTCCATTTGATTTTTGGTTACTTTTTGTGAGAGTGACATTTGTTGCACTTGGTCTTGTAATTTTGATATATCATGTTGCACTTCTTCCTCTTCATGCGTCATAGTAGAGCTTTCTAAGGGCTTAATGGGCATGGAATTATTTTTGGGAGGCATTATATAATCCAATACTTATATCTATGCTTCACTATTCCCTTGTAATAACTTCAAACTATTTTTTCAAACAAACGTTATGCAATTTTAGAAAACAAATACACACCTTTTGATTGCCTTTTAGGAGGTTGATATTGAAACTGAATTATCTCTACGAGTTCGGATATTATATATCTGAAATTCCTTCTTTTAGTATCCACCTAAGTCTTATTTCTAATGCCATAGGTCAGACCTAATTTGGATTCTTCAAGACCAAGTTATGCTTGATCTCCCACAATGACCTAATTATGGGCTGGTTTAGTAGAGAAAAATTTTACAGTGTGCCATGTGTCATGGTTTTGACCTTCGGCTCTAAAATCGATACAAAACAAAGTACGGTCTATGTGATTTCGTTCACTTTTTACAAAATTCCAATATTATGCCTAAAACAAAAGTTATGCTGATTTTCCCTCAGTCACCTGTTTGAGATGAAATTCTGGAGCCTTCCAGAACTCTAACTTCCACAGATCATATCTTCGAAAATATTGCGAACCAAGATCTGAAATTTTTACATGAAATTCTTTAGGATTTTTTCTCTGATGGGTTTTTGTTTTAGCATCTGAACCTTTGAATAACAAAATTTATATCGAAAATTCCACATTGGCCATTTTTTAGCAACGAAACCCTAGAATCCAAAGCTCTGATACCAAATGTTATGAAACCAACTAACAAAATAGAAGAAAAGATAGATAAACGAATTAGAAATCAGCCTCTTCAAGGAGGAAACCTCCTTTACAATAATAATGTAAGAGCACAACAATAACAATAGTGTGATTTTATGGGCAAAATAATAACAATATGGGGAATACAGGGGTAAAAAAATAACAATAAGGGGACTACACTAATGAAAATAACAGACTACACTAGTAATATAGGGACCTAACATTAAAAGGGAGACCATTTGTGTCTCAACCTGGAAAGCTTGATGCGGTTTGTGGAACAATTCAAAATCTAGGTAGAAGTTGAAGTCTTCGTCAATGGGAAGTGCTCCTTAATTCTTGTAAAATGGTGACCATTATGGTCTCAACCAATGGAGGTTTAAGGTTGACCATAAAATTTGTAATTCTTAGTGCATTTCCCAGAAAAATTCCAAATCTAGCTTGAATTTGAAGACTTATGCTAGTGGAAGTGCTCCTAATTCTAGTTTGAAGATGACACTAAACTGAATCACGCTCATAACTTTGAATTTGGTTGTAAATTTGATTATGGTTTAGGCTTGAGGATCTGGTTTTAAATTTCTTAGGTTGTGGCTTATTTTATTCGAAACAGGTAGCTGATCATTAACCTGCCCTATCAGATACAAGGTGAGAAGATGATATCACTGTTACTCAGGCTTACTTGTACATGCTAGATTGATTGGGTTTCAAAACAAGAAGCTTCACTGTCAATCCCCTCTTATCCCATACAAAATGAGAGGATGAATATGTTTCGACAAAATGTTCACATTGATTAAGATAAAAAAAAACCATGATCCTCCATGCGAAGAACTCAAGAAGGGTGTTAGCTTCTATTGAAAATTCACCCATTTACAATGCAATTTAACTGGAAAACTCACAAAAAAATACTATTTTCAATTTACCATTATTTTAAGAGTAACACACAAGATAGTAAAATGCTTCTAAAATGAAGGAAGAAAACTCAAATATAGCAAACAACCCAAATTCACAGGTGTAATATTTCCATAACAACTCATATATATCATCACAATACAAAGATAAAACACAATCCTTTGTTTCATTACTTGTAAGCGGCTCCCTCTCTTTTTACCACTTCTCGCCGCCTAATTATATTCCACTAAATTTGTCTTACTCTATGGTTAAGAGCAATTGAATGAAATCAAATCCAAATATATCTTGGAAGAAGTTTGGCATGCACATGTGTGCGATTGCAATTATTAAGATAAGATAAATTTGGAATATATTAACCTCTCTGACAAGTAGCTCCAAAAGTATGAAAGAACAAGAATATCATCTAGGGCTTCCAATAAAATTTAGAAGATGAATTCATAAGGTTTTGAATAAAATTTTTAAAATTATTTAATTCCATTATTGTTCAAGGATTGACATATATCTCTAACTTTTTACACAACCTAGATATTTGTGAGATAGGAAATGAGTGGATGAGAGTGAGACTCTCATATGTACTATTTAGGGTTTACAAGTCATAGTCATTAACAATCTTCAATGAAGACTTGTAAATCTTAGAGTCATACAATAAAATGACCTTAAGACATCATATTCTTAATCAATGAACAAGTTATACATACCTCAAAACTTACATACCTTTTGACTTTGATGATTGAAGGATCAACATCCCATTTGAGCTTGTACCCTTTTTCTTGCAATATGAATACATATTGTTAGATGACTTTAAAACAAAAGGAGAAATATCAATAATTATTTGAGTTATATGAGTACTTCAGGTTTGATGTTATCTCTTTACTGTATTAGTGATGAGTTTGCTACATGTTTTCAAATAAATTTCATATAGTCTGCTTTCTTCTGAGACATCTTTCAAAGAGACTTCAAATAGAAATGATTCCACTTCTCTTCATTAGTGCTTTACCAAACTACTAATATATTTTTTCAAAATAAACTTGCTATGAATTTCTTGAGAAAAAAATTATTGTTCTAAAAGTTCGACTGTTGAGGCGACTTGACCTTCTTTTATGTGACTGTTTAGGCCCATATCATATACATACATGCATGTGCACAAATTCTTTTCATTTCTCAATAGAAGTTTTAGTACCTTTTCCTATGTGACTATAGCTTCAAATTTTGGTCTTCCAGTTAGGCTTATAAGACTTTCAATCACTTTAGTACTGACTTAGTCAACAATTGAACTTTGATAAGGCTCTTTCTAGTAGTTCACAATGAGACACTTTACGTATTCAATTGATTATCCCCTAACATGACCATATTTCAGAAGTTTTTAGAATTCTAAGATAACACAAAGTCCATATTTTAAATTGTGATTTCAGATCTTAATCCTTATGCCTACAAATTTGTTTCTTATTTCAAAGGACTCGAATTTGATTAGGTTATAGTTTCGGTCATTCAAATTCCCAAATGAGGCAGTTTGGTTCCTCAATATTTTGATCTTTAAGTCACGATTAGTAGCCCTAATCGAAAAGGTATGTGCCCAGAAATGTATCTTTTATAATTGATTCCTCCTTCTAATCAGCTTGTCTTCCAAATATAGGATAGAAACCTTTGTATTTTTCACATACAAATGATCTTCAACTGCCTTATTCACTGACCTTAGCTCTGATACCATGTTGAGAAATCTAGGGAAGCATATAGAATAGGTTCTTTAGCTCAATTTCTCTTATACTTTGACAAGATATTGTGATTATTATATTTGTTCTTAATTATTTTTATTATGTTATTTTCATCATCGATAAAAATTCCAAACGAGATTCATATCACAAAGACACCAAAGATAGGCACTCAACTAGAACCTCTATGAAGGGGAAAACCAAGTCAAACTCTTCCTCTATTAGAATCAAATCAAGTTGAGACAAACCAAGACCTTTTTGACCATAAAAAAAATTTCCTCCATCCATCAAGTCAAAATCTTATGAAGATAAGTAAAAATTCAAAATTTAACACTCTTCTGCTCCTTAGCTCTGCAATTTTTTTGCTCCAATACAAACTTGAACTTTTGACTATATTGCTCCATTATTGATTGCAATTTTTGATGCTCAAACACAAATTCGGTTCTAAAACTACACCTTTTCGTCACTATACCTTCGTCCTCTGTAATTACACTGCCATGTTGCATACTTTGATCCCTGTAATTTCATTGTCCTGTTGAACACTTCGTCCCTACAATTTCGTTGTCCTATTAAAGACTTCGACCCTTGCAATTTCACTGACTTTTTGCAGATCCGAAAATTTCTTGTCTCTGTCCAAACTTGGTAGAATGCTAGGGTATATATAGTGATTTGAAGCAATATTTTTATGCTAACATGACTCTTTGAAGAGGGTGACTTGATAAGTGGAAAAGCAGACTTGAGGGAGGAGGAAAATACATAATTTTGACATAAAAAAAAATTCTTTCTTTCTTTGACATAATGAGCTCAAGAAGGGCCTCTTACATAATGAATTTGACTTTGACTTAGTAAAAAATCCTACAACACAAAATGGGTGCTCGAGCTATTGACCAATGAGCCAAGCATGAAACTCGTGCTTTAATAAGTCAAATTTATTTTACAGTAAAAAAAACTATTTTTCTTTCTTTTGAAAAATACAACTATGAAGATCGGCGCTAGTTACATTCTTCAACATAAATTTGCAACCCGTTGCTTCAAGGCATTAATGTGTGCAATCCATATATGGGATCTTGGACTTGAGCATGTGACTCATATGATATGGTAAAAATTTCCTTACAATGCTCAGGCATGGGGGTATCCAGTAAAAACTTGGATATATTGCTCGCTTTTGAGCATTAAATTTCAAGAGAAAAAAATACAATCACATGGATCCACTCTCCACAGTCCCTCATCCATTAAGATATTATATATGGAATATGTGGGGTTTTGGCTCACATTCCAGGAATAAAAAAAATGGAACGAAACTTAGAGCTTCCAAAGGTTGCGAAAGGGCATGCATAGGAATAACGTACTAAAAACTAGTTATGAGGAGCGCCACGGTTTCAAAATAGATTTATAGTGGGATAATGGTCAAGGATTCTAGGACTTCTTAGAGTGGCAGATTAACAAATTGAGAGAGGTAGATTTGATGGGTTTCTAAGCAAGAATTGCTCTGATACCACTGTTGGAATGAGAGTACCAAAGTGAAAGATATGTGTGAATTACTTTATTATTCAAAAATATGTTACATATGAATACATTGTGTAATTGTTGGATTAATATTCCATGACCTCTTGGAATCCCTATGATGGTTCACCTTCCACACCATAACCCTTAGCGAATTAGATGTCCAATAGAAACAAACATTAATTTCAGCGCCGCAACCAAAATGTGGCATTTCAAGTAGGTTTAGGATATCTGAATACACTAGGCCGCACCCCCACTCCAACGAATCCATTATGATGACTTGGTCTGAGCTGGTAACATCTTGTAGATACTTCGTATGTGCCAACTCCAAGAAATATTTTACATTTGTGATATCATTGTATGAGTACTTCAAGTTTTCCACTGTACCAAGTATGTTCCTCTGTTGGATACCTCCAAGTGGAATTAGGGGCATCACCATTGGGTATTTTGGATCCTTTTTTTGTTGTATTTATGCTATGTGTGAAATTTTTTTAATATTACTTATGAAAAAACCCTACTGTTAAATATGGTTATACTTCTCCTACTTAAAAAAGTTATTAATATGAAATATTCAGCATTAACATAAAAGTAAACACATTAAAAATCTATACATATACAGATCTAAATTGAATACATGAATAATGACAAAGTTACACACATGATTTTATGGACAACTGTCTCTGGAAAATCCCAATGCGGGAAAACCGATCTTCTGGCTGCTAGAGGGTTTATATTATTAAGTAGATTCTAAGTACAACAAATTTGGTCACCTTATTGGTAACATGACAGAGAAATACAAAATCTGCAGCAATACCTCTGTTCTGGAGACGAAAAATTGGACTGATTCACACCCTCAAACGGGATTTACAAAACTCAGCCCTTTACAGTCTTCAGCAACCCCAGTGTTGCTTTGAAGTCCTCTGCGTCAGCTCTTCTAGATTGTGGCTACCCCTGTGTTGCTCAGGAAGGGCCTGTGTCACCCTAGACTAGGTTAAGTTGCCCATATGATGCCCTAGTTGGGCCTACATCAACCCTGTTGGCCTCCCACTGCCTTTGAGCTACCCTTTTTCGGCCTGCATAGCACATAAAGTCCTCTATGCTGTGTAGATATTGATCCTTCTCTACTGCTCTGACTATTGCTTCTCTACCTTTTGCTGACACTTGACCTGAGATCATATCATCCCTCTCACCAATACTACCCCTCGCTGTGGCTGAAACACTTCTGGAAATTTTTAGCAAACCACGCCCTAGAATTCCAGCTTAGTCTTAGTGCTCTGCCATTGTGTGTGTTCTCCAACTGTAATATTCCAAAATGGGAAAAGCAACAATATAGCTCATAAAATGAAAACAACAGAAAATATTTAACACATGAAACCATGAGACCAATATGGAGTCATAATATTATGGATTAGAGTAGCAAATCAATACAAAATAGTGAAGCATAAATCATATACAATGAGGAAACAAGCCTCCTGTAAGCAATCACTCCCAAATATGAGCTGTTGTTACAATACAAAATACCCGAGAGAAAATATAGTGTAGTCATATTAAGCATAACTGCAGCTGGAGATGATAAAATGATATAAAAATACTGATATAGGCCCTAATAGATTCTAGACATATAGATCTGGGCACTAGATCAACTTTCCAAGACAAACTAAGAGGGTTTTCGGAAAATGAACACAATGTGCCAATGTAAGCTGCATCCCTAGGGCTAAAGATAAGCTGCAACAACATAAATGAGAAGATATTTCTGAAGTTGATTTAGAAACTATAGATATTCTCCAATAGATCCTCTGGATGAAAGAATATCTCCTCCACTGAAGAAATCACCTCTCAAAACAGCCACTACAACCACCCCTGCAACGAGTCTTCCCTAAATAACGTAGATATGGGATAAATCTGCGCTGTAGGGGATAAATACTCATTATAATGCTGCTAAATGTGTCAATAAAGCTCAAGGGGCTTCTTTACAGGCCTTCCAATGGATGGAAACCTTCTTCCACTGCAAAAATAGCTCTAAAGACACCCAAAATAATCCTCCACTACTGCACCTTGCAACAGAGCATAATATTCTACAGAAATTGTGATGTAGCTAAAGAATGAAGGTTGGACCTAATCCTGAGTGTGGAAATGAAGTGCAATTCTCCTCCAATAGGTCTCTCAAGGAAAGATATGGGATTCCCGCTCGGGAACACCTTGTGCTAAACAACATTGCAAACTGAACTAAGCAGCTCAAGAATGCCAAAAGTCTAAACAGAACATATACAAAATAATAATCCAAAACATAACCAATATGGCTACCATCCTCTTCCTTATATAAGTTATGAGCTTCCTTGCCCTTGACCCCACTCAATTAGGTCACTACCTCCATGCAATCAATCTCCCTCCAAAACTGCGTTATTCCTCATTTAATGTCCACTCCTCCTTAACAACATTGTTGATTTGGTCAAAGTTGACCTATTCAACATGATCCAACCCCTGTTCACACTTAAAGGTGCTTTATTTAGCTGCTTAGAAGGTATCCTTTCACAATTGAAGTGTTTGTATTGCTGCTATGGAGATTTATGGGCCTACCTACCCATCTATTCACCTACCCAGTGAAAAAATAATCTATAATATTCCACTTAGCTAAAAGCTAAATTTTAGGAATATTATAGTCCTCCCCTCCAAAATGTTGTTTGTCCTCAGGAAATTGTAAAGGTGGAGCGAAATTCCTCCCCTCCTCCTCTTGTGGCCTTCTCATCAATAGTTTGGCACCATTGATTTATATATTCTACAATAATCATGTCTCTCAATGGTTCCTCCCACATGTGCAAGTTGGCCTTTGGTAAAATAACAAAATGGCTCTCATCATGAGAAAGTGGAAGGTCTATATGGAAACCTTCTTGCTATCCAATGGCCTCCTCAAGATAGGAGTGATGAAAAATACAGGGGACCTCATTCCCAATGAGAAACTCCCATCTCCATGCTATCATCCAAATAAAGTGAGCCATTATTGGTAGCTCATAGAAAAAATCACCAATCCCCTACTTATGCAATGTGTAGGGGATGTATGGCTAAAAAGGAGAGATCAAGTGATTCAAATCACGCTGTCTCTCTCTCCATTTATGATAGATGTGGAAATGCTAGTCTTAGGCTGCAATAATATGATCATTAAGAAGCCAAAAGGCACTTGGAATCTCATGATCCCACTCTTTGGTTCTAGGAACCTCTCTTTCCCAATCCACCCCACATATAGTGAATAGAGGATCATCACTATATGGGCTCCAAAATAAATATGGACTAAGTGTCACATGGCATAATGGATGGTGAAAATAGCCCCTCAAGTGATACCAACATTGTTCTTCTTCTAGCTATTTCAAAACATGATATGATAAGTGGCCATCCAACCACTTACTTGCTGCCATAAGCTTCTCAAAAGATTGAAAATAGTTGAGGACATTAGGTGTTGGTTGAATATGAATCAAGAAAAGCATGTCTTGCCCAAAGTCCTCCATAAAGTGGTCATCCTCATCACTAAATGTAGTCCCAAAAGAACCATGGAATCCACAAAGAAGTTTTCTCTCTGTAATATTCCTAAATTAGCTTACAACTAATAGGAATATTAATTTTTCTTTTGGAATATATATGGAGGAATAATGGGCAAGGATGCTCATAAATTTCTCAAGCATGAATAAAAAGCCCTCATAGTGTGAAAAGGGATCATGAAATAACCAGATCAAGCATCCACATGTGTGAACAATGTCTAAAATATGTGGAGAAGGTCAAGTTTGACCAAGTCATTAGCATTTATTCTCAAAGAGTGGATCCTAAATAAAGACAACTAAATGTGAATGGAAATCAAGCTAGCCAGTTAAATTGAAGACACCTTGAGTGTGAAAGAGGTTGATCACTTGACCAAGTCAACCAGTGACCATATCTACAACACAATCTAGATGCATTGAACCTCTTTGAGGGACATCGCAGTTCTGGAAGGGAATTCTACATGTGAAAGAGGCTAAACTAATGAAGTGGTTTAGGGTTTGGAAAGGCTCTCATCTTATAAAAGAAGGAGAAGGAAAACATGAGGGGGTTGTTGAAGATATTATTTTATGAAGGTATTGTCTGCTTAGACATCCCTTGTTGGGTCTTCTTGTTTAGGAATCCCACCTCCTTCCTTGAGTAGATCTTGGAGGAGACTTGTGCTATATTGTCCACTATCAGGATTGGGCCAAGCTTCACCTTACACCTACAACATTGATCCTATTGAGGGTTGGGTTGTCCTTGTGAGTTGCAACAGTGGAAGACACTAGATCTACTCAGAGCTAGACTATACTAGTGGCTCTTCTCCGTGAGTGTGTCTTTTAACCTCCTGGAAGAGTGCATTAGCTGATTGAGCTTCAGATTCAGACCTTGGCATCAGGCCAAAGCATTATCAGAGCCTACAACATAGTTTCTCTCCCTGGACTGCGTTATTTGCAAAGGAGAAGTTGCAGGGTGTTTTTTCTGCATTTTGGAGGAGAGATCTCTGGTGTTAGGATTCTTCCTCTCACTGTGGTGATCCATGGATTGGCCATCCAATCCATGTTTGTTTCAGATCTGATCTGTTGTCCCATTGTATTATTCATAAATTTCTAAATCATTCTGCAGATCTACAACCTAAGATCTCATATCTACTCTCTGTGCTTCATGTTTTGCACAAAACCCCAAGGGGAATGTATAAATGAGCTTTTCTTGTACAAAGATCTGAATTAGATTCATATTTTTATGTACAGATCTGCTCTAGATCTGAGTATTAATAAACTGATACTTCAGCCCCTGAAAATAACGTTGTCATGTCTATGCAGTCTTTTCTTATGTTTGTAGCACCTCATTTCTGAGGATTTTTCCTATATAGTCTCATTCTTTCTCTTGTAAAATGTATGGGCTGTAATGTAACTATGATTTGCTATTATACATCTAATCTCTGAACCTACATATTAGACTATTACTGTGCTTCAGTGGATCTGCATTATTTCTGAAGCAGTCTTTTGCATATAGCTGCAGCCCCTCTCTTTGGGTGATTTTCAGCTAGACTAGTTTGTGGGAGATTTGTTTAACCCAGCTAGTTTGATATGTTTTTTCCCTCCTTTTGGATTTATATCTTCGATGAGCTGATATAAGGGATACAGGAGCTGCAAGATTATTTCTATGCATATATTTCTCAAGAGTGCGTTATTTTAGCAGGCTTGCTGAGCTGTTCCAGATTTGGAATATTACAGTGGTATCATAGCAAGATCTTTGGCTCAGCCTGTGAGATTCAAGCCAAAGTGATATAAAGAAAAGAGAAAGGTCAGAATGATGAAGAGGATGAGCTTACTCTCATCACTTTTCAGACCTAGTAAGAATGTCTCCAAGGAGGTTGAACAAGAGGAAGAGGGAAGTAGCAGTGAAATTCCTAGAGAGTTTCGAGAGCAAGAAGATCTTCCGATCAAATCTACAAGATCTATACATGAGGAGAATTCTGAATCCTCATCTCATGGATACGTGCACTCAGCCATATCACCAAATCTTCAATGTTTTGTCAGTGATTTCTTCATGAAGAGGAAGACAGGAGGTGTCCCTGAGAAGGAGACTCTTAGAGAGTATTTGCAGGAGTATGAAGCTCAATCTAAGGAGTTCAAAGATAACTTGAACTTCCAAGGGTTCTGCAAGGTCAAGGAGAACAAAAGCATAAAGTAGGAGCAGCATGGTATGGGTAGGTTCTATTTATCTACTTTTGATGGATCACCTAAAGGTCCAGTTAGGGTTTGGGCGGAGGAGATAAACAACTTTGTGCAACAGCATCAAGTTTCAGAAAATGAAGCCATAAAAATAGCAGAACTACATTTTGAAGGTAAAGCATATGCTTGGTGGTTGTTTGAGTATTTTTCCTTAAGAAATGAAAATACACCTACTTATGCAAAGTTTATTGAAATATTAGTGGAAAGGTTTGATGAAGCTCCATGTGTAACATCTCCTGTTGAAACTATCAAACCATATCAAACAAATCTTTTGCATGAGTTGTAAGGGTCTATGAATCCAACTCCATTTCTTAAAACCATGGAAGAAGGTGTAAGCTTGTTTGATGCCTTGCCAAGGGCAAGATCTCCTTTGGATGAAGGGCTCTCTTCTCAAGAGGAAAGCATGAAGATTCCTCCTTCAATAGATGACCAAGATCTAAGGTCTCTTGTTGATGATGAGGCAATCTCAGTTATTTAAGAGGAGGAGGGGAAGGTACAAGATGATAACGCAGTCATGAAAATGGAACCTCAAGCACTTCATGAAGAGGAGGATGGAGCACTTTCTCGAATGAAAGAAACCCTTGCACTCTTGCAAGGAGTTCCAAAAGGTCTCACACATAAAGCTCTTGGCATAACACATGAGCAGCATGTACCATCATTGTCAAATGATGAGATCTAGAGGATAGAAGGAGGAAAAGAGGAGGAAGGGCATCACAAGATGAAGAGCATGAAACCTTCTCTGTTTCAAAGCTTGGAAGAACAAAGAAGGCAAGAGGACCTATGCAATAAAGGTAGGGGAAAATCTATCCACATACATCCACATCCTACTCTATGCCTTGATGCCTCTTTGCAAGAAGGTATTTCACCAAGAGAACCTCTTGATTGGAGGGAAACTGAAGTGTTCTCTCAAATATGGGCAACATTTGCATACTTGGCTAAGGACGGAGTCTTGGGAGAAGCCAGCACAGTGCAGAGAATCTCTCATGAATTCAGAAGAGAGGTGAGCAATTTCCTGAAAGGGGTATTGATATCTCCCACTCAGTTATCTGCATTGAGAGAGGAGAGAACAAAAGTCTATGATGGCATGGGCATGGGAATACATGGAAACTCCATAAATTTGGGGTAGCCCATGATATCTTCATTCACAAAGAATATTTCTGAACATGGCAAGGGGATACTGACTCTCTTGCATGCATGGGCCAAAATGAGGAAGTATTGGAAAACAAGGACTTTTCGAAGGGAACTTGATTTCCATCTGCTTCAATCTTGCCTTGAGCAAAATCAGCTGCAAATGAGGTAGCAAAGGGGAGATTATGATGCTCCAACATGTGATTTTGACATCAAGAATGTCAAAGAGGGGAACCATGATATGACAAGGGCAACATTCCAGACCTCTACAACGCTGTCATTCTTGGGAAGCCTAGATCCTTATTGGGATTCCCAACTCATGATGGAATACTCCAAGGACCTTTTCACATGTGGGATTCTTGACGGGGAGGTAATGGATGGGAGGTTTAAGGTAGTTGATGGAGTCATCTATTTCTATGATCTTATCCTTTTGGTTAGAGACTCCAAGCTCAAGGAGAGACTACTAGATGCAACCTATGAGATCCTGCTTTCCAAACCAACTGGTTTCATTAGAGCATATCATACTCTCTTGGGTGAATTCATATGGGAAGGTTTCAAGGAAGAGGTGCAATCTCATATGAAGATGTGCATGAATTACTTGCTAGATGAGGAGGAACATAGCTCTTGGGAAGAGCCATCATTCACACCTCCTTACTCACTGAGTGTGAGAGGGAACTCATCCATGAGTTACCTCACTGATGTAAAACAAGTATATAGAGAGAATTGTCTTTCTGAATATTATAATGTATCTCCTATATGCTTATATTTTTCTAACACTCTATTGTAGAACATTGCTCCAAGAGGGGGCACTATTTATGATGGGTTTCATGGACCACTCAAGGCCATGAACCATGTTGATGCAGGTCATTCCTTGGAGGATCTTGGAAAGCTATTATATTATTCATGGTGTGATTCTTTTACACCAACTATGATGCACCTTCTCCAAGCATTCAGAAGGGATGGGGCAGCAAGTAAGTGTTGGGGGAGGCACTTCTCATCTCCTATTATATGGCAGTTGAGGGTAAAACTGTGTTGGCTACACATGAGGGAACATATTCCTTCTCCTTTATCATACATGACACCTATCATGCTTCTAATTGTGATTCCATGTGCTAGGAATGTTCTTACTCTTAGGAACATGGTTGGAGGAGAGGCAAATTGGTGGGATGTGTCCTTGGGGGAAGGAGTTCCCCACTCTTTTTGCACTACATGCTTCAATGGGAGCATGAGATATTGTATGGCCACTATGATAGATCACTTGTCTCTTTGTAGAGTGAGCCATATGTTTGTTGGGAACATGCCTCTCATATGTATTGGGGAGGAGTTTTTCTATGGATTGCCAAGCTGGGAGGTGACCCACTTCATTTGGATGATATCATGGAGATGGGAGTCTTTCATGAATAATGAAATTCCCCATGATTGTCATCACTTCTATCTTAAGGAGGCCATGGATCAACAAGAGGGTTTCCACATAGACCTTCCATTTCTTCATGATGAGAGCCATTGGATTTATACACCAAAGGCCAACTTGCACATTGAGGAGGGACCATTGGTGGAAAGAACTATTGTAGAACATCTAGAGAAATGGTGGAGACTATTGGAGGAGGGGGCCACAAGAGAAGAAGGGGAGATTTTGCAGCACCCTTGCAGTTGCTTGAGGACAAGAAACATTTGGGAGGGGGAGACTGTAATATTCCTAAATTAGCTTACATCTAATAGGAATATTAATTTTTCTTTTGGAATTTAGATGGAGGAATAAATGGGCAAGGAGGCTCATAAATTTCTCAAGCATGAATAAAAATCCCTCATAGTGTGAAAGGGATCATGAAATAACCAGATCAAGAATCCACATGTGTGAACAATGTCTAAAATATGTGGACAAGGTCAATTTTTACCAAGTCAACAAAATTTATTCTCAAAGAGTGGATCATAAATAAATACATCTCAATGTGAATGGAAATCAATCTAGCCAGTTAAATTGAAGACACCTTGAGTGTGAAAGAGGTTGATCACTTGACAAAGTCAACCATGACCATATCTACAACACAGTCTAGATGCATTGAACCTCTTTGAGGGACATCACAGTTCTAGAAGGGAATTCTACATGTGAAAGAGGCTAAAATAATGAAGTGGTTTAGGGTTTGGCAAGGCTCTCATCTTATAAAAGAAGGAGAAGGAAAACAGGAGGGGGTTGTTGAAGATATTATTTGGTAATCTTTGGAAAAGATGCAAAAACTCCTCCTCTTGAAGCAATAACTTCATGCCCATCCCCATGTGGTGATGGTTCTTCTTCTGAAGTGACAATGTTGTTATTTCCTTTCCGTTCTTCCTCCTCATCAATAGTTGAGAGTACCTCATCAACAATGAGAGACCCTAGATCTTGGTCTTCCCTTGAAGGATGAACCTCCATGTCTTCCTTTTGATAAGAAAGCTTTTCATGCAACGGGGATCTTTCCCTTGGAAAGGTATCATACAAGTTTTTATCCCCCTCGATAGAAATCTGAAGTGGAGTTGGTGTAATAGATCTTTCCAACTCATGCAAAGGTTTTGAATGGTTATGTTTTTCTAGCTCAATCAAAGACGTTTCAGATTGTTTTACATCAAATCTCTTCACTAGTGTCTCTGTGAATCTTGCATAAGTAGCTATATTTGCATGATTAAATGAATAAGATTAATAAAACCACCAATTATGAGCCTTACCTTCAAGATGCAGCGTTGCTATCCTAAGGGCTTCCTTTTATGAAACTTGATGTAGATGCAAATATGAGTCTAGCTGATCCATCCAATCCTTGGCTGTGCATGTGGAGGACCCATCAAAATTTGTCAAAAAGAATCTACCTCTTCTACTTCTGTTGTGATTGTTGGGTCTTCTTTCCTCCTTGAGTCGACAAAAATCTTGGAAGTTCAAGTGCTCCTTGAATTTCCAAGATTGAGATTCATACTCCTGAAGATAATCACTCAAAGTCTCCTCCTTTGGTCCATCTTCTTCCTCCATCTCTCTTGCAGTAAATACAGGCATAAGACTGCGTTGTGGATCATAATGTGTGGCTACATGCTCACATCCATCATGTAAAAACCTAGGGCTTGCTTCATATTCAAACCCCCTTGGAGATTCCCTACACATATCCCTTCTCATCATCTTGATATTTCCTTTGATGCTCTGCATAGTTTGAAAAAGAAGATTTGAGAGCCCCTCTTCCTCCTTTTCTCCAAATAATGGAGTCTTGTCCTTGTTTCTTCTATAAATCTCCTTTTGTTGTGAGAAGCTTCTCCTTATGGTGACATATTGGCTGAATGCACAGGCTGAGCCAAGATTATGCTCTGATACCACTGTAATATTCCCAAATGGGAAAAGCAGCAATATAGCTCATAAAATGAAAAAAACAGCAAATATTTAACACATGAACACATGAGACCAATATGGAGTCATAAAATTATGGATTATAGTAGCAAATCAATACAAAATAGTTAGGCATAAATCATATACAATGAGGAAACAAGCCCCCCGTATGCAATCACTCCCAGATATGAGCTGCTGTTACAATACAAAATACATGAGAGAAACTAAAACGCAGTCATATTAAGCATAACTACAGCTGGAGATGATAAAATGATATAAAAATACTAATATAGGCCCAAATAGAGTCTAGACATATGTATATGGGCACTAGATCAACTTTCCAAGACAACCCAAGAGGGTTTCCGGAAAATGCACACAATGTGCCAATGTAAGCTGCAACCCTAGGGCTGAAGATAAGCTGCAACAAAAAAAATGAGAAGATATGTCTGAAGCTAATGTAGAAACCATAGATATTCTCCAATAGATCCTTTGGATGAAAGAATATCTCCTCCACTGAAGAAATCACCTCTCAAAACAACCACTGCAACCACCCCTGCAACTCCTCCCTAAAATAATGCAGATATGGGATGAAACTATGCTGTAGGGGATAAATACTCCTTAGCCTGCTGCTAAATGTGTCAATAAATCTCAAGGGGCTTCTTTACAAGCCTTCCAATGGATGGAAACCTTCCTCCACTACAAAACTAACTCTGAAGACACCCAAAATAATCCTCCACTGCTGCACCCTGCAGCACAACACAATATTTTGCAGAAATTGCACTATAGCTGAAGACTGAAGCTTGGCCCTAAGCCTAAGTGTGGAAATGAAGTGCAATGATCCTCCATGAGGCCTCTCAAGTAAATATATGGGATTCTCTCTCGAGAACACGCAATGCTAAACACCACTGCAAACTCAACTAAACAGCTGAAGTATGCCAAAAGTCTAAATAGACCATATACAAAATAATAAGCCAAAACATAACCAATATGGATGCCATCCTATTCCTTATATAAGTTATGAGCTTCCTTGCCCTTGGCCCCACTCAATTAGGTAACTACCTCCATGCACTCAATCTCCCTCCAAAACTGTGTTATTCCTCATTTAATGTCCACTCCTCCATAACAACGCTGTTGATTTGGTAAAAAATGACCTATTCAACATGTTCCAGCCCCTATTCACACTCAAAGGTGATTTATTTAGCTTCTTAGAAGGTATCCTTTCAAACTTGAAGTTTTTTTATTGCTGCTAAGGAGATTTATGGGGCTCCCTACCCATCTATTCACCTACCTAGTGACAAAATAATCTACAATATTCCATTTAGCTAAAAGCTAAATTTTAGGATTATTACACGAACTGATCCCAGGCCTTTCCTTTATACCTTTCTCATTGGGAAACAAACGACCGTGATCTAATCTTGAATCGATGGCTAAGACTAAAAGAAAGCCTGATCCGTGTGACTTAAGTCATTTCCATCACATGTTTAAATTAATTACCTTTAATCTTTCAATTTTCATAAGTTAGACTTAGGGTCCTTAATTAAAAATATTAATTAATTAATTTTCTCTTAATCATGATGGAATTTCTCAAATCCCTTTATGGGTCTTGGATATCTCATGTACTCTAGTCCCTCCAAAATTTTTGGGAGCTATACCACATCTGATGCTACCCCAACACTAAAAATTATCAACACTCCCTCTTAGCGAGGATTGTGCTCTAGCACAACACTTCACCCCGAAGTTCTGCACTGACCTCTGGTGTGGGTCTCTGCGCTAATGCTTGGCCGGCTGCCCTAGTTACTGTGCCATTGCTACTTTCTCATATTTCTTCCCATGACGCTACCACTGCCACTGCCACATCTGTACTACAACTCCCTCTTAATTTGCTGTATCATGCTACCAACTGCTGCATTGAAACTCAAATGCTGAGAGAAACCACTGAAAAATCTTGCCCAATCTTTGATAAACAAGACAGTTGGGCTACATCTCAACACTAAAGCTCCATAGGCTGCTACTCCATGTTGTCATCTAAAGGTTGCTGCATAAATACAACTCTCCACTATGTAAGCATACCTCCTTTGCATTGCCTCTACGTTGAAGTCCCCTAAGTCACTGCTGCGCTGCGCTGTCCTCCTGAAGCCTTTGCACTGCCGCAGCTCTGCTCTACATAAGAATGCCTAATTTGCGCTGCTAAAGTCACATTAGCCCTTGATCTGTTGCTGCATCTGCATTTCACCGCTCTTTCTCAACGTCCAACTTTTCCTATGCTCCATCTGTTATTCTCTGCACCCACTGCTCCACTTGTCCTGCTACTGTCTTAAGGCTCCCATAGCACGTATGTGGTTCAAGATTTGGGCTACTCAAGGTTCCTGCCACCACTTTTTAGCTACTCTACAGATCCATGTCACCCCACTTTCGTGGTTCATGAGCGCTCATGGCCACGTCATCTTTAGAGCCATCATCCGCCATAACATCCTTGGAGGTAGAAGCTTCCTTGTCCTTCTTATTCTGATGACAATTGCTAGAGAAATGTCCTAGTTAGATGCACTGGAAACACTTGATATTTGATAGATCACACTTCTTTCTCCCTTGTTGCCTCTTTGATGTGAAGGCTGCATCTTCCTCTTCTTCCTTCTTTACTTTTATCAACCCAGTGATGAACCGTCTCTTGGTGATCTGACAAATTTCTTCTTGTCGGAGGTTCACCCACACATTGTCCCAGTTGGGAAGGTTCGCTCTACCCAAGAGACTTTGGACAAAGTTTTCCCAATCCTTTGTAACAAAATTTAGATCTATCTTCACCATAAAATTGTCCTCCATCCTCACCCCCATTCCAGTCAACTGATCCCGGATGATGGATCTCTTGAAGTCTAGACATAAAAGGCTCAATCTCCTCCCCGTTGGTCATCATGAATAATCTCAACTGGTTCTCTAGAAGCATCTTCCTCTGGATGGATCTTCCTTCATATAGTGTGGTCAGAGCCACCCACATCTCATGAGTCATCTTCTTATAGGCTATGTGTGGAACCACATGATATTTGACTCCGTTCATTATAAATTTCTTTACATGTGTCGCTGCTTCTTCATGCTTTTCTAGGAGATTTTCATTGGCCGACGTGGCCAGGACTTTCTCTGCATGCTCCCTCAAACCGTATGTCTCCATGAATACCAGTATTCTGGCCTTCCAGATTGAAAAGTTGGACAAGCCGTCCAACCTATCCTGTTCACGTAGTCCGTGAGGTGCCCTTTGCTCAACAAATCTGTCAAAATGAAACCTTCTCTCTATGCTAGAGACTCATATCTAGGGTCCTTAGCGAGAAAGGCACCCTATTCTTCCTCTGACAACTGACCTCCTCTCTTGGAAGTCTACCAAATCAAATGAATCATCTCTCTTCGATCCTTTGATTGATCTACATATTTCTTTGGTCAAAAATCCTCTGAGAAGTTGTTCTCCTCCTGCTCTTTGTCAACTTTCTTAGGTTAAATTCTAAACAGACAGAATTTTAACCCCACCAGCAACTATTGAAGCTCTGTAACATTTCTTCTGGCACTCTGAATCAGCAACAACTTTAGGATTGCATCACCCTGGCTGGCCTCTACGTGAAAAAATAGTCCCAGCACATTCTCTACGCTACCTCTGTGCAGTAAGTACTTGGGTTTGCGTGGAGACTAGGTCACTCTAGTCTCTGCGTGGCTCTGCTCCCTTCTGCTGCTACTCTATCCTTTCTGGTCCATATTTCTGCGGTTGCTGCTGCTTTCTTTGTTGCTTTTATGCAGCAAGGACAATTCAATCTTTTTTCTCGTGATTCATCTAGATCTACAATCCCTTTGATACCATGTGAAATTTTTTGAATATTACTTATGTAGAAACCCTACTCTTAAATCTAGTTATACTTCTCCTACTTAAACAAGTTATTAATATGAAATATTCAGCATTAACGTTGAATTAAACATATTAACAGTATACACAGATACAAATCTAAACTAAATACATACAAAATGACAAAGTGACACAGGATTTTTTGGACAACTTCCCCCGGAAAAACCCAATGCGGGAAAACCGATATTCTGGCTGCTAGAGGGTTTATATTATTAAGTGGATTCTAAGTACAACAAATCTGGGCACCTTGTTGGTTAACATGATAGAGAATACAAAATCTGCACCAATACCTCTATTTTGGAGATGGAAAACTGGACTGATTCACACCGTCAAACGGGATTTACAGAACCTAGCCCTTTTCAGTATTCATACACCAATGCTGCTCTGAAGCCCTCTGCGTCAGCTCTGCTAGACTGTGGTTGCCCCTGCGCTGCTCAGGAAGGGTTTGTCACCCCAGAATGGGTTACAATACCCCTAGGCTGCCCTGGTTGGGCCTGCATCAGCCCTGCTGGCCTCTTGCTACCTCTGCACTACCCTTTCTAGGCCTGCGTAGCACCTGAAGCCCTCTTCACTACGCAAGTACTGCGTAACTGCTGTGTAGTTTCTTCTCCCTCTGCGCTGATCTGATTGTTGCTTCTCTGCCTCTTGCTGACTCTTGGCCTTGGATTAGATCATCCCTCTCACCAATACTACCCCTCATTGAAACTGAAACAGTTCTGGAAATTCTTAGCAAATCACGCCCTAGAATTCCAACTTAGTCTCAGTGCTCTGCCACTGTGTGTGTTCTCCAACTGACCCCAAGCCTTTCCTTTATAATTTTCTTATTTGGAAACCAACGACCATGATATAATCTTGAATCGATGGATAATATTAAAAGAAAACTTGTTAGTGTGACTTAATTCATTTTCATCACATGTTTAAATTAATTACCTTTAATCTTTTAATTTTCCTAAGTTAGACTTAGGGTCCTTAATTAAAAATATTAATTAATTAAATTTCTCTTAAACATGATGGAATTTCTCAAATCCCTTTCCGGGTCTTGGAGATCTCATATACTCTAGTCCCTCCACAAATTTTGGGAGCTAGAGCACATCCGATGCTACCCCAACACTCAAAAATCTCAACACTATGTTGGGTTTCTTGGGTGGTACATACACTCTTTGAAACTAACCCTATAATGACTCATACTTCTCAAGTGTCAACTCCATGAATATTTTTACACCTGTGATATCATGGTCTAAGTACTTCAAGTTTTCCACTGCACTAAGCATGTTACCTCTATTGGATAACCCTAAGTGGAATTAGGGGCATCACCATTGGGTATTTTGGATCCTTTTTTAGGTGGATTTATGCTATGTTGGGTTTCTTGGGTGGCAGATACACTCTTTGAAACCAACCCTAGAGTGACCCTGATAGAACTGGTGTAGGTGTTGTGGTTTAAAATTTTAATGTGGGATACGTAGGGGGTTGTAGGTGCTTGTGATACACCTATCGTTGATCCGTAAACTACCGTGGATATTCCATTGGATAGTTCACCACAACATATTTGATAATATTATATTTAAAATTTGAAGTTCTACACTATTACAATTTTATTATATTTCTGGATATGTAGATTTATTGTTAATATTGCATGCATGTGAATTAAAATTATGTAGAAAATAAATAACAACAAAATAAAAGATCACAAACACATTTGACACAATTTATGCTCTAGGAAACCCTTTTGTGAGAAAAACCCAGCTGGAAGGTGAGGTCGCTCTTCTCTTTTTCTTTGAATGAAAATATGGTTGTAGGTATAAATAAGTATGGCCTATGGCCTGCGAGGATGCTACAGTTCACAAATCCTCTCTATGTGCTCTACTTGCTATCCCTCTTGCCTATTTTTTCTCAACTATGGAACAAATGTGCTTGAAATAATGGAATCCCTTTGCCTCCTAGTGGCTCGGTTATAACACAACTCGATAGCCTACTAGTGGTTAGGTTTGACTACCTCAACTCTTAACGAGAGTTACAATATAGACTATTTTAAATTCTTCTACATCATAATCAGGTGGCTAGCCCCTTTTCCATGAATAATGGGAGTTGACGTGACATCCTCTCAAGTTATGGTGGTGAAAACTGGAAGGTCAACTTCTGAGTAGCATAACTTTCACATACGAACTCTTATTGACACGATTCTTATGCCATTGGAAAGGTATATGTATGTAGAATAGAATGAAAAGGTGTGCATTAAAGTGGAAATTTTTTAACCCCAAAAAAAATTATTTGATTTCTGAAAATTCTCCTAGAAGGTTTCAAACCCTATTTTTCCAAACTTGGCCCCCTGGTAAAAATAGTCCTATGAGAAAATTACTCCACTTTTTCCACTCAAATAATTGAGATGTATGAATAATGATATAATGATCCAATACGGATCATAACTCTGCATTTTTGGAGGTTTTTTATCCCCAAAAGCTTTTACTGAATGAGGTGAGGAAATTTTTCCTCCACCTTCTCTCTGGTGTACAATTTAACTTTTCTTGGAAGTTTTCCTTTCAAACCAATATGCCAAAATTCGTGTTGCCCCTGTATTTTAGTTATGGACCTCTTTTATAAAATGATATCTTATGTCAACTATGCCTAAGCATTTGATGATGAATCCTCCACAGAAGGTAGGACATATTCCTCTTCTTGATCTAACATGGAAGGCTCATAGAGTTTCAAATTCTCTATATTTACAACTAAGTAAAAGTGCATATATGGTGGTAAACTAAGTTGATAGGAATTATCACCAACCTTTTCTAGTATCTCAAAGGACCATACCTCAGAGCCATGATTTTCTTACCAAGCCCCTGTGGCCTCTCCTTATTCAACTGTATCCATACTCTGTTTCCCACCTCGAACAATTTCTCTGTTCTATGTTGATCATGCCTAACCTTATATTTCTCCTACAACTTCTACAATGTCTCTTGTACCTATATATGGATCTTCCTGATATTTTATATAAAATTTTCATCCCTTAAGGCATCTCCTATAAGATCTTCCATCACTCCTCCTTGTTGCCCATATGCGATTTCCAAAGGTGAAGGCAGAAAATATCCAAAACAGGTTTCAAATGGGGATTTTCTTGTAGAAGTGTGTACCACTCTGTTGTAATAATGTTGTATATATACCATATTTTCATCCCAGGTCTTTTGATGATTTTGGTTATATCCCCTCAGAAGCTCCACGAGATTCTTTTTGACTACTTCTGTTTATGGATAGAATGTTGTATATATATTCAACTTCATGTCCATCTTCTACCAGAATGTAGTCTAGAATGCACTAAGAAATTTTTTATCCCTGTCTGAAATGATGCTCCTTGGTATCCCAAAGTGCACCCAAACCTTTCTGAAGAAATTTTTCACTAATTCTTCCCATTGATGGTATTTTTTATAAGGCATCAAACACACATATTGTTGAGCCTATCAACTACCACAAACATGCAGTCATGTCCCTTCTTGGATATTGGTAAACCTCCCACAAATTCCATGGAAATGTTTTCCCAAATACTAGTGGGTATAGGTGAGGGATGATATAGATCATATTTCCTATTTCTAGGCTTGGTGGTACAACAAAGCATGCATCCTCTTATGAACCTAACTACCTACTCTTGCATTTTGACCAATACACATACCTCTACAAGTTGGCCACGGTATTCCCTACACTAAATTTCCCAACAACCTTGGAGGTGTGAGCCTCTATAATCAACTTCAATCACTCACCTTTAGGAACATATTGCTTATTCATCCTGTATATTAACCCATCCTGGAGATGGTAGTGAACAATTTTTTTACCATCATGCACATGACTCTAACTATGAAACTGCTGAAACACCTCCTTGAAGTCCTCATCCTATGAATATGCCTCCCTGTATGGATCATGGGTGAATGGTTCCATGTGCATAAGAGTTCCCAAAGTTGTGATATTTGGTGTGGGTGGTATTTAAAGCATGAAGACCAAATTTTTTGTGTTCACATTCCTGTAGTTGATCACCAAATGAAACTGTTGTATAAACTCCATCCACTTGTAATCTCTTGTATGTTGTAGCTTACTCTAGGCCTACAAGTATTGTAGTGGCTAGTGATTGATGTGGATAATTTTCTCCTTTCTCTTCAGATAGTGATTCCACTTCTTCATAGCTTTCACCAAGGCATAGAGCTCCTTACCATATGTAGGGTAGTTAAGAACTTCCCCATGAAATACTTCAAAATGGTAGAATACAAGCCTTCCTCCCTACATCATAGCCTCTCCTATAACATACCCAATCACATCTGTCTCCACTTCAAAGAGCTGCTACAAGTTTTCTAATGATAGAACTGGTGCTTGACTGATTTTCTTCTTTAGCTCCTCTAAATCCCTCTACTGTCCCTTTACCCACTGGAAACTCTTGCCACTTATTGTTATGGTGTGGAGCAGTACTGCTACTACTAAAAATGAGGCTATGAATGTTCTCATGTACTGTGATTCCCCATTGAAACTCTTGACCTTAGAAACATTGGTAGGAACCAACCATTTCATGATGGCCTCCATCTTGCAGAATCTATCTTCAACTCTCCCCCGCCTATCACATACCCCAGATACACTAAATATTGCTGTTCAAAATCACACTTCTTGATATTTTCTAGCAGTTGGTGCTTCTTTAATGTCTCTAGTACTTGCGTAAAATGAGATATGTAATCCTCGTAGGTAGCACTGTATACCAATATATCATCCAAATAGATAATAAGAAATGAGTGAAATACATCATTCATTAATCTCATAAATGTAGTTGGTGCATTACATAGGCCAAATGACATGACTAACTACTCATACAAACCTTGCCTGGTTTTGAAGGTGGTCTTCCATGTATCTTCATATTTAACTCGAACCTGGTGATATCCATTCTTTAAGTCTAACCTGGTGAAGTATTTAGTTTTCTACAACTGATCCATCAGATCATCTATCCTGGGTAGGGGGTATCTGTTCTTGAGCATGATTTTGTTCAACTCCCTATAATATACACATCCACCAAATGTTGTCCTTATTTGGCACAATGATGATGGGTGACCCACATTGTGATGTACTTGATCAAATGACACCCCGTTCCAACAAATCCTGCAATTTTTTCTTCACCTAAATCTCTTATATACTATAACTCCAATACAATCTAATGTTTGGCAATGGGAATACCGCAAAAACTAGATCTCGTGCTCCACTTCCCTCTTAGGGGGTAACCCTTTAGGCTCTCAGAACACATCCTTGTATTCCTATAGAAAATATTAAAGTTTTTGTTTATGTTTCTTAGTACACCCCTCCATGGATGTCATGCAGGCTTACTGACTCTTCTACAGACTGATTTTATCTTAAAAATAATAATGCATACTTATTGCTCGAATTTATCAATTTATTGGCTTGGTTGGCACTTACCAACGAATTTTTGACTTGCCTTTGTGCACATTTATGATGAATGAATTTCCATCCTTTACGAGCTGATACTAGTTATATCTCTACATGAATATTGCATCTCGCATGTCCATGTAAGGATTCCCAAACACGACTCCACATAAATAAAGGGGAACCACATCTACTTCTACTTCATCAATAAATTAAACATTAATAGAAAATCTAGTTTTTCACTATTTTGTTACCTTCATATATGCATCCTTATTTACCCATCCCAATGGATATGGGTTTGAATTATCACAAAATTCTAGCCCAACTTCTTGTCCAAATTTGTTGTAATGATATTCACCTGTGATCCTAAGTCAGATAGACCATCAATATTTATCTGACCTATATATTTATATGGAAGAGTTTGGTCATTTATTTCTCTTCCTATAGTTGAAGGCTACTCAGATTCACCTCCTTATGCATTTATGTACAAATTATATTCTCATCCATGTCTGAGTTTCTTTCAACTTCATTGCTAAAATCAGTGGCCATGAGATTCTTCTTCTTATTATCTTTATTTTTGTTCTTTGGGTTTAGCTCTAGATGCAACTTCCAACACTTCTCCTCTGTATGGTCATTAATGTTTCAATGATTGTTAGAAGCATCTTGTTTCTTATTTTGCTTCGATCCACTTGATTGCGCTCTCTTCAGACCTATGTTCCCAAGGGAATATGCATGTACACATGCCTCATCCACTTATTTTGGCTTGAACAACATCACTTTCTCCCAAATAATTGGGAAGTACATCTAGGTTCTTTGGGGAGACACCTAACATCATGCCCATTTTTCTAAACTTTATGGTATACTCCTGCACGCTTTGCCCTGAATTTTTCCTTAAGTAGTGCCACAGGATACTCTGGTCATCTACGTACCAAATAGGGTAAAATTGTGAATTAATGAGGGTTTTCAAGTCCTCCCACTTAGTGCATTCTCTCCCTCCAACCTTAGGGTATCTCTTTGGCTCTCCCACCAAATCAGGGCATGGCCCTCTAATTTCAGTCATGAAAATGAAATTTTTTGTTCTTCCTCAATTTGGTGGACACTGAAAAATACTTCTAGTCACTACAACTAATGATTCAACTTCAGAGTGTTGTTCTCACTGGTACAACTTGATATTTACCTTTTCTTTCATTTTAAACAGAGGTTGTGATTGATTCAAAAAACCCAAATTGGGTTGATCTTTTCTGGGTTATTTCTTCGACTGATTCTTCGTTTCATCCCAATCTCTTGACCCCCCTTCTCATTTATGCTTTGCATTTGAATCCACATCTTCTCAAAATATCCCAAGCTTATTGCTAAATGCCTCCACAAGGAGATTATATTATTATTTATATCAACGACTTATTGCTCCAACCACAAAAACTTTCCTCTACAGGATCATGAGGGTTATTCACATATTCATTGGCCATGATTAGGGTTTTATGAATTTCGACCTAGCCGTTCTAGATATCTTGTAAATCTCCACAAAATACCAAAAGAAACCTTCTCTGATACTAATATGATACGTAAAATGCGTGTATATTTTACTGGATAGTTCATCACAACATATATGATAATATTATATTTAAAATATAAATTTCTCTACTATTACGGTTTTATTAGATTTATGGATTTGTAGATTTACTCTTAATAGTGCATGCATGTGAATTAAAATTATGCATAAAATAGAGAACAAAAAAATAAAATATCAGAAACACATTTGACAGAAGATATTCTATAGGAAACCCTTTTGGGAGAAAAACCCAGTTGGAAGTTGAGGTCACTCTGCTCTCTTCATCTGAATGGAAATATGGATGTAGATACAAAGAAGTATGGCCTGTGGCCCATTGGCTGCTACAATGCATAAATACTTTCTGTGTGCTCTACCTCCTATCCTTCTTGGCAATTTTTTCTCAACTATGGAATAAATTCACTTGTGATAATGGAACCCCTTTTCCTCTTAAAGGCTCAGTTATAACACAACCTGATAGCTTACTGGTGGGTAGTCAAAAACCTAATAGCATACTGGTGGTTAGGTTTGAATACATCAACTCTTAAACATAGTTACAATATAGAATATTCTAGAGACTTCTACATCATAATCACATTTCTAGCCCCTTTTCCATGAATGATGGGGGCTAACATGGCATCCTCTCTAATTATGGTGGTGAAAACAGGAAGGTCAACTTCTGAGTGGCATAAATTTTGCATACAGGCTCCGATTGACATGATTATTGCGTTGTTAGAAAGGTATATGTGTGTGTAATATCGTGAAAATACATTGCACTAAATAGGTAAATTTTTACCCCCCCAATTTTTTTTTTTGATTCCTCGAAACGCTCCTAGAAGGTTTCAGACCTTATTTTGCCAAACTGGGTCTTGTTGGTAAAAAACGTCTCGTGAGATTATTCCTCCAATTTTTCCACTCTAAAAGAATAAAGATGGATGAAAACAAATATAATTATCCAATCCAGATCAACCATCTTAGTTATGTATTTCTTTTTGGTTGCATATGCTCCTCCCCTCGCGGTTTTCATCTTGTTTGGTTCCTTGCATGCAACTCTCACTTTCTACTAATTCGACTCTCTGAATTCTCACTTTTCTCTTTAAATGCATTGGAAAAAATGAGCCCATATGAATAAATCAATTCAATTAAAACCTCTCTACCATACTGGGTGGTTCTCCGAGTGCCACAACTCCAAAATCTATCAGATATGATCTAATATTCCTTTGTATTTGATTCTTTAGGTGGATATTTCCTTAGTGCATGGACTTGGGCAGGTGGACCTCCTGTCAGATATGTCGATCAAGAGGGATTTTGTCATTAAATTGCATCCCTTATGTTATTAATGAAGTGTCTTTTAAAACTTTAGGCAACCATGTTGTCCGTCCTACGTGGCTAAAAATGACGATTTCCAACACTTTTTCCTTTTTCCCATCTCTCTTTTGCCGTAGTGTTAGTGCCTGACGATTGTCTGCCTTTTTGGAGGATTTGTGTACTTCTGTGATACTTTACCTTACTCTTTCCCCCTTGTATTCTTTGTGTGATCCCTCTCTTCTACAAAACATAAAAATATTTATCTATATTCTCTCTTTTTTTTTCAAATTTCATGGAATGCCCTTACTGTGAAAAAGGTCAATTGCTCCTATAGAGTTTCAAATACATTCCATTGAAAAAACCTTCCATTGGCTCCCCATTTAGTTTTTCCAACCTAAAATCCCCTACTTCTATCACATACTTGATCATATATGGTCCTAACCAATGCTTTGAGACTTATTTAGATTCTTCAATAATTTGGTGTCATACAACAAAACTTAGTCACTTGGTTGGAATATCTTTTGTTTTATACACCTTTCTTGCCAAGATTTCGTGCGCGATTTCTGGAAATTTTAGTGAAATCCTGCTATTGTGTGGTCTTCCTCTTACTACAAAATATTTGATAATCTCTTCTCTACTACACCAAAAACAGTTAAGTGTGCCAATGCATCAATGCACAAACTTGGCACTATAAAATCCATAGGCATCATTGCTTCATTTCCATATACTAGTATGAAAGTTGTTTTCCATGTTATTTTATTACATGTGGTTCAGTAATACTATAGGATTGCTAGAATTATTAGATCCCACTCATCATGATTTACATCACATACTTTTTTTAAAGTGTTTTCCAGATTTTTTTTGAAGGCCTCAACAATGCCATTAGGTTGAGGATGACAAGGTGTGATTTTATAATGGTAGACTTGGAACTATTTTGTCAGGGCAGTAATTGTCTCATTTAAAACGTGAGTGCCTTAATCACTCACAAGAATTTTTTGGCATCCAAAAACCTTAACCACATTCTGAGACAGAAATTGTGATGTTATCTCTATATTGTAGACTTTGATGGGTTCTACCTTAAGCCACTTGGTAAGATAATCTGTCGTAGTTATTATATATCATGCTCTTGATATCTTTGTTGGTATATTTATAGGCCCTATGAAGTCTAATGATCATTTATCAAATTAATGTATTGTCACCTCTGGAAATAAGTGTGTCTCATCCATTTGGATGATTTCTCAACCCACTAACATACATCAAATCTTTGAAGAGTTGGCCACCAAAGTATTGTGTGTAGGATCCTTTGTGCAGTATATTTTCCTGCATAGTTACCTCTTGCAACTCCTTCATGCGATTCCGATAATATCAAAGGCCTTTCATGTTCTAAAACATAAATAAAAAGTATCCCATATATGCCTAACTTATATAGGAAACCTACTATGAGTTGGTAATCTATTTACTTCACCACTAACTATTTCTTTTGTGAAACTATATATTATATTGGGGATATACATGTGCTAAGGAATTGGAAAATTTCTTCGAAGAAGTCATCAACCATATTTATTGTGAACAAGTGCAAATATAGGAGGTTATCATCGATATTCCCTACATCTTCTCCAATTAGTATGTGCGACAAATGATTTGGCCCTACATTAAGCCTCCCTAGTTTTACTACTACATAAAATTCATATTCTTGGAAGAGTAGCAACCATCTACATATCCCCCCCCCCCCCCAACAGTAGTTTGTTGATAAGGTACCTCAACACAAAATTGTTAATATACATTGTTATAAGAAATTCTCACGATTACAGACAAAGGTGAATTCCCTAGATCTAATGGCCTGATCTAGAACAACATAAGACAAAAAATTTGAGTTTCCCTTAGAGAGTTTAGAAAATTGGAAATAATCCTACCTGGAATCTATAACAATCCTTCATTTCTTCCTTTCTTGTAACCTCCAACTCTAGCTCCAAGTTCTATAATTAGAACCTGCACACATGACTAAAACAAGAAAAGGAACCAAAATCCACATAACATAATCTAATATATATATTCAATGAGCCAACATGGAATTTAAATACATGAGTGCAAACATAACACAACAAATATAGGAAAACAAGATTCTCTTCGTATTAACAAATATAGGATAGAGTTTACAACCATAGATAGAATTTGACTTTGTAGATGTATCCCCAAGTTGACTTGTCCTTCCTTGTCACAAAGCACAACTCAACATCAACCCTAATGCATGATGTTATGGATCCTTTAGGTTCAAATTAGTAGCATAAGGGAACTATGAATCTCCAAAAGCCAACCAAGACCTTATTAGAGGCAGTAATTTATGGGATGAGAGTGGTAGTTTAGGATTTACCATCTTAGTCTTGAGATCCACATATGATGGTAAGATGAGCTTAAGGGATAAGAGATATCTCCATTAGAGTAGTATTATATAGGAATTCAAGATATTTATATGTGTTAAATAGTTAAAATTACCTTGGAAGCTTTTCGAAGAGGAAGCTTCAAAGATATTTTTTAATTTTCTTGAATTTATAGAATCAACGCACTTGCAAAAGGGAGCAACAGGTGCTGACCAATGCTAGATACTAGTTATGCAACATCCTTTGAATATAGGTGGCTAAGCATGCAAGGAGTGTTGGGGATAAAATAAAAAAATTGAGCTAATTATCCCATAAACTCATAATTTTTGGAGAAGTGATTCTTAGGGATTTGTAAAGGGATTATGACAAAGTGTTCATGGATTTTGATTGATCCAGTTTGCAGACCTATTGAACATATGTGAAAAAATTGTCTGTAACAGATTGCCCCATAAAGTACAAAGTCAGAATTAGTGGTTGAGTACTGAAGTGATTCACCTTGTGACAATTCTGGATCAAGAAAAACTAGTCGAGATCATCATATGTTACAATACATTTTCATAATGATATTATCACTAAGGGAGGCATACCCATACTCAATATATAAGTTGCATTACATGTACCATGATAAAAAAGTTTCATCCACTGATGACAAGTGCAGACTTATGCCTGGAATTAATATTTTGTATGATCATAGCCATCATAATCTATGATATGGTATGAATCCTGAAAACACAACCTAGATGGATGAAACTAGATCCAGGGTCTTCTATCTCATTCACTCTTTCTCTTGATGTACGAGTCTAACCATGTGAAAAAATGAGTTGGAGTCAAACATGGTAGACATAATATGATTATCAACCAATCAGGTAAGCCATTAAAATATGTGAGAGAAATCACTGATGATGTTAATGGATCTCAAGGTACTTATTGTACATTCTATGTGGTGTGAATGGATGAGTTGAATTTGAACACCAAAAATAATATTTTGGTTAAAAGACAATGATGAAGACCTGTCACTGAAAGCAAGAAAAATTTCCATTGATGAATGGAATATCCAAGGTACCAAAGGGAATTTCTAAGTCAACGTCCTGGAAAATGAGTTAATGTCGAGAGGAAGCAACCCGTCGCAATAGGGCCTTGATGTATCCCCCATCAATGACATGAAATGGGTATTAACATTTGAGACAAAATGATGTTGATGTAGAGTTGGTTCAAAAATGACATACATGAAGCGAAGGATTAGGAGTATCATAGCAGATATCAACTGAGGAAATTCTCTTTAACATACTGGTGACACATTATAGAGTTGGCAGCATTGACTCAAAACCAATTATGGAGGATTTTTACATGGTATGATGAACCAAATGGGCGAGAAAATTTACCAACCCAAAAGTCATAGAGATCAAGTGAAGGAGTGCCATTTTCAAGAGTCACTCACTACCATTAATAGGTTAAGTACCCTATTTTCCCAATTTCCCCAAACATTTCTGGTTAGTACCTCTTTATTTTTGACAAGCTTGAGGAGGATAACATATGCTTGATCTATAATTTAATCCTTTGGATGAATCCTTCTGAGTATTTTTAACGAACCCTGAGAAGGAGTGGTTCGGTCTCATCATGTTTGACAAGTCCATCATTGTTTTCTATTTTTATGAGCCCATTGAAGGCATATATTAACTCCTTTTTAATATTTAGAGAGTTTGAAAAAAGGAGAAAAAGAAAACTCCAAAGGTTCCTTTTCATAAAATTGTCTCTTGATCCCAATAGGTAGAAATCGATCCTCAGGAGAACCTCTTAGCCATTTTTTACTAAGGTATCATTTTTTGTAAATAGTCTATCCCAGCCTAGAAAAGGGTTAAAGTTATGCTAGGCAGATGTATTTTCATTTACTTTAACAAGTTCAAAAGGCAAGCGCTCGATGATATTTTCATGTTTAGGGAGTCTGAAAAGAGCTCAAAGAGGACTCCAATGGGTTGAAATTTTTCATGAGTTTACTAAGCACTAGAAATAAATAAAAGTATGCTTCTTCATCAAAATTATATGCTTTTAATGTTGTAAGATCCTCAAACCACTTTTATCCTACTAAAAAAAACACAAAAGATTAAAAATACATGATACATGGTAAAATTAGGTCAAATTTAGGTAGAAGTAATAAATTATAATAAAATAATAATAAAAATGACCATAAATAGGAAAAAGGTAAATTCATTTTTACCCCTTTCATTTTATCTCTTTGAGAGTGAGCTCTTAGTGTTCCTAGTACATGATGCACTACATCACCTATTAGATCATCAATAGATGCGAACATGGAACAGGTTGCCACATACTTAACCTGTGGTGGGCTAGTTACCACTTTCATATAAGGACCATTGAGGGAAGCAGGTTGAATGGGAGTCAAATTAGGACCAATGAACAAAAGTTGGTTAATGGTCACAATTCTTCCTTCATGCGGGAAACACATCACACGAAAGAGTGAAGAGATAAGAGCTCCCATGTCATAAAAATAGTCACACCCAAGGAGTAACTTAAAATCCAAAGGGCCTTGGACTACCATCACATTGATATAGATAGTCATTCCTCACAAATTAATAGACAACTGAGGAAGGATCCCTAACAATTGACTGGTTCCTCTGTTAAAAGCCAACATATTATAGGTAACAGGCAAAAGTTGTGGAGAACCAAAATATTTCCAGGTAGTTGAGGAAAAAATTATAACAGACGCACCTTCATCTATGATTATGCCAAGTAAGACCATATTATAAGACTATACTATGATTTGGAAGGGCACGTAAGGAGGAAGACGATATCCTTCCAGTCGACTCCAATCAAAGGAAGTGACCATACTACTTGGAGGGGATGTCGTGGGAACGAGAGAATTAAGCCACTGTCCTGTGGGAATGGGAGAATTTACCCCATATGTTGTGGTAATGAGAGTTTTGTCCCCTTGTGCCGTTGGAATGAGAGGATTTCCCCCAAGTTCATTGAAGCATGAATAAATGAGAAGAACCTAAGAAATATGAACTTCAATCTCTATGGGAAAGGTATGATTAAATGAAGGTGGAATCGAGTCAACCATTTTCTCAACCAATGTTTGGTCAGGAATGGACCCATGGGATTCAAATTTAGAGAGAGTGGGATTGACTAGAGATGGATTTTTATCAATCACTTCATCAACTAGTGTAGGATTGGGAGAAATATTTTGGTAAGTAACCGGAAGTCATGGTTGAAAAAAAGTAAGATTTCCCAAAAATTTTGAGGCTTCATTTATATAAGTTAAAAGGTGAATAGGATGATTTCCTTCACATAACCTACATGGAAAATTAATTTTACCCTTTTTCCCATGGACCTTGCTATCACCATTTGATGGTTTATGACCAACGTCATCTCCAGAGGCTGATGACAAGGGTCGATGTGATCCTATGGGTCGTACTTCTAATACCTATGGAATACCAAGGAAATCTATAAGAAGGTGGTCACCCTTACAAAGAATGCAAAGTAATTTGACTTTGCGGGTCTAATTGTAAGGTTTCTCCATACTAGTTACATTCATAGCAATGGTTGCCCCTGTGCTTATTTTTCTTCTTCTTCTTCATTTGATTCTTTTTCTTCTTAAATTATTGGTTACTAGAATCAAGAATTTCACTAGGCGAGGAGGGAGAAAGGGATGAATAAACAATAGGTGAAGAAGGAAAAGGGTGAACTTGAGGTTGATGTTGTTCATGTGGATGAGAACTTGGTTTAGGAGTAGTTTGGACATTCAGAACCATAGAGGTCAAAAATAACCAAAGCAAAAAACCAATGGTAAATCTAGGAAGGGACAACGTTGTCATATAAGGAGCACCAATATTTCCAAAAGAAGTAAAAGGACCAAGATTACCGTCAAAGGGGTTACATGGAGTCGCCAATTTATTATACAAAATTTTCATGATTGCGAACAAAGGTGAATTCCCTAGATCTAGTGGCTTGATCTAGAACAAAAAAAGAAAAAAATATCTAAGTTTCCCTTAGAGAGTTTAGAAAATGGGAAAGAAGCCTACGTGGAATCTGTAGCAATAATTCCTTTCCTCCTTGCTTGTAATCTCCAACTCTAGCTTCAATTTCTATAATTAGAACTTGCACACACAACTAAAAAAAGCAAAGGAACCACAATCCACGTGGCATAATCTAAAATATATATCCAATGAGTCGACATGGCATTGAAACACATGAGTGAAAACATAACAAACCAATATAGGAAAACAAGATGCTCATTATATTAACAAATATAGGAGAGAGTTTACAACCATAAATTGAAGCTGATTTTCTAGATGTCTCCCCAAGTTGACTTTTTCTTCCTTGTCACAAAGCACACCTCAAAATCAACCCTAATGCATGAATGTGATGAATCCTTTAGGTTCAAAGTAGTGGCATAAGGGAATTATCAATCTCCAAAAGCCAACCCAAACCTTATGGGAGGTAGTAAATTTATAGGACGAGAGTGGTAGTTTAGGATTTACCATCTTAGGCTTGAGATCTACATATGATGGGAGGATGAACTCAAGTGATAAGAGATATGTATGTTAGAGTAGGATTAGATAGGAATTCAAGATCTCTATATGTGGTAAGTTAAAACTACGTTGGAAGCTTTTAGAAGAGGAAGCTTCATAGATTTTTTTTTTTTAATTTCCTGAATTCCTAGAGTCAACACCACACCTACAAAAGGGAGAAACAGGTGCTAAAAAACGTTGTATACTAGTTATGCAACATGTGCTGAATGGAGGTGGCCAAGAATGCAAGGAGTGTTGGGGCTAAAAAAAGTGTTTTTCAACTAATTGTCCCAGAAACTCAGACTTTTAGAGAAGTGATTCTTAGGGCTTTGTGAAGGGATTATGGAAAAGTGTTCATGGATGTTGATTGATCTGGTTCGTAGGCCTATTGAACATATGTGATAAAATGGTCTGTAACATACATCTTGAAGTGTGACCTAAGTAGGCAATGTCTGAAATTATACAACACATATATCGTTGCCAAGCCTTCTCGTTCTATAGTGGTATAGTTCTGTTTAACAACTGATGATGTCCTAATAGAAAATGCAATGGGGTGATCTATGTACCCCTCTCCTAGCTAAGCTAAAAAATTTCCCAAAGCTATGGAAGATGCATCCACATGAACATGAAACTTCTTTCCCCATTATGGAAAAACCAAAATTGACATAGTAACCAACTTCTCCTTTAAGGTGTGCAAAACTTGTTGGCAATCTTCATCCCATTTAAACTTAGTATTATTTTTCAACATCCTTTATAATGGGGTTATAATCCATGCACATCCTCTTACAAATTTTTAGTAGCACCCTATATCACCTAGAGTTCTGCACAATTCTCACACTAAGGTAGGTGGAGGTAAATCCACTATGAAAACATTTTTGTAGGATCGACCAACATGCCTTTTTTTCACACTACATGACCTTAAAAAATATCGAGTAGTGATAAAAATATACATTTCTTCAATTTTAATGAAATTTGTAACTGTCTTCATCTATCAAGCATCAAGCACAAAACCTCAATATGCTTCTCTAAAAGGCTAAATAATGTGCAGTCATCCAAATATACTTCTAGGAGCTTGTGGATGAAATCCTTAAATGTTGCAACCACCACTTTGGAGAATACTACAAGTGCATTGTTTAGACGATAAGGCATGATAGTATATTGGAAAGATCCCCATTTCAACACAAATGTAGTCTTATGTTTGTATTTTGATGTAATCTTGATCTGATGATAGCCTGAGAATCCATCAGTACATAAGTAAGCCTCTTGTCCTAATATATTCTCCAACACCTCATCTGTAAAGGGGGTGGGAAACGGGTCATGCACAGAAGAACCATTGATCTTTCTTAGATCCACATAGATTTTAATTTATCTTGTCTTCCTGTTTTACAATACCATTGGGTCGATCCATTATAACTCTTCTACTAGTTCAATAATTCCATCTTCCAAGAATCCTATCTAATTCTTTTCTCACCTTTTTCTTTTATACCATATTCAATCTATATGGTCTTTTTTTGACTAGATGTGTTCCTAGTTTCAAGAGAATTTTCATCTTCCCTGGTTCTCCAACAATCCCTTTCATCTCTGAAGATGTGGTTGGAAAGGGGTCCTGGTATTGGTGCAGTAAATCAACAATATTTCCTCATGTTTTGTCATCTCAATAATCCCCAATAACCATGATCTTAGGATTTCGTTTAGCTCTAATATCCACTTAGTGCGTTATGATAGGCTTTTCATAATTTTTAAATGTTAGCTCTGGACCTGTTACTATGGGCTCTCCTATTTCTAGTATTTGCATGTTTCTTGGGTCATGCTCATATTCACATCCTTCTATGCTATTGTAACATTCCATGATTTGTTTAATGGTATGTCAATGCTTGTGTGTGAAACACATGTGTATCAACCTCTATGCAGTCTAGCCTTCTGGTGCAAATTTTTTATCTTTGACATATTTTAGAGCTATGTTAGCTAAAGGATCATTTGAATGAAAACCAAATGTAGCTTTAAAATTATAAGTCATCTCTCCCTAATTTTTGTTCCTCTGTGCTCTTTTAGTTTTGTATACCAATTCTTTAGGATAGTATGCAATGATTGTACAAATAGGTGTACCCATTCCTCCTTTGGTATTTTATTTTTATTCCATGATGCAGCAGAACCCTTGATATGAGTGGTAGGGAAAACCAATCCAGTAAATCTTTTCTTAGTTCCTTCTGCATCTAACCTAAATTTTGAGAAGTGTAGCAAGAAAGTATTAGTTTGACTTTGCCTTGGTAAAATTGAGAAAATTCAAATTTCCACATCAACAGACAATTTGAAGTTAGTTAACTGAGGTGACATAGCTCTTGTCACTTAGTTAGCTCAATAAATTCAAGTCAGAGGGATTGGAGTTCAATTATGCATGTGTGATTGCGAATTTGTAGCAATAAAATTCGGTTATTTCAATTGTATTCAGTTAAACGAGTTCTAATTTTTGATAGAACTAGTTGGAGGTCAATTGTGCAATGGGACAACAATATAACTCAGTGATCGTCTAGTTAACTGATCAATCAACCAAAAATATCTAGTGCATGCAGAGAATTCAAGTTCCCCAACTGTGGTGGAGATTCTAAGGTTGTGTAACATCAGTTGTAGACTAGTCTTGAGTGTACAAGTGTTGCATGCAGTCAGAGATCCAACCTTGGTAATTAGAAAATAAATTGGAGGATAATTCCTAAAAAATATGGGCCTAATTCCTTAGGATTTATGCAAGGAAATAGGGGCTCAAATTGAGGTAGAAATTGACTAAGTCTGGGTCAGAGCTTCTCATAGAGCAGAGAGACAGGTTATTCACTTACAAGTTGAGCTCAAATCGAGCAAGCAATTGTAATACATTCTCCATTCATCTGATTAATGCAAGTAGGTTTAAGGGGTTTTCACCAATTAGTTTCCACTAGATAAATATGTGTACTTGTGTATGTGATTGATGCATGTTTGCAAATGTTGTTCCAAATTGCAAATTAATTTTTGCAAAGCAATAGAGTATAATCATGTCTCTTGATTTAGATTAAATTCCTTGAGCAATTAAAATTCTATCACCACAATTCTACACTAAACCTGGTTTATAGCAAATGTCTGACATATCTACAAAATTTCCATCTTATCTTTGTGCGTGGCCCACCAATGTGTAGGAGTTGTTTTAAAAGCTATGTCTAGAGCTTGTAACCTTACATGTTTAGGGACCTACAACTCAAACTCTTTCACAAATTAATACACATTTGACACCCCATCAAACTTTAGGGGATTGCATACCTTTGTTCCAATCCATCGTACTAGGAAGGTAACATGTGTACACCTTCTAGTAGAGACTTAATGTAATATTTGTTGTCGATTCTGAGTGCTTCTTCTGAATATGAAGAACAAGAGTTAATGTTGTGCCAACTCAACACACCATCTACAGTTGGATTGACATAATTTTTTGTTTTCATCGTCACACTATAAATATTTTCAAGCTCTTAATTCATCTCTTACTAGTTCCACATAGTGGTCTCCTTCCCGTGGTTTTAACAATGTAGTAACCCTCAAATATCCTAACTGAAAGATCATCTACCTCTTCTTTAGGCTGATCATGACCTATTTTTCAAAGGACCAATTGATTCCTAATAAGGTGGTATATGGATTTGTATCATCTACAATTTATATTACCTCAAAATCAGTGGTGCTTATGACCCCATCATTGTTGACTTCTATACTTATCACCCTACCAATGGGAAAGATCATGTATTGATTTTCTAGTCTCAGTTGGATGGGTGATCAAGTCAAATTTTGTCTCTCCATCATATCCCATGCATTTTTAGGAAGGATATTCAAACCTTATCCCAAATCCAAAATGATGTTATCCATGTATTAATATCCTATTTGCACGCCAAATCTGAACTCTCTATTTGTCCTTCTTTTACGAATAACATGCTTAACTGTGCATTGTGGGGTTTGTGTGATAGGTACTTTATGTTCTTGTGTGCACTAATATATCATCCTACATAGTCTGTCTAAAGCCAGTTCATCCTTCATTAATTCCAAAAACCTTTTCAAGAAATTCTTAGTGACATATAATATACAAACAATTATTGATGTGTAGTTGAACTTGATGTACCCCATTCTATCATAATTACCTCCCTTCTAGCTTCCTTTTATGTATTATTTTATTTTATAGAATCAAATTTTAGGGTTGTTTCTACAACTTTTCTTACCCACTGCTGAGGTTGGTTTCCCTATCCAATTATTCCCACTCATATCCCTATTCCTCCTTACATAACGAAAGCTACTTATGGATGATCCCTACACAATTCAATATGTATCATTTGCATGTTTTAACCCCTATTCTCCTACCATTTTGCAATCAACTAAGAACAATACTCAGTATGATGGTCCAATTGTCTATAATATGTATAATTTTGGAAGGGGTTGGGGAAATATCACACAATGTTTCTTAGCTACAGATAGTTATAAAAAATCAATGGACCTCTAGCTCTTCCAAATCCTCCCCATCCTCTTCTTGGGAAACCCAATCCTCCTCCTTATATTCCTTGGCATATACCAGGTTGTTGTAGGCCCTTGGCTTATTGTAAGTTTTCACTCCTCCTTCAATCCCCTCGGTCTCTTGTACTCTATATGAATTAGAAGTGCACTCCTTCATCAATTTCATTGCACAAAATGTATGGATATCATGTCCCATGACTTGAAAAAGTTTCATGACAAATTATTTACTAAACTCTGGTATTTCTACATCATGGGATAGAGGATGTCGATAAATGACCCCAAACTCTACAAATTTCACACCACATACCCCTACCTTGCACCAAACGGTTTGTAGCCCTTATAGCCTTATACTCTATCACAATTGGATACACATTTATGTGGTGCCTTATATTCTGCATATAGTGCACCATTCCTTCTCACGTCTTGCCTTACCTTTGGCTAAGTCTTGTAATTGTATTGTCAATGCTGCTAGTTGTGACTAAACCTGAGCCATTCATGTGTTGTTTTTGATTGCTGTGGTGGATTCTTCCAATTTCATGACAATATCTAGTGCTTTGGACTACAATAAAATCTTATGTTAGGTCAATGGAATGCATATATGCGACAATAATCTTGTGATGAACCATTCCTTATGTTGTATATTTGGAATCTAAAATGTTATTCAGTCCATCAACACCTTAAACCTTTGGTCGATTTCCTATATGACTCATTAACGTTTTTATTTATTTATTTGATCTCTGTAATACACCGAGACTTTAATTTTTTCTTTTGGAATTCCTCCAACAAGGCTTGCCTGATGTTTACCAAGGATCTAGTATTCCCTGCTAGTGCAGTAGCCTTATATTTCATATATTAGGTACGTATGTGGTCCCTGAAAATGGTTTCCAACTTTTAAACCTTTGTTGGTTCATCCTGGACCTATTTAATATTCCATATCAGCTCACAAACAAAACATATGTTGTTCGTGATCCTCTGTCTTGGTACCCTGAAAAAAATAAAAATAAAATTTCTCAAGGTTGGATCAACACTTGGCATGGTGTATTGCATGATATTACCTTGTGACACTCCTCCTGGATGACCTTCTAGTGCTTTGGGTTCCTCCCATTTTGTTTTACTACTTTCACTACTTTGATTGTATTTACTACTATCCTTACTTCCCTCACTTATTAAGAGTGTATACAGTAAACTGTTATATGATCTTACCACTTGGGTTGGATACACATGTGGGTTCATGGGTTTGAAACAAGTTATTTCCTAATTAGGGTCACTGGAATACACTGGATATTCTTGTTATGAGTTGTGCTAATGATTTTATTCCCTATTTCTCCTCTCATCATTACTTAGGTTGAAGATATTCCATTACCTATGTTGCATTGTATTCCATTTTGTAGGTGTTTTGTGATAATTTCACCTTCTTCTTCTTCACTACTATGTCACCTCCTCTATCTTACAATTGTAGGTTTTGATGCAAGTCTCTAGTTCCTTATCCCACTACTATGCTGAAATCTTATTCCATTATGCAACACTCCACTCACCTCTTTTGTTGTACTTCCTTCCTACATTGATGTGCGCACTCTTACCCTTCTTGAATTATCCGCGCTTTTGTCTCTGAAATGCCTCAACATCCTTAGCTCATTCGATATTTTCTCATTCCCTAATAAATCCCTCACTTTTGTTCCCATTCAGAAATCTTCTGGTCAACCCCCTATCTCTGCATCATGTGAAAATAAATTTAGCTACTCATGTTGTCAGATTCCAACGACATAAACCCTTTATGACACAACAACATATTTATCCATGTAGATAATGATCTCAATTATATTCCATGTAGCCCCTTAAATAATTCCCCTTTTATCTACATTGCATGACTAAGTACCTCACACAACAAATTAAACAATATAGCCTTCTAACATTCTATTTAACCAAAAGTCAACTACGTGAGAAACCTTGTTACTTACAAAGTTCACCCTCTAATTCAATTATGGAGTTCAATTACGCAATACAACAAGATTCCAAGTTTCGTGCTCTTCAACCAACTTATGTAACAACTCAACCAAGACGATTAGAAACTCAACAAAGAATATTTTGTGAAAGTTCATAAAAACATACCTTTACATCCATTTTTCAGGTTTTATAAGTTGATTTCTAGTATGCTCTACCGAGAAATCATGTTCTTTTGTATCCATCCACTACTATATTTCCTCTTCAATAGGCCTCCACATTCCTTTCAACCACAAATCCCATTTCTAGCAAGGGAACCATTTTTCATCACGCAGGGGGCAAACCTAGGTTTAATGTGAATTAGCCAACAAAACTCCTTAAAAAAAAACCCTTTTGGAAATACCTACAAGTAGGTGAAATCTCACCTAAGGCATCTATGGGGGACTACAAGAACTTGAACAATTTTGCAGTGATGAAGGAGACAAGGATCCTAAGCTAGCATTACCATATTCAACATATCATTACTTATTTCCATTTAGAAAAAGAAATGAAGAATACCCGAAATCTACGCACTAATCCCATCGTGCGTAATGATATCAAGAGAAAATAGAAAAGCAATTAAGCACTACACAAATGCAAAAAATAAGATGAAAAAATATATTTCTATTAATATTGTGACATTTAGATTACAATATATTCCATCATGACTCACCAACCTACAAAAAAATTAACATTACAACGCAATAATATATGTCTTCATCTCTAGATTTACCAAAAAATATTCAAGGTATATCTTTTCCCTCACGACCATGACCTATTTACAAGTTTACATTTGGGTGCAAGCTGACCAAATTCCCCTTAGTAGTAAATTATTACTACGGGTATATAAACATTACTATGGGATAATAAGCATTACTATGGGTTACTACATCCAAAATTAGCCCAATGAATTTCTTTATTCTTCGCATTTCTGTGTGCTATCCTTCAGATGGCCTTCTTGCGTGATGCTCCTCTGCATAGATCCCAAAAACTTGTGCACCAAAAATACTGCTCTAACAACATAGAATTACATTTGGACAGAAACATTCAAAAGTAAATGCATAAAAGGTTAAGTTGGTATGGAATAATAAAGAAACATTGGCTTAACTACTAAAATTTTCCCTAGTAAAAGATATCCATGGAAATACCAGATAAAGGGGTTGACTATTTTGGCCATGCCCAATTTAGATTAGGAAAGATAATAAAGGCTATAGAGGTGGATGCATATGTGGGATGAAATGGAATGAGGCGATGAGGGAGTGGAATAAAGCATGGGAAGTGAGGTTGTGGGATGAATTGGTGGAACTTGAAATCAAGTTTCACTGGAAGATAGGTTAAATCAAAATTAATTCGATGAATATTTTTCTCTTACCATAAATCATACAATACAATAATGGAAATTAAAACATAGGTTACATCTTCATAACTAAAGAATGACATTGGAAAGAGAAAAACGTGCAATAAAACCCTCATGTTATTATCCAATGAAATTTAAAATAAAGATATTTACTTTATTATATAAATGAATTATTTGGTTGTTCTATGTTAAATATTAGTGAACATGAACAAAATTACGATCAAACCCCAAATTAATATGCGGTCAACAATCAATTGATCATTATAGCCCTTGCACAACCTTCTATGGGGAATAATAAGTAACAAAAACTACCGATCATAGCCAATATCACTAAAATGGGAAAGGGTTAAATTGCATTGATAATTAGACTTTGTATAGCACTAAAAATTTATCTATTTAATTACGCCAGAGGCATTCTCTTTGTTGGCTTTGGGTGGGAAAATACTGTTCACCCTAGCCAATCAGAGAGCTTGACCATCACCCTTCCTACCAATGAGATTTTGACATGTGTTTGTCCCTCCAACCAATAGAAATTTGAAAGCTGTCAACTCTGTCAGTTTGTAGCTTGCGTGTGCCTCCGGTGTTCCCTTTGCATGATCATGCAAATGCTAGTTTATTATTTCTTGTCTTGTGTGGTATAATTTGAAACATGTGCCATTAATGTGTGTGCACGGCTTTGTTTCTTGTAAGTTATATGCATCACATTATAAATAATAAAGAAAAGTGATTTTTTTAAATCTAAAATGAGATGGTAAATGAATGGTTTTTTAAATATCCAATAATGTTTTTCAATGCATTATTTCTTTTTGTTTCCATATATGACATTTTTCAACCAAATGCATAGGGTTTCCCTTTCCTTGACGACTACAATTATAGCATATTAATAACATATACCAAAATGAGAAATATCAATGATGGCCATGTTGAAAAAAATATTAAGTGTAGAATGCAATGTTCAATGTGATATGTGTTATGAGTTATGTAAATCACATGAAGTGAAATAGATTGAATATTAGATGAGACTGCAAAAGAAGAAGAAAAAGTTTTAGGGGTGAATGAACCATGACTCGTAATGATAACCATCATAATCTCCATAAGAGTGTTGTGCATGCATGCTCTAAGCACATGTTTAAGATAGAGAGATAGGGATAGGGTGTGACATCATTATTAGTTAGCTTTCCAATGATAGCATCATTATATAGTGAGAGTGAATTTACAACTATCATAAGTACTCACACTTGTTTTTTAAGCATGTTTTGCACTTGGTGGATGAAACACTTTTGTAGAAGTTGTAGTTGTGCTAGCCATCCACTTCTATGCATTTTACTAGAGATATCAATTAAGGAGTTTAAAATATACCATAAGGGATTTTTAACAATCCTATGTGATGTGTCAAGTTTTGAACATATTTTATGGTTAGTTGATAATGATTCCACTATCACAAATCACACTAATCATGAGGCTATTACCCACCATCATTTGCTTTCAAGATCTTAATCTTTTTGGAAAAGAAGTAAAGGATGTAGAGTATTATTTGGTATGGTATAATGCCTTTGCTAAGAGATATGAGTTCAACTTGTTTATTAGTATAATGCATTTTTTTTGAAAAATATTATAATTTAATTAGTATCGTAATAAGCAGTATTAAAACCTGCATTAAAGATGTCTATTGTTAATATTTACATGCCCTTGTCTTATTATACATCTACAGAACTTTTAGCATCCAAATCAAGAGTGTGAAATTCATGTCCAATGTATATTTTTCCTCATTCAATTTTCTAAAAAAATCATATCTCATTATACATTCAAAAATTGATATTACAGATCAAGAGCGTGGAATTCATGCCTAGTGCATGATTTTACAATGTTCACTTTGCTTGGAAGTTTGTTGTGAATTGTGTATAGATCTCTCAACCAAGACATTATCCTTGTGGTAAAATACATCATGCCTTAGTTAAATTTGGTTCTTGATCTACATTTTACAAGAAATATTTAGAAATCAAATATTTTCTTCCATGTAAAATACACATTCTTTAAATATATTTCAAAAGTTTCCTTTTAGTACATGTTTAGAAATACAAATGCTCATCAGTATAAATTACTTTATCAATAAATTTAATTCACAATTTATGTCTTAAAGTAATATTTAGAAATCTAAATGTTTATTATTTGTAGATTACATTGGTAAATTAAGTTTTTGAGTTGCATTTAAAAAAAATACTTAGAAAGTCACGGTGATTGAAATCTCACCTAAAAATACTATAATGTTTAAAGAGGTGTTTCCAATGAATACAATCACCACCCCAAAGAAGCTTGAGCAGAGGAAAGATAAAAAATTCTCATGAATGGCTAGTAATGAAATTTTTTTTTTAAACCTTTCAATTTTGCTACCACTTTCATTATTGATGGTCTGTGTGTAAAGAGTAGAATATAAGTTGCCAATAGAGCACCAAGTGAACAAAAAGTGTGAATACTATGATGTTGACTATGAAACAACGTAGGAGGACCTTATTTTCAAGATAATTATTGAAAAGAAATTGGCTTAAAATGCCCAAAACCAAATTGAAAGAATCGATTTCACAAATAACTCATGATTTTATTTGGTGAAGGGAATCAAGGTGGAGCAAGAGTAGAGAAAGTTTTAATATGCCTTAATACTTTTCCAATGTAAAATAAGTGAGTTCTTAAGAAGCTCCTTTTCTTGCTCTACAAGGAGTGAACATAAGAAGAATTGTAGTAATAACATCTCCCATAGTCATGAACTTTGATCAACCAAACAAACCAAACAATAAAGTAGATGCAGATGTTCATACAATTATGCCCATTTCAAGTTGATGGAAAAGTAGTTACAAATAGAGAATACATGCATGATATTGTGTGTAACTATTAGAAGTTGACACAAGGGTGGTGGTTAGGTGGTCATTAACTATAAAAAAAATCTATTGCAATGACAAATGTCAATGAAATAACAAAACCTATAAAGTGTATTTACAATACTATATTCCTTATCACATAAAAATAATGACTACTTTATTTATACATGGTAATGGTAATTGTGTGAGTCAAATTTATATTGACTTGTTTAATTTATAAGTCTTAATAAATGTAATTTTTTTTTTTTTTTTTTAACTTATATCTCTACTATGGGTTTAATTTTCTGGTCATCATTGAATGTTATTATTCTTGGCATATTTGAATGTTAAAAATCATTGAAGAACACGGCAGCCACATAAAGATATGATAAATTATGTACCAATACGCCACCCCACATTAAAGAAAAGGTGCCACCATGGCACCATGAATGATGATCGCTTTCTATAAAGTAAACATGCTCCTTATGAAATGCTTTTCAATAAGCTCTCTTTCCCTATTCACATTAAATATTTTTTATTGTTTTTAATATTCACACTATACACTTTATATTGTTTTTAATATTCACACTACACACTTTATATTGTATACTGTGTTTAATATTGACATTATTGTATCTATGCTGACATGAAATATTACATGTACTTCTATCCCTTATTTAAAAGTTTCATGCTCCAATGGAACTATCTCAACTTGGAGAATAATTATAGTGCTTTTCTCGAATTTATTTTTTTAATGGAATTGCTTTTACTATTCAAAAGATTTTACTCTTTACACATGATACAATTAATTAATGGCTTTGGCTTTGGAGGTGCTTTTTGAATTTTACGTTGCGGTATCATTTCATAATAAAATATTTTTGTTTATGTACTTCAGCGTGGCATTCAAAGTAGTTATGTTGTTTTTGGCTAATTTGATAGGCCATCATTGATTTTCAAAAATATGATGAGAACATATGGAAATGGAATTCATTTTGGCTAATTTTAAGATAAGTTTAATTATTAATTTTCTCAAAAGTATGATGAGAATATATGGAAATGGTATTCAAAGTAGTTTTGTTGTTTTTGGCTAATTTTAAGATGATTAATTTTCAAAAATATGTTAAGAACACATGGAACTGGAACTCATTTTAGCTAATTTTAAGATAAACCCAATTATTAATTTTCCCAAAAATATGATGAGAACACATGGAAATGGAACGTATTGAAAAACAAAATTCACAAAAAAGGAAATATTTGAATACCTCTAATCATCATTAATATCATAATTTGCAAATATCTCTATCACTTCTAGCCAATCTAGCCAATGTTATCACTTCTAGCCAATCTAGCCAATGTAACTATAGTACACAAATTCTTCAACATATTGTTATAAGGAGAATAATAATTTCTAACTTAATTTTATTTAAAGATAAGTAATATGGATATTTTACTTTTATTTGAAAGATAGGTAATATGGATATTTTACTTTTATTTGAAAGTAAGTAATATAGATATTTTTGACTTTGTTTTTATTATATTAGTATTCAAAAATATATTTTAACAAATATGAAATAAATTAACATCTAAAATATATATTTTTCTCAACAATTATGAAATAAATTAACATCTAAAATATATATTTTCTTAACAAATATGAAATAATAACTATAGTTTATTTGAAGATTCTAACTTTAAATTATTAAATATTTTTTAGTATCAACTCATTATCCATTAATCTCAACTTATTAATTTACTTAAATCATAATTCATGAATTCAAAATTAATAATTATAATTAACTATATTTTTTTATCTCTAATGATTTTGCATGGTTGATTATTAGTAACCATATTTGGTCATTATTAATTATGCTTGACCATAATTGATTGATTACTATTGGTAATAAACTATGATTCAATATATTTAAGTATGATTATATAATAAGATATATATATATATATATATATATATATATATATATATATATATATATAGATATATATATATATATTCTAACTCTTTAATTCACTTTATTTTTACCTCTATTTTATGATAGATAATAATTAATTGATTATAATTAATCATGTAAAATTATAATTAACAAATTCATTATAATTAAATATGTTAATTATATTAGATCAATAATTCATCCAATTTTAATTATTAGTTTATTAACTCTAAACTTTACACTATTTATAACAAACAATTATTATTTTATTATGGTTAACCATATCAAACTTCTCAAAATGATACTCATTAGATATGTTAGAATCCATAATTAACTTCAAATGCTTCCTTTACAATTTAATAATAAATCAAAATAAATTAAATATTTGTTTTTTAACTTCACAAAATGATTTAGATGTTTTAGATTAACTTTTAATGTAAATGGTTTCTTTGTAGTTATAAATTAAATCCAATCCAAAAAATTAAATCTAAAGCAAATGCTTCCTTTGTAGTTAAAAATTAAATCCAAATAAATTAAACATTTGATTTGTTTTAATAATATTTTGGTATATATTTATATTACTAGTTAATTAATTTATTATTATATTATTATATTTAAATTTTTATATTAATTAATAAAATATTATATATATAAAATATATATGTTTCATTTTTTTATTACAATAAAAGTTATTTATAACACTAATTCATCTTAGCCACTCAAAATAAATCAAATATAAATATAGCTAATGAGATATTTATTATTAATTTTCTCAAAAATATGATGAGAACACATGGAAATGGCATTCAAAGTAGTTTGTTGTTTTTGGCAAATTTTAAGATGATTAATTTTCAAAAATATGTTGAGAACACATGGAAATGGAATTCATTTTGGCTAATTTTAAGATAAACCCAATTATTAATTTTCCCAAAAATATGATGAGAACATATGGAAATGGAACGTATTGAAAAACAAAATTCAAAAAAAAGGAAATATTTGAATACCTCTAATCATCATTAATATCATAATTTGCAAATATCTCTATCACTTCTAGCCAATCTAGCCAATGTAACTATAGTACACAAATTCTTCAACATATTCTTATAAGGAGAATAATAATTTCTAACTTACTTTTATTTGAAAGATAGGTAATATGGATATTTTACTTTTATTTGAAAGTAAGTAATATGGATATTTTTACTTTGTTTTTACTATATTAGTATTCAAAAATATATTTTAACAAATATGAAATAAATTAACATCAAAAATATATATTTTTTAAACAAATATAAAGTAAATTAACATCTAAAACATATATTTTCTTAACAAATATGAAATAATGACCATATTTTATTTGAAGATTCTAACTTTAAATTATTAAATATTTTTCAATATCAACTCATTATCCATTAATCTCAACTTATTAATTTACTTAAATCATAATTCATGATTTCAAAATTAATAATTATAATTGACTATATTTTTTTACCTCTAATGATTTTGCATGGTTGATTATTAGTAATTATATTTGGTCATTATTAATTATGTTGGATCATAATTGGTTGGTTACTATTGATAATAAACTATGATTCAATATATTTAAGTACGATTATATAATAAGCTATTATATATATATATATATATATATATATAAACTTGCTAACTCTTTAATTCACTTTATTTTTACCTTTAATTATGATAGATATAATTAATTGATTATAATTAATCATGTAAAATTATAATTAACAAATTAAATATAATTAAATATGTTAATTATATTAATTATATTTGATTAATAATTGATCAAATTTTAATTATTAATTTATTAACTCTAAAATTTACACTATTTATAACAAACACTAAAACACTTATTATTTTATTATGATTAACTATGTCAAATTTCTCAAAATGATACTCATTAGATATGTTAGAATCCATAATTAGCTTCAAATGCTTTCTTTACAATTTAATAATAAATCAAAATAAATTAAATATTTGTTTTTTAACTTCACAAAATGATTTAAATGTTTTAGATTAACTTTTAATGCAAATGCTTCCTTTGTAGTTAAAAATTAAATCCAAATAAATTAAACATTCGATTTGTTTTTTTAAATTTGTTTTAATAATATTTTGGTATATATTTATATTATTAGTTAATTAATTTATTATTATATTATTATATTTAAATTTTTATATTAATTAATAAAATGTGTTTTCATTATAACTATATTTATATTTTATATATAAAATATATATGTTTCATTTTTTTATTACAATAAAAGTTATTTATAACACTAGTTCATCTTAGCCATCCAAAATAAATCAAATATAAATATAGCTAATGAGATATTTATTTTAATGATTATAAAAAAATATATTATAAATTAAAAAATATATCTCATTTAAAAAAAAAAAAATATGAGTTGAGAAATTTATAGTAATAAAATAAGTTTTAGCAAAAAAGCATAGCACAAAGATACCAAATAGGCTTCTCGCCATAGTTATGAGATTTAAAAGACCTATTAGTTCTATTTTGGAATGACCATCTACAAATCATGTTGAAAACTTTTAACAACTTTTGAGATGGTTTTAGGTTGAAAGTTCTAAACATTAATATATAAATACAAACATCAAAAGCACAAAAAATAAACATAACATACCTAGACATGATTCAAAGGGATGGAAGGTCTTCCACTACAACCATGTCTCCATCAGTTGCATCCCTAATGCTTATTAGTTGATGGTGAATGAGGGAATTATTTTAGTATGCACAACATTGGAAATTTGTCTCAAGTGCCAGATGACCCTAATGTGGGCTAGACGAAGATATCATGGAATGAGATTCCCCCTTATGCTCTATAGTATCCCATTCATGTTGACGACATAAATCTTGAATAATTGATTCCAGTGTAGTTGATTACTTCTTTTGTTGGAACAATAATAATAACCGTAATGATTTCCACGTTGAGATTAAAATTGATTTATTTCTGACCCAATTTGTCAAGAAAGGTCCAGAAGGAAATTCCCAACTCCTTAACATAATTCTCATGCCTCTACAAAGAGAGGTGCATCTCTCGAATATCCTGATATGCCATCTACTTTGGATTGTGTTTCATAGGTTTGGGACTTCTAAAATCAAAAGGAAGAGGTAAGGACCACCTGAACATAATGATAATTCATAAAGTCAAGTTCGCGCCCATGGGAACCAGTACCTAGACCATTACCAAAAGCTAGATGCTAGGTTGAAGTACCCAATTCAAGAATGTAATGTAGAACTAATGAAGAATTACCTCCTTCAAAGATGGAATTACAAGCCTAGTTACTTGATATGGTTCATTGACTTTGTTGGATGAGAGCCAAAGTTTAGAAGCTAGGTTTATTTATTCCCTAATGTAAAAATCCTAGACATAGACAAAAAAATAATGATTTCTTATATGTCAAGTGTCGCCTTGATTTTCTCACCACCATGAAAATTATTGGAGCAATGCATTCATTAGAATTCAAGGGAACCTACATAAGCATGTAACAATAACGAATGAGTCTTATCAACATTTTCTTTGCTACATGGGAAGAGGTTGAAAAGTGAATGACCATTTGCCATAATGATTCATGGTCGAAAGGGTTGAGGCTCATGTTAAGAGATGGGTTGAACATGTTCCCTATTATTGATTATTAAATTCCTCCTTGTTTTTCTAGTTGCCAAATTAGCTTTTGAATTACCCATTGAGTTGTGCCCCAGAAGAACATGAAACCAATCCATTGTTTCAAATGTGTGATGACTATGTCTTATCCTTTCCAAGATGGACACTAGATGAAAATACGATGGAAGATATTTCAAGAGCATATGTTTAATGAGTATGCTTGAGTCTCCAATCATGATTAAATTTCTAATACACATACTAGTGACTAGATTTAGTCCTTGCGACAAAACATAATCTTCTGCCATGTTGTTGGTTGTGACTTTGAGACTTCATGCGTGATTAAAAATTATTATCTCCCCCTAGGCTATAAATACACTTTCCTACACTTGCCACTGCAGTAATCACATATCACTTTTACTTCAAGTACTTAAATATATTTTGAAAACTGAAAATTAATTTTCTCGGAGAAAATATTTATGACTTGTGAGACTAGCCTATGGTATAAGAAACCATGACCCAAGGGTATTTAAGATATCAAAATCACCCTGGGTCACACCAAACCTTAACATGAATGGATTTTTTTGTTGTCTCCTCTCGACTCCATGTGTTTCAAACCTACAAAACAAAACCTTAAAAATTCATTTGTGCTAGTGGACTTGACCTTGTGATGATTAGTTTTAATAATGAAATTTATCCAGAAGATTATTGAATATAATGAGATAATATTTTTTCCAAAGAAAAAAATGTAATTTTATTTTAGATAAATAAAAATGCAATACTTGGTTGCTATATAGTCATAATCCAAAAAAGATCATCTAGAGATATATATCTTTAGACTCTTTCAATATAGATCCATAAATCTCATAATATCACATGTACTATCCATCAAGTAAGTGGAAACAAACAATAGAATTTAACAATCACATGTGTTTAAAAATTATAAGTTCAAAAGGAGTTCAAATATCATTAAAATAAAACTATTGTAAAACAATTGTTTGGCCATCTTGCACTTCTTCAACATAACAATAAAGCTTAAGTAGACAAAGTCCTTACTTTGAGATATACTCTACAATCTTGTTGTGATATGTGTGTGTGTGTGCGCGCACGTGTTTCCTTTATATGTGTGTGTGTGTGCTTTGTAAATCAAACAAAGAATCAGTTTCTACATCTATTGTATTTTTGCAGTTCAAGTATTATTGCTAGCAGTGCACTATTTCAAATTGTCTTTAGGATGGAATAAGCATTTTTTAGAAGATTGAAGTCTCATATGGTTACAAGACTTATTGTTAAAGGAGTTTAGTGTTTTCCCTTATATCCAGAACTTCAACATTTTGTGGGCTTATAATTCATGTATTTTCTAAGATAAGGAAATTATGTGAAAAATTGTGGCTGATTTCATTAAGAAAATAAAGTTAAGTAAGGAATACAAGGTCAAGCCCAAGAAAATAAAGCATAGGATTTTGGTTATGCCCCTTCTATAATAGACATTCTTTGGGGATTTTTTGATGGTGATACCAAAGGGGCCTAGCCCTTACGTTGGGTTGGTGTAGTTCTATTTCTTAATCAGAGTCATTATTTCTATATCTTGTGTGTTTTTGGAGTAGGCATGATCACAAAAGATGAATTATGTACCTTATGTAAATTGCTTCATTTCATAGTTAAGCAGGGTGTAAATAATTGCATGGGACTCCCAATTGGTTATATACTAGGCATCTAAAAAATCTAAGGTTGAAATCACTTATCTTGGTCCGCTATTGCAAGAAATTCAAAACTCTATGAACTAGCTCTAATGGGCCTCCTACAAGCATATATACAAGGAATTGAACTAGAACGTAGACAAATTATCTAAAGAAGGTTTGAAATTGTAGCCAAGTTATCTTAGATTCTATGAGTTCTGGGATGGTTAGGAACTAGAAGCTATGCATATTGATTTTTAATTTATGTCAATGTTATGCCTTTCTCTGTCTCAATCTCATTAATGGCCATATTCTTTTTGTAATATGGAATAGTCAATCTATTTTTCCTTATTCTTTTTTGTAAATATACAGGGTTATTATTTTTGAGTATTTATGGAAGATAATATGTGAAAATGTAAGCTTGTATATGCATTAAGGGGGTTGGTGGGGTCAAATGAAAGGTTTTATGATATTCTTGGGAGTTAGAATGAACAATATAATGAGATAAAAACATGTATATCCAAGTTACATGAATGTAATGAGAAAAAAAATCATTATATTAATGTAATATGGATATACATGTTGTTATTGCATTAGCTTGGGTGGTTGGGACAACTTTTGTTATCCTCCCCACTTGGGTTCAATTGCCACATGTGACATGTTGAGCACATAATGTGTATATCCTTGTAATTCTTTGAGCCTTATTTTCCCACAAATGAGATGATGAGAATTATTGTAATGGATTCAAGCCTTGTTTTTGAGTCTGTATAGCTCCTTGAGTACTGAAACATGTATATCCCTCATTTGGAATATAAAGATATATCTCATAGAAAAAAATAGTTGACCCAAAGAAACTCAAGAGATATTTCCTTTAATTGATGTGTTAACAAAAGTATTTTATACTTGGAGGCTTCCCTTCATCTAGTTAATGACTATATATGAATCACCTATGACCTAAATCTTATCAATCTCTCTATCCAAAGAGTGTTTTAGTTAGTAGGATAAGGGCTTGAATTACCCTTGGTTATTTATTACTCTTCCTATATTAGTTTTTACATGAATTTTATGTTTTTCAAATGTAGAATGAAATCAATCCCACAAATAGAATAAGGGCCTTGACAAGTCAAGTGAAATATTCCCACACATTATATTTATCTACTTGTATCTATGATAGATTTATATATGGTTTAACATTTGGAATGACCTTATAAAATTCAATTAAAACATCAACTTGGGTAACTATATTAAAATTTGGCATAATATTTTATTCAAATAGAATAAATATTCTAACTATTGATATTCCTTTTAGAACCATAAATGAGATTTCCCTAAATCACTTTAGATGACATTGAGTAAATCAAACATTAATACATGTATCTATGGAATCACATTTCCAAATGTTCTGGATAATTAAAATATCCATGAACTCAACTACATAGTTTTCTAGAAAAATTGTAATGAAAGAACAAATATGAAGTGTTTTCCTCACTGCATCTCCAAAGTAAAAAAATTAATGGACTTGCTCTATTTATTTTTTGGAGGGCTTCCCATGTTAATAATTTATTGTTATATATGAGCCACATACAAAAATTACACCCGGGAGGGGCCTTAAATTTCCAAAGCTTCTACCATCACCATTTTTTGTCACTTGGTCCTAGTCCAAAAAGATAAAGTATCCAAGAATATGGGCATAATTTCCCCTTATTCCCTTCACAAACCAAATTAGTTCATTTGAGAAAATTGTCAATATTATATATGTCTTCCTGAGTTCTACTAAAAATATATCCAACCTTTCGATTGAATTAGTACAAGGTCAATTTTCTTTCTCCATCCTTGAGACCATTTGGGTTGTTAATCATATTAAGTGTACACATGCCAATTACCTATAGGTGTTGTATTAATTTTTCAAGGAGGAAAATATCTTTACCATACCCCATTATTGCATCTACTCCCACTTTTAGTTGTGATCCATATCTCACTCACCATGCCAAATAGGAGCCTATGATTGGGAAGGCTACTGTCATTGCCTTCCACTGGTTGGATACATTAAATATACTCTTCCTTTCCTTTCTAAGTCAATCCAAGAGAGATTCCTTACTACAATGTATTTCTATAAAATAATCATTACTATCTCTCCTTTTTGATGGCATTCCATAATGATTTTGTTTAGAGCTTTACCAAATGAGTGCATATTCTTCAACCCTCAACTCCCCAAGGCTTTTGGAGATGTAATAATTTACCACTTAACCAAAAATTTCTCTTTTTATCCCTTTCTCCCGAGCCATAGAAAATTAAAAGACAATTTTTTTATTTTTTCAAGAGTACCTTTCCATAGAAATTTGGATTAAAATAAAATTCCATATATGTATCCACTTTTTACATATCTAAGTGTTGAAAAGGAAAGTATCCTCTTGTCCCAAATCCTAAATACCCTCTAAACCGACTGTATAAATTGTAGACTTATTATCATTTATTTCCATGAATGTGGGCTTGTTGTAAAGATGTAAAATGTTCTTGAAACAATGGCACTTCCTTTATGATCCAAAATATAATAATAAAGTATTATCTATGAATTGTGTGTGTATCTGAGTTCCTTATATCCTATTCTCACACCTTTGATTCTCCTCATTCTCCTAGCATCACTAATGGATTTTATTAATCCCTTTACTATGAAAAAAATGAGGTAGGGTGAGAGTGAGAAGCCTTGTCTTATTCCCCTTTAAGACTTAAATAAGTATGACACTAATGAATTCCTCAATATTGAAAAGGAGGTAGTAATCACACATCTCATAAATCCATTTGAATAAAGGAAATGAGAACTGTATGTGAATTAAGAGAATGTGAAGGTACTACGATGAAACCCTACATGATACCATAGAAAGCTATAGTTTAATCATTACTACTTGCAAATGTGATTTTTTGATAGTGTGTAGTCCCTCTTGTGCTGACCCTATAACCTTACATATCTGGCACCCTCCTAGGAAGCCAAATTTATTATGAGAGATTACTTATGAAAGGATGGTCTTTAGTCTAAATGTAATGACATGTTGACGATGATGGATGTTGCTAACATTGTATGTGGATCTCCCCGATGTGAAGTCCCAATTAGACCTCACACTGTTTGGTGTAGGAGTCCCATCCAATCATATATTCTGACCACCATTGGAAAGGTTTATAGATATGCCTTGGTTACAATCCAACACAAGATAACACAACACTGATTTGGGGCAACACGAATGTGAGATTTGTGAGACACGCAATGTAAGGTGTACGAGGGAGACTTCTGCGACTGGTGAGACAAACGAGCCACCAATTAGAAAAGTAATAATACTATCCTAAAGGGGGACCCGAAAAGGAAGAGAAAGGATTGTTGAATACCTGCAAATCGATCCACATAATAAACAACAATCATTAAATAATAACAAAACTTATTCAATAACAACCATAGCTAAGAAAAAAATTAGTTCATTCTCTTAGTATGTAATTAAAGTAACATATACCATAAACATAACTAGAATATTCCAAATACATCTATGATACATGCATGAAAAGTTTTCAGTTCATTGATATTCTGATTATAAGTGCAAGATCCCAAGTACACCATTACATAGATGAAACATTGTATCCAATAGTGGAAAACAAAACCAGAACTTGCTTATGAAAACAATGATCTATCTCCCATGTCTTACAAGAGAAGCCAAGGCAAGACCTATAGAATCTTAGCCTTCAAAAAATCCCATTGTTTGAGTTGTGAGGAGCTATTTTTAACAAATATCCACGAAATTTGAGCTTCCTCATGACTCTTTTAATTCTACGACAGTTCATATTATATACATGAATTATTACATTCCATGTGTGACTATTCATATTCCACATGTGTCCCTTGGACTTGATTACATATCATTTATTACATAAGACGATTTAAAAATGAGACAAAGGCCTAATAAGACAAAAATGATAATGGGACAAAGACTCATCTAATGGATAAATCATTTGCTTCCTCGTGGAGTTCACTTGTAATGTAAGTGTTCCATGCTATGAACTCCTTTGCGATGTCTTTGACACGAAATGGAAAGTTAAATTTGTACCGCAAATTCACCTCTAGTGCCTCGGTCAGTATGTTCTTGGAGTCTGACTGTACATTATTCCACATCCATGAAAGTTTTTTATGAGATTTGATGAATGCGATGGCGTACTGTAGAATAATTTCCTTCATAACCACCAAGACTTCCTGTTCTATTTCATGTTTTATTTGTTCAATATATTCCCTGATCTCCTGGAAGATGATTTATCTACCTCTAATCGCTTGAAGTGATCTGATGGTAGGCATCCCATGTTTTCGTGTCAGAGAATCAAACCCATTATGAAGTCGATTATATGCAGCCATATTACTAACAAAATTTGCTCCAAGATGCGAGTAATTCTGTAGGTGGAGTCTCAACTAAACTCTGTCTATCTCTGTGACAATATTTTCATTATTTTACAAACGTTGCAGAGCATCTGGATATTTGGTAACCCACTCCTGCATCTGGTAATTTTCCCTATCTACTACTTTCAAGAGTTTCACCACTTACGGTGCATTATTTTGAATGAAAATGAGAGGATATACGACCTGTTGTATAAGTATCATCTCATCATATAGACACACCATAACATCCTCTATTGGCCCAAACTATTCTTGCATGAATGACTGCCATTCTACGGTATTAAAGTTATTGATGACAACCGTTGATTCTCCATCGCAAGATGTTCTTCTTGTTTCTTCACCAAAACACTTTCACTTCTCAGCTTGGCATTCTCATTCAACAAGTACTCAGAGTTATCCCATGCTGTTGTAGCGAATGCAACATTTTCCACCATGAATTCCTTAGGATTTCTTCAGGTGTTGGAAGTTATCATATTCTCTTTAGACATTGAGATTGGATTATGAGGATCCTTTGGGAAATATTTGTGCCACCGTTGCGTGATCCTCTTCTTAAGTTGATCGAATGTTACACTGCATACATCCATGAATATATCTATTGGTAGAGGTGTGATCTCCATCTATATTCAAATGGAAGGTGACCATCTTTGAGAGGATGTTCCTTTTGAGTATCTAGTTCTTCCTCCAATGGCTAGATGGTATCTTATTCCTTGAATTGTTCCTCTTCGAGCTCTTGAGTCAAATTTTCTTCTTAAAGCCTCTCCATTGCTCCTTCCTCCTGTGACTGCTTATGTTCTTCTTCTTATATTCTTCTCCTCTCTTCATATTTTTTTTGTTGCTTCTCCAAAGATTCATTCCGTTGACTCTTATCCTCTTCTTCTTCTACTTCTATCTTCTCCCGTACTGCTTGAAAAATTGCTATGTTAAAAGGATCAACTTTCCACTTCTTGTTTCTCTCTCTTGGTGAATCATACATGATCCTCTTCTTAGGAGATACTTTCCTTACTTGAGGAGTTATTTATTCTTCCTCCTGTGGCTGCAAGTCTTGAGCTGGTGGATCTTGGGGTGAACTAGCTTCCATCCTTGGATGTTCCTTCATATTTTCATTGTGCTAGTTCTTTATCTTCTCATCTTCTATTGTAGATATTGAATAATACCTTGTATTATGACCGAACCTTTCACAATATTTCCTGAATATTCTCCTATGATCATATCCGTGAAAATACTTAGTGGGGAAGTGAAAGCGATCCATCTCTTGTATCTCTTCTTCTGTAGCCTTGTGCCTCTTTAATTCATATAATATGACATTCAATGGAAAGGTGGGAGAAGGGGATTTCTTCCTCCTATGAATAATTCCTAATAATCCCTTGTACAACTAATTTTCTATTTCCTACATGACCACCTTATTGGTCACATATCATGGCATGAGATGAGGGGATATCTGGCAACCAAAAATTCTGATGTATGTCTTCTCAGGCATTGCAAACCAATCCGCGATATACCGTAATGAATCCTTTACCTGATCAATCATGCAAGGAGGATAGATTTCGAATATCATATAAAAAATAATTGCAAATAATTTCTCAGTCAATCTCTCAGATGTGCCTCTAAATCTTGATTCTAATAACAATTTATAGTGGAAGTAATATGGGAACTTGTTCTCAGGAGTCCAATTCCAATACAATGTTTGGAAAGAATATAGTGCACAAATTCCATCTACAAGAAATGCAGAAATATAGAATTCAGGTGTCTGGTTCACCCTCAAGGATGATTTTTCCAGCCTGACATGACGTTGCAACTCAAATGATAATATATTTACCCAAGAAAAATTTACCACAGGAAAAATTTACCACAGGTAACCATAATATGGAGCATATATATCCAATTCTCCTCGAACACCTCAACATTCTTGTGCCCATGCAACCAAAAACACATGGCTATCAAATACTTATATACATATATGAGGATCTTTCTCGGATAGACTGGGGATGGGCGATGGAGAAACTTAGCAGGTTATTGACACCAAGATCTGATAATGTCACTCATATTGAGGTCGACCCATATAGTGTAGAAGTCATTATTTTCATATTCCTTGGGAGTAAACATATTATAATACATATGCATGTATTCTCCATAATATGTGGTGAGTTGACCACCACTCTCACTTCAAATCACAAGATAAGAGTCATCCATGTGTGTGATGATTCACTCAATTACTTCTGCACGGAGGATGATGGGTAATCTGCATGCGATATTATGCATCCTAGACTTCTTGATATTGATATATGCATGAACACATTCAAATTTATCAGAAAAATTATCGTGAATGAATGTGTTGTATATATTGCTCCATGTAATCTCTGTAGTCTTGTCAATAAAGAATTGAGTGTTTGCATATATAGGAATATATGGTTTGGTTGCTTGAATAGGTTCCTCAGAACTTACCTCCGATATTTCTTTGGAGGCCACTTTAAGAGGAGGCATGTCTCCCACAGAAGATGAAAGGGTGAAAATACTTGCAACACACACCTATTTGTGGGAGCACACTTGTAACGACAATATTAGCTTAAAACAACCAACTAAGTATAAATACTTGTAAATTATGTACAATGAGCCATAAAAGGTTACTATACATGCAAATCAATGAAATAAAGAACAAAACCCCTTGCATGCAAGAGAAAATAAGCATGCAATCAAGGAGGGCGCACTTTCAAAGCACGAAGGAATGTAAAATATCACTCTAGACTTTGTAGTGCGCTCATGTGCTCAAGAAAGTAAGGAAAACCATTTAGGACGCACTAGAAAACTCTGAAGGGTCGAAGAGGTGGGTTTTTTGGATTTCAAGCCTTCCTAGTGTGCTCATGTGCTCAAGGATAGAAAGAGGGTCCACTATCACACTTTTAAGGGATGAAGGAATGGGTTGACCAGCCTTCATGCCTTCACAATGTGCCTATGCACTTAAAGGTAAGGAGGGCACACTTTTTCATGCAAAAGGGAATAAGGAAATGATTCGAGCCTTCTTGGTGCGCTAATGTTAACTAAGGAGGTTGTAGTTGTTTGTGGTGAAGAAGTGTGATCTAGAGGAAAACTTGGTCATTTAGGGAGAAATTTTCAAGGCTAATTGAGCTTCAAGTTACAAAAGTGCGATCTATGTATTGGAAGCTCAGAAAAAAGTTAAAAAAACAATATTTGATGATAATATGAGAAGAAGAAAGACCTGAAAGGTTATATGGAGGCTGTCACATTCATGGTGGAATTTGAAAGGTTAAGGAATGTGAAGCGTTTCTGCATGTGATAATGAAATAACACTTGCAATATGAATATTGAACATAAATGCCAACAACCAAACTAAAAAACAAAGAAACGAAAACAATAAAAGAAATAACAATAGTGAAATTATGAAAGGCAATGAAAATATTAAACATGAAAAACTTATTTGTGAAGCAGGTTGATGAAGAGTTTCTTGATCTCCATTTGTACAACCAACTCAAATGAGAATGATTATGCAAAATAATGATTAAATAAGTTTACATGCAAAAATGGTTCATACATGAGCAACATATATCGACGAGTGAAAGGATTAGTTAAGAGAAGCTAAGTGGGGCTCATATTTTCTAGGAGTGCACCCACATGCAAAAGGAGGGCTTATGCATGCAAGTGGACAAGGAACATTTATTTAGCACAAAGGAGTGCGCTCACGTAGGGAAAACTTGCTTAGCATGAAGGACTGTGCTCAAGGAGGGCACACTTCTTCAACCCAAAGGAGTGCACTTAACTCAAGAGCAAGTCTTCATCAACTTGGAGTGCGCTTTTAGCCTTAAAGAGTGTTTTTCTCACTTTTTTTTTCTTTTCAAATGTATGCATGGTGTAAAGGAAAGTTTCTAAGTCAAGATAAGTCACGATTTCACCTAATCATGGGTTAGATAACTTGAATGCTTCTAAATATTAGGCGACGATACTTAGGAAACATTGAATTAGGAGGATGCAACACTAGGAGAACACACATAACTAACAAAACAAACAATGCGATGAAAATAAGAGGATTGAAATGGCAGTTAATGTAGGATCCAAAATTGACATAGGCAAAAAATTTGGAGGTTCATTTTCACAACGAAAACACTTGTCGACGTACTAGGAGAACCCCAACTTCTCTGAAATGGTATTTAAGCGCATAGTCTCATTCGTACAGGAAGTATTGATTCAATCAATGAGTTACCTTAGCTCCCCACTCTTACCCAGTTAGAGAAATAGTTTTCTCTGTTCCACTACTCGGTGTAAAAAAACATAAAACAAGACATAATTATCATGTCGATGTAAGCAAGGGTAATATAGAATGGTGGAATAAAAAAAATCAGAGTATGAGTTTTACATATCTCACATTGCTCTGCTTATATCAAGCCTAGATAGTACACCGAAAAAGTTACTTCAGGAACACAAATGTTGCTTCACTGCTAGTGAGCATGGATAGTACCTTGGCAAAGTTGCTTGCTTCACCTACCTACGCAGGAAGTATTTCTCTTCTTTCACCCTATATATATATATATATATATATAGATATTCAATATGATTGTGCATAGGAACTTTTTTTTTCAACAGGAGGAAGAGCGGTCTCGACTTATTTAGAGAAGAAGAGGTTTCTCCTTCAAAGACATGTTTTAGACCTCTGATGCTTTGATTTCTAAAAATTTTCCCCTTATCTTACTCTACTCAGATAGATAAGAAATAACACACTATTCATAATAGGACAAAGTATAGGAAATATAATCCTAAAATATGTGAGTATCATGGTTTGCATACAACTTCCCAACTGAAGGATCATATTTTCCATCTGAAAATCATTGACTTAAAAGTGATATAAACCAAAACAGATAAGAGGGTAATATATTAGCCAAGGGTTTTATGGTACTTCAAATTTCCTTGCAAAAAAGTTAAGCCAAATTATCTCAAATCTCAAGCCAAATTTATTTAACATCAAAAGGGAATATGAAAACACAAAACAAAAATTCAATGCATCTAAATAAGTGTAGGCCTATCCTACCCTAAAATAATAAGTACACAGTTGGGTCATGTGAAATGGAACTTCCAATGCAGCCATAAAATTTTCTCCCGATCTTTAGACCATAAGATGTGATCTTATAGAAACAAAACAAAAAGTAGTGCAATGAAAAATACATACCATGCAAACATGTGCACTAACAGGTAAAACAATCACATTGGTGTATCACTCTCAAATTCTCTACCACATGGAAGACTCCACAACAAACAAAAAATGCCATACCTATGATCAAACAAAAATCCATGAAGCGCATGCAAGTAAAGACCAAGAGACATGGGTCCAGATTGGAAATATTCCTCTAATGAGTCCGTAATAGGATCATGGAAACAAACTTTAAGGGAACTTAGACAAGAAAGAATGAGGAAAGATAGATCCATGTCATAATCAACATTGTCAGGTTGACCACAATCCATGTTTTCGTGTAAGTGATATTGTTTGATGGATTATGTAAAATATTCATTAATATCCTTCTCTATTTCCACATCACATATTAAATATTTTCTTGAAATGGAATCTAGAGGTGGAAGATCAATAGTAAAATTAAAATTTCTTTTCCGAGGGTTGGAAAATTGTACGTGAAGGAAATGATCATCACTCAGGAGAGAGCTAACATCCCACGTGATGAAGTTAATGGAAAATTTGTGGAAAAGAATTATGAACTAATCAAAATCACAAATAATATCAAGGTGACAGGAGCCTTACATAGCCATCAACGTACGTTGAAGTGTCCTACTCACCTAACTTTGAATTTCGCGGAAACACAATCAAATGCTTATTGAAACAAGATTCATTTTTTATAGTGTGATATTCAAAATGAAATTGAGGTTCATCAGATAGATTCTCAAGATTAGCACAAAAATACTCAATGATAAGCATGCCATCTTCTTGATCAAAAGGAGTAATACCTAAAATGAAGTCTTCGATGATCGCGTCAAACTCCATTTGAAATTCATTCAAATCCAAGTCTTCTTGTAGAAATAGAGATTCATCCATATTACTTGAACAATCATTACCATATAATTCAGAGAATAGGATATCATAAAGGTCTTGGTTGCCCAAGGGTTCCACTTGATTAATGGGTGAAAGATAGACTGGAGGAATATCAAGATTCAAATATGGTTGATTGATAAGATTAGATGAATCACCATTAGGGACAAGATGTGAATAGAAAAATAAATTCTTTATAAACAAATTGATCTTCCAATTCAACGATTGTTTTAGGTCCAACATATGGAACATCAAAAGGAGGAGGACATGGGACAAAAATCATATCTGATTCTTCCCCAGGATGCTAAAATTATTCTTGATTAGGAGGACACGAAGAATCTGATTCAACATATTTCCTTGACATATAGACTAAGAAATGAAACTTCTCATCCAAGAACTTTTTGTCCGCATCCGCATCTGGAAATTCATAACAAAGATGAAGAAAAAAACCAACAAAATGTTCAAGAGTTTCATTCAATTCCATTCTAAGTTGATCGATTTCATCAATAACAAATTGATACTCATATTTGTCAAAAACACAATGAATCTCATTAACCAAATGTTTGAAATATGAAATAGAAGCAGTGGGTATGGAATAACACCATTGCACGACCATCTAATGTAAGGGTAAATAACCACACAATAATTTCTTGATAATAAATTATACTTGACAAACAAAATTGAATGAATTCAAATATGTAATCAAGGACAACTATTGTACCCTTGCCATCAAATTTAAAATGTGACAAGCTATGTAAAAATTTTGCAAGTATTGAAAGATATAAATATTTGGAAAAAAATATTGGGATTGTGATTTCGGAGGAAGAAATTGAAGGCGAGAGACTCAAATAGACTTCACATGATCAAATTGTGATTTGGCCCTCCTTCTAGCACCAAAAATGTTGATAGTGATGGATTCCACCAACATTGTAAGGGGATCACCCCAATTTGAAGTCCCAATTAGAACTCACACTTTTTGGTGTAGGAGTACCATCCGGTCATATGGTATGGCCACTATTGGAAAGGTTTAAAGATATGCCTTGGTTACAATCCAACATAAGAAAACACAACACTGCTTTGGGGTAGCAAGAATGTGAGCTTTGTGAGACACCCAATGTAAGGTGTACAAGGGAGAATCCCACGGATGGTGACAGAAACAAGACATCGATTAGAAAAGTAATAGTACTATCCTAAAGGGTGACTCAGAAAGGAAGAAAAAGTTTCGTTGAATACTTGCAGATCAGTCCACATAATAAATAACAATCGTTAAAGCATAAAAAGATTTATTCAATAACAACCATAGCCAGCCAACGAATTAGTTCATTCAGTTAGTATGTAATTAAAGCAACATATACCATAAACATAACCAAAATTGTCCAACAACATATATGATACATGTATGAAGAAGTTTCAGATGTTAGGGCCCTATATTACTTGTGTAGCCCCTTATTTTTGTTAGTGTATCCCCCTTATTGTTATTGTTGTACCCCTATAGTCCCCATATTATTATTATTGTGCCCCATAATAGCACACTATTTTTATTGTTGTGCCCTAAAATTACTATTGTTAGGTCGGCTAGGATTATATTGTGTCCCCATGGACTCCTATATATAGAAAGGAGGTTTTGTCATTTGTATCATCCAAGAATTTTTCATTTATGTAATGTAAAGGAGGTTTACACCTCGAAGAGGTTGATTTCTAAGGCGTTGATTGTAGGAATTACAGGGTAAGTTCCTTAGATCAAGAACTAAAGGTCACCGCTCACAAACAGATCACAAATCAGTACACTAGTATAATCACGTGGTTAAAACCCTTGAAGAGGGAAACAGTCCATGGCCTGAGCCAATTCGGCCACTTTAGGCAATTTATTAATATAAAAAGAAAAGTTACATATGTTTCTCTCATAAACGGTTACCAGAAAAATGACCCTCCATGCTATTTAAATAGAGATCATGGACCAATCAAGTGTTAAGTCACGGATCAAGTGTCATTAATACCGAGGAGAGAGATAACCGTCAAATCACTACAAATCGTGACCGTCAGATTATAAGTTACAAATGTACATGGTAAAGAAACACACTTTACCTAACTCTATACTAGACTAAGTTATTCTTAACTATTTCCTATGTGTCGGAATATCCTAAAATCCCCCTTAAGAACAACTTGGGATAGGATTGAAGGATTTACAAAGGTGACACAAAAGGAGCCTATTTCCTATGTGTCGAAATATCCTAACATACCCCCTTAAGAACAAACTAGGATAGGATTGAAGGATTTACAAAGGTGACACAATAGGAGAAGGAAGGAGGCATTAGAGCCTATCCCCCCTTAATGACAACTTTCCTGAACTCCAAGCATGGATCAAATTTTGGTACAATTCGCTTCTGTGAGGGCCTTTGTAAAGATATCAGCTACTTTATCATTGGTTGGACAGTAGTGCACTTCAAGAACGCAATCATGAATGAGTTTTATGATGAAGTGTATGTGGAGTTCAATTTGTTTCATACGCTAATGCTGAACTGGATCTTTACATAGCTGAATGGCACTATGATTATCACACCAAAGTGTAGTTGGATGCTGCTGATGAAGACCAAATTTAGAGAGGATCTGACGAAGCCACATAGTTTCCTTGCTGGCTTCAACTGCACAACGATACTCCGCTTCTACTGAAGAAAGAGAGATGGCACTTTGTTTCTTACAAGACCAAGTAATAGGTCATGAACCAAGAGTGAATACATATCCTACAGTAGAATTTCGATCATCAGGGTCACCAGCCCAATCAGAATTAGTGAAACCAATCAACAATGGAGATGATCTTGCACTGTAATGAATCCTGAACTGAACTGTACCTAGAATATATCGAAGTATTATTTTAGTTGCTTTCCAGTGACTTTCATGAGGTTGGTGCATAAACCGAGCAAAAATACCAACGTCAAAGGAAAGGTCAGGATGGGTATGGGTTAGATACAGAAGTTTACCAACAAGTTGACGATATAAGGTAGCATCAACTTTAGGGGTAGTACAAGTGACTGAAAGCTTGACTCCAGACTGAAAGGGAAAAGGGGCTGGCTTACAATCTTCCATGTGAAAGTGGTGTAGAATATCACAGGCATACTTGGACTAAGAGAGGGTAATGCCTTCCTTGGATTGCAAGACTTGAAGACCAAGGAAATAATGCAAGTGTCCTAAGTCTGTCATTTCAAAATTCTTTTTGAGGCTAGACTTCACATGGTTTATATGGTTTGGATCACTACCAGTAAGGATAAGATCATCAACATAAAGAACAAGGATGGTGAAGGACTTACCCACTTTCTTGGTGTAGATAGTGTTGTCAGAATGACACCTAGAAAAGCCATTATCTAATAAAAATCTATCCATTTTGGCATACCAAGCCCGAGGATCTTGTTTGAGACCATAGAGAGACTTCCTAAGGCGACAAACAAGGCTAGAGTCATTTTGGATAAAGCCAGGGGGTTGTTCCATGTAGATTTCTTCATGTAAATCTCCATGTAAGAAGGCAGATTTAACATCCATCTGATGGACTTCCCATTTAAAGGAGGCGGCAAGGGAAAGAACAAGGCGGATAGAATTCATTTTGGCAACAGGGGAGAAGGTTTCAGTATAGTCAATGCCTTCAACTTGTGAAAATCCTTTAGCAACAAGACGAGCTTTATGTCTATCCACTTTTCCATCTGGTCCAAACTTTGTTTTGTAAACCCATCTGCATCTGACAATTTTTCTTCCTTTTGGAAGAGGAACAAGATCCCAAGTATCATTCGCCAATAAGGAGCGATATTCTTCATTCATGGCTTCATCCCAATCTGGATGACTGGAGGCTTCTTCAAAGGTTTATGGATCAGGATTTTCTGGAGCTTGAGCCAATAAGGAACAAGCTCTTTCAAACTAAGAATGTGTACATCGTCAATCGGCAAGGTCACCTGCAAGAGAACCTATTGCATCCCGAGTAGAGCGGACCCATCTTGGAAGCGGTGGAGTAAAAGGAACAATTTCAAGAGGTGGAGGAGGATTTTCATCCTCGTTATCATCATCTGAACTAGATTGAATGCTATTAAAAATAGAAGAGAGAGAGAGAGGTGGCACATATGCCGAATCAAGCTCGCAGGCCAAAGGTGGCACACTCGTCGAACTAGGTTCGCAGGCCGATATATTTTCATCAAATTTTACATCTCTTCTAATGATTATATTTTTGGATTTTGGTTGAAGAAGTCTATATCCTTTGACATCTTCAGAATATCCAACAAAAATGCATTTTTCACTCTTAGGTTCTAAGGCTTTATGTTTCGCATATGGAATATGGGCCCAAGCATCACTTCCAAAAACACGAAAGTGACTTACATCTGGTTTGATTGAGCTCCAAGCTTCTTCTGGAGTTATATTCTTTAAAACCTTAGTAGGAGTGCGATTTACTATGTAATTTGCATAGTTAATGGCTTCTGCCCAAAAATTGAGACCAAGTCCTTTAGATTGAAGCATACAATTAGCCATTTCTTTTAAGGTGCGATTCTTCCTTTCAGCTACACCATTTTGTTGTGGAGTATATGGAACGGTATGTTGCAATTGAATGCCATGCTCAGTGTAGAAGTTGATAAATTTGTTGTTAACATATTCTCCTCCATTGTCTGATCTTAACTTAAGAATTTGATGTCCAGATTGTTTCTCAACAAAGGCCTTAAAGGCCAAGAACATGTTAAAAACTTCACTCTTGAGTTTTAAGAAGTATACCCAAGTGCATCTGGAAAAATCATCAATAAAAGTTAAGAAGTACTTGCAACCAGAGAAAGAAACAACAAGAAGTGGACCACATAAATCACTGTGCACAAGCTGCAAAGGGGCTAAAGCGTGCCAAGAGGCACGTTTGTCAAAACTATCTTGATGATGTTTTCCGAGTACACATCCAGAGGAAACACCATCTCGGCAAGATACCATGGGAAGGCCCGTCACCATATTTTCCATACATATATTTTGAAGAGAGCGATAGTTTAAGTGACCAAATCGCTCATGCCAAAGCTTGCTCACTTCATCATTATGAGCAACAAAAATGGAAGGAAGACATGATGACCTAAAGTTGTCAAACTTATACAACCTTGTGGAATCATCAACAATGCCAGTGGCTAAAATATGTTTAGGATATTTGAGGTCCTTGTTTAAAACATCATGAGGTGAGAATTCTATTATTTTCCCTTCACCTGAATGAGTTATTTGATAAACAGAGAGAAGGTTGCATGACAATGTAGGAACACATAGTACATCATTAAATTGACCATTATCGAGATGAATGGTTCCAGATCCTACAACACTAAGAGATCTATCATCACCAACATAAATATGTTTGGTGTTACAATCATTTAAAGAAGAAAACATGGCTTTATTTTTGGCCATGTGATAAGAAGCTCCAGAATCAATGAGCCACTCATGAGAATGAGAAGAGGAAGATACATTTAATGCATAACCAGATCTTGATGCTTGACAACCACAAGTAGAAAGTGCCATTCCTGAAGATGAAGGTGAAGAGTGCACCAAATTGATGTTGTGCTTCTAAGGCTTTATCTTCTTAAAACGTTTGGACTCGATATGGCCATCACGATTACAATAGTTGCAATGTCTATCGGTCTTCTTCCCTTTTTTTTATTTTCCTTATCATTTTAGTGAGTTGCTTTTTCAATTTGTGGCTGAAATTGCTTAGGACCCTTGTTTGGTTTCGAACCAAATTTTTTAGGATACTGCTTCTTGCGATTCTTTTGATATGATTGTTGTTGGGCTGCTAAGGCTTTCTTAGAAGCGTTTACAGGAGTGATAAGACCAAGGTGTAAGAGTTTTTCTTATTCTCTTATCAAAGAATCACAAAAGGAATCTGTTAGCCATCAGTAAATTTTTGTCATAGCAAATGATGGCTAAGCCTTCAAGAGATAATTTTTCACAGAAAATTTCTCATTCTTGAAGCCTTCTGGTGCTTTCCAACTTAAAAGTAATCTTCACTACCATTTCATTCAAAAATCCACTAAGAAACCCTGTTGATATCAAAAGAGACTATTTTTTCATGCCATTTTCCACCATTTTCAAAAGCCTATTTCACTCATTATTTCCCTTATTTATCCTTCATTTTCCTTTGAAAATCCCCTTTTCTCCTTCTCATTTACCCTTCATTCTCCTAAAAAACCTTCAAAAATCCCTTTTGAACCTATAAAAAACACCTTTTTATGGTTTAAATTACCCTATTTTACCTATCGAAACCTCAAAAAACCCTTAAAAACCCCTCTTTTGGCCTAAAAAGCGCCCTTTTTTATACACAGGCTTTAAGCCCTTGAGGGCTTAAAACTTCAGCTCCTTCTTCGTCATACGACCCAACACCAACTACCTGGCGCTAAAATTCTATGCCGCTAGCCCCTTTTCCTCCACTCCTGGTCACCTTATCTCCCCATGGGACCACTTCCTGGCGCCTTCCCTTAAGCCATTTTTCCCTAGCCCTTCACACCCCACTTCAGGTCCTATATCCCTCCATCGAACCCTTCTCCTTCCTCATTTTTTAAGCCCTTTCCTTTTTTTACTTTCCCAGCACTATGCATATCCCTTGGGCGATCTTGACCATCGATTTATAAATATCAACAGTCATCGCACCTCCCCTCCCATCCTTTTATCATCTGACCATACCTATCGATTCATCCTCGCAAACCCCTCTCAGCCCTCAATCGTTTCATCCGACGACTCACATTCACCCAAGCCATTCCAATCACCGATCAACTATCGCACTACCGAAAAAAATAGGTGATGTCACCTACCGGTCCCACCCCCCACTATGAAGCCATCTCCCAATCTCCGCTTGGAACTTGGCTCCCACTTCAATCTTTGCTCAAACACTTTCCATTCATCGCGCTCCTCCCCCATTGTTGGATCTATGCCTCCAAATCCAACGGTTCGCATCGTGTTTCGCGTAAATTTGCCGTTCGGGATTTAACCACCCAAATTCACGCGAAATCACTAGTTTTCTGGAGGACACGTGTCATGCAATGTATGGAATCACGTTCGATCGCATTAAAACCATTTATCGCTTGAATTTAGCGCCAAAACCGTCGGCAGTTTTCACAAAACCACCATTCTACATTTTCGCTCCCAAACCCAATTTGAACCCTGTGTTCGCAGGTTTTCACCTCTTCGCCATGAAATTTCCTCTTCTGCCTGCATATCCTGCTCCTCCGCCATCCGCCAGCCTCTGCATGCACTTTTTCCAACCCCGCAGGGTTTTATAACATGTTTGTTGGTTTTTTGCAGGTTCTATGGCGGTTTTTAGGGCCGAAAGCCCCCCTACAGTCCATAAAGGGACAGGGCTAGAAGGTGACGACTTTCATAGCCCAAACAACAGAAAAATCATGAAAAAAAAGGGAGTTACCAGGGTTTATTTTATGGTCTGACTAGTGCTTCATGAGCGTTGGTCATATTATGAAACCTTCCACATACTAAAGCCACCTGGACACCAGCAAACACAGTGGTGAAGAATTAAAGAGTATCAGAGAACAATTAAAGTTAAAAGGTTAATAGATAAAGATTGAAGATCAAAGAGCTTAACTCGACAGTTAAGGCTGAAAACCAAAGGAAAAAGATAATTAAAGGTGAATACAGTCAGCAAAAGGACAATTGAAGATCGAAGAAGAATAAAGAAGGCATGATCAGCCTTAAAGGACAAAATTAGAGTTAAATCAGTGTTTTAAAGTATTAAGTAGACATATCAACAAAAAGAGCTTCCAAATGCCACATCATTGAGGCAATTAATCTTCAAAATGCCACCTAAAAATTCATTTTCCTAAAAAGAATACAAATTGAATGCACAGTCAGAGATATTTTCCAAATACAACTCAGAAGTAATTGCCAGCCTACCAAAAGCCTCCAAAGTCAACAAAAGTGACTGAAGTAGATAAAAGTTAATGTAAAATTAATTAAAACAGAGTTAAACATTTGAAATATTCTCCATAAGGCCTCCCAAAGGTCGAGAAGCATTTACTCTGTATTAATTGAACAATTAGACCTTCCTTTCACTCCGCCTCCTCAATTTACCTATATATATCATATGAGGAGCCTAGTATTATTGTTGGTTGAATACTCATTGAATGCAAACAGATATTGAGGCTACTGAAGCTTTGTTTTGTAATTGAAGAAAGATAGGCTGAGAAGAGAGTTTTGAAGCTGTAAAGACCCACTATACTTGAAGATTGTAACTAGTTTGAACATCAAATATACAAGCTGATTTATGGGATCCCGGTCTATGTCAAAGGTGATGTTTTTATTACTATAATTGTTATTTTTCTCATGTTTTCCATACTGTCCATTTTCTCTGATAATGAACAACAAATATAGATTAGGATTTACTGCAAAGTACCCTAAATCTCACTGATAAGATTTATCTTTATGTTTTCTGCTAATTGTGTATTTGAGGATAATTCAATAGAGTGTAATCATTCAAGGAATGTTGGCGAGTCCATGTCTTGCTAAGTGAAACTTGAGATTCTGTCCTTGAATGTTCTTGAAAAGTCTGCTAAGTAAAGTTGAACTAGGGAAATCTATGGTTAGCCCTGTCCTCTAGTTTATCTCCAACAATTGCTTTGAAAAGTTCCCTTAAGAGTATGCCAAAAGCATGATAGGTTCAAAGTCCTTACCTGATCTTAGGCTACTTTTTATGTTCATCTTGAATTTTTTTCCTTAAGAATATGCTGAAAGCAGGCTAGGTTAAAAGTCCTTACTTGATCTTAGGCTATTCTTTGTTTTATCTTTAATGTTTTCCTTTGAATATGCTGACAGCAAGCTAGATTCAAAGTTCTTACTTGATCTTAAGCTATTATTTGTTTTCCTTTGAGTATGATGAAAGTAGGCTAGGTTAAAATTCCTTACTTGATCTTAAGCTACCCTTTGTTTTCTTATATGTTTACTTCTTTCACCACTTCTTAATGTTCCACACCATAAATCAACTTAAAGAGATCCTTTGATATAGATGACTTTACCCATAGACCACTCTTGAAACCGGTTGTCCAATTAAACCCTTTGGTGACTCCATAGCCCAATGGATTGATACTGTTTCTTACCTATCCTATCAGTTGAACCATTCTTTCAACCTACTCACACCTTTACCCCTCAAAAGGACTTCCTTCATTTTGATGATATCAATTCCAACCAAAACAAACAAAAACCCTTGTACTTCATAACTAGCCTAATATCATATCATAAGCCTTAAAGAAATATCTTTGAAAACACTTATATAGAGAGATCCCTCTCTGAATCTAGGAGGGCTAGATCCTAGGATTCCAAAGTGGTTTTGATGTTGGCTCTGCAGCGTTTGTTCTTACCAATCTTGCAAACTACATAGATGTAACAGAGTGGCGACCATACTGGGGAATGTTATTGAGTAATAGATAACTTCACAACTCAATGAACTCCTATTCCTAAATGAAACAAGTATCACCAATACTGGTTATTTTTTATTGTTGATGGTGAACAACAACCAAACCTTGAAAACAAGTAAAAATCCTTCACCTGGCGACTCCACAACTTCCAAAAGACCAAATGACTCCACTGGTAGAAGAATCTGAATTTGTTGACAAGATACAGTGACCTCTTTTATGATTTACAAACATGGATTCAAATATACACCCAAGAGCAAAACTATTGGCCAAGATGGAAAAAATGTTGTACATGTTTGGAGAGATAATGGAGAGGTATGAGGCTAATTTAAATATTGATGATCTAGAGCAGCCCATGCTTTTTCCAGATCAAGAACAAACTCAACCCCTACAATACTTAGACAATGAGAAAGACATGTATGATGATCAAGACTTTATAGAAGGTGATGAGGAAGGTTGTTAAGAAATTCCTGATTTCCTACCTATATCTTGTACCATGCTGTTAAGAGAACTTCACGACTGAATTTCAAAAACTAATAGTGAACGGTGCTTTGAGGAAACAAGTAGCCACTTAGAAAACTCAAAATATGAAATTGAAGGAGAACTAGCACATATAGGGACTCCCCCTCTATGTTATAACTCATTTCACATTGCACAAGAAGAGTGGCCTCCTGATAATATAGAAGAAACAACTCATGAACCTTGTATTCAAATTGAGTATCATAACAATCACAAGGAGTTGTTTGAAATAGAATCAGATCAGGAAATAGTAGAAAATCCTCAAGGTTTGCCTGTAAGCACAAGTGAAGATCCCCTAGAGGAGGCCCAAGAAGACTTCCAGCCTCAAAACTAGTTAACACAAGAGAAAGAGGACTATTGTTCTTCTGTTCATGCTGAAAAAGAAATCCCTCTTTTGACAGAAGAAGAAATTGATCAAATATTAAACAAACAACCAGCCTCTGAAATCTTTTATAAAACAAACACTTCTGCTCATCTACCTACTTAACCTTGTTGTCTCGAACCATAAAATAAACTTGTAGATCAGCTTACAGAAAAACAAACTAATAACCCAATATGCTTGATTGACGGGATTATCTATACTATTGATTGTCCAATTTTTTATCAATCTGATGATAATGATAAGCTTCAAAAAGAAACTAATCATGCAGGGCAACCAAAAGTTGATTGGGGTCATAAAATTCACTATCATCAACTTGACAACAGCAATCAGCCAATCCAATCCATTAGAAATAACTTTCACATAATTGGGAATCAACAGTTTTTTAGCTTAAAGGTTGAGGAGTAAAAGAAAGAGGAATTTCTTGAGCAGGATGAAGATAAGGAGCCTTCTCCTGAAAGGGTTGAGGTAATAAAAGATACCCGTGCTCAAGAATATAATGATATTTTCACAAAGTACAGTCCACTAAATCAGAACATACCAGGACTACAAGAAGACAACATTGTCAAATATGATGAGTCCTCTAGTTGAGATATTAATGAAGATGAGGAGGATTTTCTTTCTCAAAAGAATCTTGATCTTGATCTAGTGGAGAAAAAGGCAATCCTAGTTGAAACCTATCTTCCAAATATCCATAACCAAGCATTGTTTCAAGATCCATATTCTCATTTCTTGAAGATATTTGAAGAAGGGATAAAGATGGTTAGGAGCAGTGTATCACCAAATGCAACAAATTTTTTTAGCACTGTTGCTAAAGAACAAGTGAGATGGGAGTGGCCCTTGTGTCTATCCAGCATGCTCAAAGAGATGAGCAAAGACCAGTCATGGAACCATATGATTGACTGGATGTATTGGAAAAGAGAGTTTGTCAGCTAAACATGTAAATATTCCAGAGTTATATTAGGGTAGGTAGGAATGTCAATAAAGCTCAGCCTTTGAGCATTTAGTTAGTTTTTTGTTTTCTGCCTTTGAATTTGAAAAAAAAAAATACAAAAACAATAGAAAAAGAGAAAAGAGGGCAGAAATAAAAGAAGAAAGGTACAACCCCATACCAAAAAGAAAAGAAAATCTGAAAGTGTGCAAGCTTAAATGCCACTACCAAAATAACATTGCTATTTAGTCATACAACCTAATCATGACTATATAGATTTCAATTTACTACTGATAGGTTAGTGAATCAGATTTTCCAAATTGTGTAATCTTGGCTTATCAGTAGACTAGCTTAGGATAGAAAGAAATGGCTCTAATCAGACCAAAATCTGAGCCAAAGAAAAGAAGAGAACTGGTTCAAACATGCCTAAAATTTGAACCAAGAAAGAATAGAAAAAGAACAACTCTAAAAATATCAAAACCAGAGCTAAAAGAAAGAACGAAGGATATTTTTTATTTTTCAGATCTTAAGCCTTCACAGTTTTGTTTTAAATTTCTGCAAATAAAGTCTATGTGCAACTTGTACATACAACCATAGACACCATAGCAAATCAAACAGTCTAATCCTGATTTGATTGTGTTTAAATTTCTGTTTTAGAAAATAGAGAATAAAATCTACCAAACAGTTTAATCCTGGCAGATAGTAGCTTAGGTAGAGAATTAATGAGTTCAACTGCTTAATATGAACTCATGGAAGAAATAAGGGTAGATTTAGATTAGTTTCCTACTTTCAATAAAATAATAAAATGTTGATGACAAAGGTTTGCAAGTCCAAGTGCACCTTATGAAGAAAAAATGTTAGGAAAAGTAGGTTGTGTAGGTAGAATGATTGGGAGAAATTTGTTTACTGACATAAAGTACTGATCATCTTTCTTAGCAGCATGATCAAGGAAGAAAAGGTTGTCAATGGATAAATGCACAGGTCTGAATCCCAGAGATCAATCTCTAAATTTCTTGACACCTCCAAGGAGTTTCCATCCCCAAGTGGAGCCACGGTTAGCCATCAGTAAATTTTTTTCATAGCAAATGATGGCTAAAACATATCTTGAGCCTTCAAGAGATCATTTTTCCCAGAAAATTTCTCATTCTTGAAGCCTTCTGGTTCTTTTCAACTTAAAAGTAATCTTCATTGCTGTTTCATTCAAAAATCCACCAAGAAACCCTATTGATATCAAAAGAGACTATTTTTTCAGGCCATTTTCCACCATTTTCTAAAGCCTATTTCACTCATTATTGCCCTTATTTATCCTTCATTTTCCTCTGAAAATCCCCCTTTTATCCTTCTCATTTACCCTTCATTCTCCTAAAAAACCTTCAAAAATCCCTTTTGAACCTAAAAAAAACACCCTTTTATGGTTTAAATTACCCTATTTTACCTATCGAAACCTCAAAAAACCCTTAAAAACCCCTCTTCTGGCCTAAAAAGCACCCTTTTTTATACATAGGCTTTAAGCCCCCGAGGGCTTAAAACTTCAACTCCTTCTCCGTCATACGACCCAACACCCATGACCTAGCACTAAAATCCTATGCCGCTAGCCCCTTTTCCTCTGCTACTGGTCACCTTATCTCCCCATGGGACCACTTCCCAGCACCTTCCCTTAAGCCCTTTTTCCCTAGCCCTTCACACCCCGCTTTTGGTCCTATATCCCTCCATCAGACCCTTCTCCTTCCTCATTTTTTAAGCCCCTTTCATTTTTTTACTCTCCCCGCGCTATGCATATCCCTTGGGCGATCTTGACCGTCGATCTATAAAGATAAATGGTCATCGCACCTCCACTCCAATCCTTTTATCATCCGACCATACCTATCCATTAATCCTCGCAAACCCCTCTTAGCTGTTGATCGCTTTCATCCAATGGCTCGCATTCACCCAAGCCATTCCAATCACCGATCAACCATCGCGCTACCAAACAAAATAGGTGATGTCACCTACCGGTCCCACCCCCCACTATGAAGCCATCTCCCAATCTCCGCTTGACACCTGGCTCCCACTTCAATCCTTGCTCAAGCACTTTCCATCCATCACGCCGTAGAAATTTGAATAATAGCTGAATTATTCACCAATATTATCCTAATTACACACTATTTAAGCTTCATGCATAATACATAACCTCTTCTACAATTGATCATCAATTTGCGGAAATAGAAGCAGTCGCATGCGCACATTAAAACATAATCAAGCACACATATAACACAGTATGTAATGGGAAAGCATACAACTAAAAACCCCCAACTATATGTATATTATAATGATAGAGAACATGTAACAATACATAGCACAAAGCTCCTCACAGCTCTCAACACTATCTCACATGCTACACACAAACTAGCTCAGATATGAACAAGTCACAAGTTCAAATCTCTTCCACCTGTCTGCCTGCCTCTACTGCGCAATCCAAGATGAATAATGATGAGATCCAAGTTCGAATCCCACTGGCTTGTACTGCGCAATTCTCATTGGAAATCTCAATCAATGTGTGTACAAATCTCATGCACAGCTATAGTCACAACTGATAGTAGACTCACCCTTTCACCCACCTCTAACACTGGTCTCCACTGAACTGTCCATGCATTGCAGTTAACTGATGTATTCTTTAGTTGATTTATGAGTTAATAATTAGTGAATTAATTAATAATTAATTCACACCACTCATCACTAGTGTATTTATCGGTTAGACTAAATACAACTAGTTCAACTAAGTTAAACCGAACACAACTCCATCAACTGTCTCATCAACTCCACCAAACTCTGCCACATGAGTTCTAACTGAAGTCAACCATGCAATAGCTCAACTAAACCTTAGGAAAAGCGTATTTCCTTCTGTCAGCTGCATGTGCCACATCCAAGCATCAAACTGAAGTGCTCCAAGAGGATAAGATAATGTTTATAGTCTAAATATTATTAAGGGTTAATAATATTTGATTGTTCTATTTTTAGCCCGACAGTCTAAAAATAGAAACCGCCCAATGTCTAAAAATAGAGGTCCATCTATTTTTACCAACTCGACCAATCATCCATAAATAGCATCACGCAACTCATAGACCATGCTCCGTATGTCTAAAAATAGACATAGTCTAAAAATAGACTTTGCGCCAGAATTTGCCTGCGGGCCCACTTAGTGAAGGCGACTTCATTTCACTAGCTCCATCATCTTGCTGCATTCTCAACACTCCCTCTCAGCAAGATATGGATTATCTGCAATCCCTATCCTGCCTCTGTGGAATTCGAACTTGCTCCTGGTGAGCGCCTTCGTCAGGATGTCGGCATCCTGATCCTCCGTCGGAACATATGAAAGCATCATGATCCTCCGCTGAACAAAATCTCCGATGTGATGGTACCTGATGTCGATGTGTTTGGATCTAACTCGCAAAATCTGGTTGGCCAAGGGCCGTGCAACTCTGGTTATCACAATAAATCACAGTAGGCTCCAAGTGTGACCCGAACAACCTGACTAGGATCTTCCTCATCCATATGCCCTCGCATGCAGCCAAGCTTGCTGCCATATACTCAGCCTCTGCTGAACTGAGTGCCACAGATCTCTGCTTCCTGCTGTACCAAGAAACTGTTGTCGACCTGATACTGAATATCCCTCCAGATGTGCTCTTTCCGTCCGTTGGGCTCCCTGCCCAATCTGCATCCGTGAAGCCACATAGCTTCACCTCATCCTCCTGTCTGTACCACAAGCCATATCCCAATGTGCCTCTAAGATAACGCAATACATGCTTGCCTGCCTTCCAGAAGAGCTTGGTAGGCTTAACCATAGCTTGCGAAAGCTGGTTAACAGCATAGCATATATCGGGTCGTGTATTGACCAGATACATAAGCGACCCCACCAACTGTCGATAAACAGTGGCATCCACTACCTCCGCTGAAGTAGCATCCTCCTTCCTCCAACCTTCAGGAAGAGGAGTATCAACAGGCTTGCAGCCATGCATGTTGAACTTCTCCAGTATCTCCTGGGCATACTTACCCTGAGAAACAAACAGTCCATCACTGCGCTGCCAAATTTCCAATCCCAGGAAATAATGAAGGAGGCCGAAGTCCTTCATCTCAAACTCTAGCAAGATCCTCCTTGCATGAAAGTATCAACAGCTCATCACCCGTCAAAATCAGATCATCTACATAAAGTACAATGATCAGCAACTTCCCCTCCACCAAAATCTGTTACAGGTTAGGATCTGCCTCACTCTTGGAGAATCCAAGTCCGGTGAAATAACTGTCTATCTGTGTGTACCAAGCACAAGGTGCTTGTTTAAACCCATACAGTGCTCTCTTGAGTCTGCACACATGCGACTCACTGCTGAAGATCTCAAAACCTTCAGGCTGCTCTATGTACACCTCCTCCTCAATGACTCCGTTGAAGAACGTAGTCTTCACATCCATCTGATGGATGTGCCACCCCATCTGCGCTGAGAGAGCTAGGATCGTCCGTATGGAAGAGTTCCTTGCGACAGGTGCAAAGGTCTCCTCATAATCGATCCCCTCTATCTGTGAGAAGCCTTGGGCAACAAATCTTGCCTTGTACTTCTCCACACTCACGTCAGCTGTCTGCTTCACTTTGTAGATCCATCTCGAACCCACCAATTTCCCCTGCGGCCTTGGAACAATCTCCCATGCACTGTTTCTGACAATAGAATCATACTCTTCCACCATGGCATCTACCCATGCGGGGTCCTCCATAGCTTCCTCGAAAGAGGATGGCTTTGTCACGACACATTTTCTCACAAGAGCCATGTATCCAGTGTACCGGTCCGGTGACTGTCTCTGTCTACGCTGTGCTGTAGGTGGTCCTACAACCTTCTCTGCATCTTGAGCCAGTCGCTCAGCTTCTGTAGTGCGCTTGCGCCCTCTGAAGGTTGGCGCTGCATGGGTGGTCTCTTCCACTCCATGAACTTCTTCTTGTGGCTGATCCACATCCTGAAGCTCATCCTTAGGAACTAATAGCTCCTCATCTGAATGCAAGTGTGGCTCCCTCTCAAGCGAACACTGCATGGCTTTCTCCTCCTGAAATTTGATAGCCCATCGCACAACAGTCTTGCGACTGTCTGGAAAATACACACGAAAGTTGTGGGGCGTGTCAGTGTACCCCACAAATATCCCAACCTCTGCGGTCGGCTCCAGCTTCTTCCTAGCATCCTTCGTCACATGCATGTAGACAGGTGAACCAAAAATCCTCAAATGGGAAATATCAGGCCTCTTACCAGAAAACGCCTCCTCTGGTGTACTCATGCCAAGTATCTTGCTAGGACAACGGTTCTGCACATATACTGCAGTATTGCATGCGTCCGCCCACAAGTGAAGGGGTAGGCCCTGATCATGCAACATCGCTCGTGCAGCACCCACGATCGTTTTGTTCTTTCGCTCAGCAACCCCGTTCTGCTGTGGGTTATGAGGTGCTATGAGCTCTTTCCGAATTCCTTCTACGCTGCAAAAGTCCTTGAATTCAACAGAGATGAATTCACCACCATTGTCGCTCCTAAGAGCCTTCACATGCTTCCCTGATTCCTTCTCAACCAGCGCCTTGAACTCACAGAACTTTGAGTATGTCTCGCTCTTCTTCTGCATGAAGAAGATCCAGCACTTCCGAGAAAAATCATCAACAAAGATCACATAGTACTTGTGCTTTGCTGTCGAAGCTACTGAGAAAGGTCCACACACGTCTGTGTGAATTCTCTCAAGGATTGTCGTGGCGTGAATATCCTTCTTGTGAAAGGTGGCTTTCACAAATTTTCCCAAGGTACGCCCCGTGCACTGATCTGACTGCGCAAGAGTGCCCTTAGGAAGCCCAGTATAAATCTGCTGCAGTATCTTCAAAGCTCCATGGTGAAGGTGGCCCAATCTCCGGTGCCACAGCTCACCATCATCCCGGCTCACCACTCCTTCCACCTTGCATGCCATTGCTGCGCAGCCATCTACTTGCAACTGATAGAGGTTCTTGACTCGAACCCCTATCTTCCGGGTTTCTCCAGTTGTCTTACTGTGCAGGAAAGCCTTTCCTTCGCTGAAGACAACATCATACCCCTTGTCTTATAACATCGCCACAGAGATCAAATTCTTCTTCAATCCTGGAACATGCATCACTTCCTTCAATACGAAGGGTTTACCAGACTCCCTCTCAAAGGAAATGGTACCGATACCGGTCGCACTGTATCTACCATCATCGCCCATCTCGATGTGCACTCCAAGATCTTTCTCATCCAGATCTAAAAACAGATTTCGATCCCCAGTCATATGAAAAGACGCACCACTGTCCAAGAACCATACTGATCCCATCACACTTGAGACCAAGCATGCGATCAGTGAAAAATCCACATCAAACTGCGAGGCTAAGGCCTCTCCCGCTGCAGATCCAGCATCATGCTTATTTTTCTTCTTCTGCGGATAATTTGTGGCATAATGTCCGTGCTGGTGACAGTGAAAGCACTTCACCTTGGACATGTCCTGCTTCTTTCCTTTCGCACCGGAATTAGAAGCTTTCTTGCTCTTCCCCTTCTTTTCTTTGGCAGCCAAAGTGCAATTTTCTTCATCAGATGCCTTTGATGAAGATCTGTCCCTGGTACTCCGCCTTATCTCCTCTTGCACAAGATCCGACCAAAGTTGCTCCCATCCTGGAAATTTCTCCCGACCATTGACAGAATCCTGATAGGCATGCCAACTCTTTGGAAGACCAAGGAGAGCCAAGCTCACCAATTCCTCATCATCTACAGTCACCCCCACACTTCCCAACTCATCCCTGCATTGGATGAACTTCGTGAGGTACTTGGGCATATTGTCGTCTTTCTCCATCTTTATGTGTCTGAGTTTATCCTTGAGCGCCAACTTCCTCTGGTCACTCTTTCTTTGGAATAAATCTGTCAACGCTTTCCACATCAAGTATGGAGAAGCTTTTCCATGCATGCTAGATACAATGTGATCCTTCACGCCCTCCAACAGAATCCTTCGACATTTTTCCATCTTCTTTTGCCAAGCCTCAACTTGAGCAGCATCAGTAGGCTTTGGGACCTCAGCCTCTATGAACTCCTTCAGCCCGTTATCATCTAATACCGCCTCCATTCTGTCCTTCCATGCAACATAATTCGAGCTTCCCTCAAGGGCATACTCCAGTCGCAATCCGTTGAAAGAAATTTTGACTTCGACACCAAGAAAACTGCTGCAAATTCGAATTCCAAATTCTGCTGCAAATTCGAATTCCACCAGCTCAAAACTCAACCGCTTCTGATCTGTGAGAACAAAGTATTTCTAGCACAGAGATCGACTGTAGGGGCATTTACTGGATATATCACCTTTCAAAGAAAGGATGGATCTAGAGGCTACCTGGCCCGCTTACAGACTCTGTCTACCGAAATAAATTGTAATCACTGTAATAGATTCGATGATCAATTTCGCTCTGATACCATGTAGAAATTTGAATAATAGCTGAATTATTCACCGAGATTATCCTGATTATACACTATTTAAGCTTCATGCATAATACATAACCTCTTCTACAATTGATCATCAATATGCGGAAATAGAAGCAGTCGCATGCGCACATTAAAACATAATCAAGCACACATATAACATAGTATGTAATGGGGAAAGCATACAGTTGAAAACCCCCAACTATCTGTATATTATAATTATAGAGAACATGTAACAATACATAGCAGAAAGCTCTCACAGCTCTCAGCACTATCTCACATGCTACACACAAACTAGCACGGAAGATGAACAAGTCACATGTTCAAATCTCCTCCACAAGTCTGCCTGCCTCTACTGCGCAATCCAAGATGAGAATGAATGAGATCCAAGTTCGAATCCCCTTGGCTTGTACTACGCAATCCTCTTTGGCAATCTCAATCAATGTGTGTGCAAATCTCATGCACAGCTATAGTCACAACTGATAGTAGACTCACCCTTTCACCCACCTCTAACACTGGTCTCCACTGAACTGTCCATGCACTGCAGTTAACTGATGTATTATTTAGTTGATTTATGAGTTAATAATTAGTTAATTAATTAATAATTAATTCACACCACTCATCACTAGTGTATTTATCAGTTAGACTAAATACAACTAGTTCAACTAAGTTAAACCGAACACAACTCCACCAACTGTCTCATCAACTCCACCAAACTCTGCCACTTGAGTTTTAACTGAATTCAACCATGCAATAGCTCAACTAACCCTTAGGAAAAGCGTATTTCATGCAGCCACATTGTCACTTGCCACATCTGAGCATGTTTGAGTGCTCGAAGAGGATAAGATAATGTTTATAGTCTAAATATTATTAAGGGTTAATAATATTTGACTGTTCTATTTTTAGCCCGACAGTCTAAAAATAGAGGTCCATCTATTTTTACCAACTTGACCAATCATCCATAAATAGCATCCTGCAACTCATAGACCATGATCCATATGTCTAAAAATAGACTTTGCGCCAAAAATAGCCTGCGGGCCCACTTAGTGAAGTTGACTTCTTTTCACTAAGCTCCATCATCTTGTTGCATTTTCAACACATGCTCCTCCCCCACCATTGGATCTATGCCTCCAGATCCAACGGTTCGCATCGTGTTTTGTGTAACTTTTCCGTTCGGGATTCACGTTAAAACCATTTACTGCTTGAATGTCGTGTGAAAATTGCCGGAGGTTTTCACAAAACCACCATTCTACATTTTCGCGCTCAACCCTAATTTGAACCCTGTTTTCGCAGGTTTTCGCCTCTCCGCCTGCATATCCTGCTCCTCCGCCCTCCTCCAGCCTCTGCATGCATTTTTTCCAACCCTGCAGGGTTTTATAACGTGTTTGTTGGTTTTTTGCAGGTTCTATGGCAGTTTTTAGGGCTGAAAGCCCCCCTACAGTCCATAAAGGGACAGGGCCAGAAGGTGACGACTTTCATAGCCCAAACAACGGAAAAATCATGAAAAAAAAGGGAGTTACCAGGTTTTATTTTATGGTTTGACCAGTGCTTCATGAGTGTTGGTCATATTATGAAACCCTCCATGTACTAAAGCCACTTGGACACCAGCAAACATAGTGGTGAAGAATTAAAGAGTATCAGAGAACAATTAAAGTTAAAAGGTTAATACATAAAGATTGAAGATGAAATAGCTTAACCCAATAGTTAAGGCTAAAAACCAAAGGAAAAAGATAATTAAACGTGAATATAGTCAACAAAAGGACAATTGAAGACCGAAGAAGAATAAGGAAGGCATGATCAGCCTTAAAACACAAAATTAGAGTTAAATCAGTGTTTTAAAGTATTAAGTAGACAAATCAACAAAAAGAGCCTCAAAATGCCACATCATTGAGGCAATTAATCCTCAAAATGCCACTTACAAATTCATTTTCCTCAAAAGAATACAAAATGAATGCACAGTCAGAGATATTTTCCAAATACAGCTCAGAAGTAATTTCCAGCCTACCAAAAGCCTCCAAAGTCAACAAAAGTGACTGAAGTAGATAAAAGTTAATGTAAAATTAATTAAAACAGAGTTAAACATCTGAAATCTTCTCCATAAGGCCTCCCAAAGGTCGAGAAGCATTTACTCTGTATTAATTGAACAATTAGACCTTCCTTTCACTCCACCTCCTCAATTTACCTATATATATCATATGAGGAGCCTAGTATTATTGTTGGTTGGATACTCATTGAATGTAAATAACTATTGAGGCTGCTAAAGCTCTGTTTTGTAATTGAAGAAAGATAGGCTGAGAAGAGAGTTTTGAAGCTGTAAAGACCCACTAGAATTGAAGATTGTAACTGGTTTGAACATCAAATATACAAGCTGATTTATGGGATCCTAGTCTATTTAAATGGTGATGTTTTTCTTACTGTAATTGTTATTTTTCTCATGTCTTCCATACTGTCCATTTTCTCTGATAAAGAACAACAAATATAGATTAGGATTTACTACAAAGTACCCTAAATCTCACTGATAAGCTTTATCTTTATGTTTTTTTCTAATTATGTATTTGAAGATAATTCAATAGAGTGTAATCAGTCAAGGAATGTTGGTGAGTCCATGTCTTGCTGAGTGAAACTTCAAATTTTGTCCTTGAATGTTCTTGAAAATTCTGCTAAGTAAATTTGAACTAGGGAAGTCTGATTTTTTGAGATCGCACAAAGACGCGGGGAAAGAGCATACGTAGCAAAAAAAATCCCTTTTCCTATTTCTAATTTTCCGAGATCGCACGGAGTGCAGAGCAAAAAGCATACATAGAGAAGAAGGTATAGATCTAGCAAATAAATAAAACCTAAAAACCAAAAATAAACAGAGGGAACCGAAATAAGCAAAACTATTAACAAATATAATTACAAAACAGATGCTTTATACCTCCAGATCTAAACCGTCATAACTTGGGCAGCCGGAAACCTTTTCGCATGAAACGAAAGTCATTCCTCATTGTAACAGACACTCCAGAAACAACAAAACAGTTCTTGAAGCCCAAAAATGTTCAGAAATAGTAGATCTACAAAACAACATTTGCATGCAGTCAAACTGGCTTCAGTTTTTGATCAACAACGGATGCGGCCCTCAAAATAGCTCTGATACCATTTAGGAATTTACAGGGTAAGTTAATTAGATTAAAAACCAAAGGTCACCGCTCAAAAACAGATCACAAATCAGTACACCAGTATAATCACGTGGTTAAAACCCTCGAAGAGGGAAATAGTCCATGGCCTGAGCCAACACGGCCACTTCAGGAAATTTATTAATATAAAAAGAAAAGTTACATATGTTTCTCTCATAAATGGTTACCAGAAAAATGACCCTCCATGCTCTTTAAATAGATATCATGGACCAATTGGGTGTTAAGCCATGGTTCAAATGTCGTTAATACCAAGGAGAGAGATAACCATTGGATCACTACAAATCGTGACCGTCAGATTATAAGTTACAAATGTACATGGTAAAGAAACACACTTTACCTAACTCTATACTAGACTAAGTTATTCTTAACTATTTCCTATGTGTCGGAATATCCTAACATTGATCTATCTTTTCTTCTATTTTGTGAGCGGGTTTCATAACGTTTGGTATAAGAACTTTGGATTCTAGGGTTTTGCTGCATTGCGCTGGTCATTGTGTAATTTTTGCTATAATTTTTTTCTACGAAGGTTCAGAAGAAAATTTTATTTGCGCGAAATCTGGAGGAACTTTGTGAAAAAATTTTAGAGCTTGGTTCACAATATTTTCAGAGATATGTGTTAGGGTCCCGTGATTTGGCTAATTGGCAAGCCAAATGACAGTGTAATATCAAACCAATCTTTGGAGGCCAAGGACCTAACCTTCCTGGACTCAGAGAGGGCTCTCTCTATTTGTGTAAGGGATATTTGTGTGTTTGCTTATTGTGTTCTGATTTTAGGCTAGTTATGAAGTAGGTTTTTTGGTTTTGGTTTTTTGGTTGTGAGGGATGAAACTGATCAAAGAGATAAGATAGGTAAAAAGATGTCAGATCTGTTGGGGTTCCCATGTTTTGGCAGATTTGGCAATACCAAAAGATGAGACAACATCAAACCACTTTGGGGCCCTAGGATCTAGCCCTCCTAGATCCGGAGAGGGATCTCTCCAAATAGAGCAAGAATGATATATCTTTGAGGCTCAAAATGAGATATTAGGCTAGGTATGAAGCACAAATGGGGGGTTTAAATGATTTGGTTGGAGGGTTGTTCGGTTGGTTAGGAGATCATGGGCTGAGAAAGTAATGGGAGGGAAGGAACAACGCAGCAGGAAGTTTCAGCAAGGAGGATGGGTCAAGAAAGTGCCATCCATTGGGCTATGGAGTCATGAAAGGGAATTACTTGCATCCACTAGCCAAGGCTTTCAAAGGGAAAGTCATCTACACTAAAGGATCTTTTAGATAGATGATGGGATGTAACATTAAGGAAGGAAAGGTGAAAGAAGGAAAGCAGCCGAATTTCTATCTATAGATCAGGTCAGAGGTCATTTAACTCCAGACCTGCTTGGACATACTCTAAGGCAGCTCTCAGAGAGACAAAGGGGCTGCTTATAGATCGGACCAGAGGTCATCTAACTCCAGGTCTGCTTTAGCAACTCCAAGGGGAAAATAGAGACAAGATTAACAAAGGGATCTTGGAAAGGCCAGCTGGTCGCGCAAGGATCCTATTGGACAGGGCTAACTCTCATCCCCAGGGCTAACAACCACCTTTACATTATGTTCTCGGGGATCTCTTATAGGAGAAGAGGAAGAAACAACAGTAGATAAACAAATAAATGAGTCTCATTAAGACAATAAGGCGGAAGTGTTCACGCCCATACCACTTAATGGCTTTCTGCGGCATTGCTTGTACTCTGTGATCTGTCTGGGGAGTCTCTGTCAGGCCGAGATCGACCTCGGATATTTCTTGGAGCTTTGCGCTAGCCTTCTGAATAAATGAACTGGGTGAAAGATTTGCACGGCTTCTCCATTCCTCCATTACTGCGGCTCAGACAGTCTTTAATGAAGCTCCTGTCTGTGTATTTAATTTCTTATGGGCTCGAGGAGGCATGGAGAACCCTGTAGGGACGGTGTACGTCTGGAGAGAACGGAATCTGCTGATATTTAACACATATCAGGCTTTACAGTGTGTTCCAGGTCTTCAAGCTGTGCTTGAATCCTTTGAATGCGGGATTAGACGTTAATTATATCAATGATGAGCATTAATCCCTTTTGAATCCCTTCTGCTGACTAGCTGGTGGATGCCGAACAGACCTCTCTACGTTATCTGCATAGTGGAATGAACCTACTTACAAACCTAGACAGTGGTGGAGAAATGCAGTGAAGGCGAAGGAATGGTGGCAGGACAGTGGAGAAACAATGGAAAGAATGCAAAGTGGCAGAGAAATGATTAATAGTGTAAAACCCAACAATTAACATTGGGCGAAAAACAAAGGAAATCGCCAACAAACAAGGGAGCGGAGCCTTGGATGTGGGACCCGGCAGAGGTAGAGGGCGATTAAGCCTGAACCGTCAGATCTGGGAGGAAACGGACGATGGAGATGTAATCGGATCAATCGCAATCGGAGGGGCACAAAGGGGAGACACTCACAAACTTCCGATTGTGATCGGGCGGGCGTGCGATGGCCGTTGGATCGTGAAACATATGGATGGCCGTGATCAAATCGGAAGATTTCAATCGGGTGGCGCTACCAGGCTTTACGATTGTGATCAGAAATGGGTTTGCGATTAAGCGCTGGCCGTGGGATCGGCGGGGAAATGGACGGACGGGATTGAATCGGAAGACAGTGTGATCGGGGGTCGGAGGGAAGGGCTTGCGACTAATCGCATCGTAAGGGATTGCGATGGGCCGATCGGAGGGGTGCGCATGAACTTTGCGATTGCGATTGGGCGGGGGGCCTGCAATTGGCGCTCCGCCGTCCGATCTCCGCGGAAGATCAACGGTGCGGAACGCATCGCCAGACTTAACGTTATAAACAGATCGCATCGGAGTTTTTAATATTACAAAGGAAATTGCACCCGCCCGGTCTTCCGATTGCAATTAGCACTTGGGACTTAAGCGCTTGGTCCCAGCGCTGGGGCATGTGTGGGAAAGGGGCTAGGTGGAAAGGGGCTAGGCCTTATAATAAGGTCAGAAAGTGGGTTTTGGCCCATTTCAATGTAATTTGAGGGCTGGGGAAGGGTAACGATAGAGGAATAAGGGAGGATAATGGCCATCAAAGGGGTAAGGGTAGAATTTAAAGGGGAACTTGGGGGGATTTGAAAGGTAAGAAGGGGAATAGAAGGGGAGGCAAAGGATATAGGAAACAAAGGCTTAGGGGAATGAAATAAGAGGGAAAAGGGGGCCTTTGGGCATTTCTTCGTCAACAGAGAGGCTTTATAATGGAAATCAGCAGAGGGGAATTTATCAAAGGATAAAGACACATGGAGGCTTCAAGGAGACTCTGTTTTCAGAGGAAATGCGTTCCTTGAAGGCTCAAAAATAATTTAGCCCCCGTTTGCTTGCCAAAATTTATAGGGGGGCTAACAGTGGCTCCACATGGGGATGGCTTCTTCTTGAAGGAGTCAAGAATTCAGAAATTGATCTCTTGGTGTAGGCCAGATGCCTGCTGCTTAGCTCATCCCTTTCTTTCTTTAGATCAGCTGTCACAAACTGTGAAGACATCATATCAGTAGTAACATTCTCCCAAACAACTACCTATCCACACTATAGTTCTATCATTTTTCTTCCTGGGTGCATTTGGACTTGCAGACCCTTTTACATCATCAATTTTTACAAATAGGAAAAATAAACCTATTCTATTTCTACCCTTATTACTCCATGAGACCAGATTAGACTGTTGGCCTCATATGTTTCTCTACCTACACTACTACCTGCTAGGATTAGACTGTCTAGCAGGTTTCTTCTCTACATTCTAAGACAGAAATTGAAACAACTAATCTACTTGATCATAGGCTAAGCTTTATTGAGCTTCCTACCTACCCTACTCTAATTGGAAATATCTGATGTTCTAGGTGATATGATAAAGCCAATACAACCAATCAAGCAGTAGTGAAAAAGGATATGAGCATTGGCTGCCTGTCAGAGATAACCACAGGGTGCTCTGTGTGTGGTCCTTCAAAACCATGGTCACCATCAGTAGTGACCATCCCTGGTGAATCTGGCCCGTGCTAAGGATCAATGCTGGAGCATTCGAGCAAATCAGGGCCTCCATGTACTCTGCCACAGGATCAACGAACACCTGATGCACGCTGTCTTCCTTTAGGCCTGCCATGACTGGTAGGCTGTCTACGTCCTGGGCAGCTTCAATTATTGCATTTTCCACTGCATCTTCAGTGTGGCTCATGAAAATCGGATCCTCTTCTTCTTTTATTTCGAAGAGCAGCGGAATTTCTTCTCTTTCAGGGGGCGGGAGACTTTCCAAAAAGGCCCTCGGGTCTCTGAACTCATATGATATCTCTTGTGAGTTCAAAAATTCAATCTCAGCTTCATACCTTTCAACTACCAGCTCCAAGAAAATTTTCCTGAGCACGGGTCTGTATTCTGAGCTGAGGAGAACAGCCCCTAGAAGGTCCTCTACCCTCAATTCTGCCAAGTCACTAGAAATTGCATCACGACACCCTGCCAGGAAATCTGGAAACATTTCTGCAAACCGTTCAGGGTCTTCCATTAGTGACGTGGCTTGGTCTTCGGCATGGATGATGTTGTACTGCGACTTGGTCTCCCAGTGGAGTCACGTGAAACCAAGATAATCAATGGCCTGCTGATCACCTATGGAGCCTTTTAATCGTTCAGGAATTGTGGAGTCGCCAAGTGGATGATTTACAACTTACTGTCCACCACAGTGGTTTACCAAATCAAGGCTGATTGGTCTATTCCCCAGTGGAGTCGCCATTATGTTGGTGACGACAATGGGAAGTAGACCAATATCAACAACTGTAAACTCTCAGATTCATCCCCAGCAGAGTCGCCATTATGTTGGGGTTCCCATGTTTTGGCAGATTTGGCAATACCAAAAGATGAGACAACATCAAACCACTTTGGGGCCCTAGGATCTAGCCCTCCTGGACCCGGAGAGGGATCTATCCAAATATAGCAAGAATGATATATCTTTGAGGCTCAAAATGAGATATTAGGCTAGGTATGAAGCACAAATGGGGGGTTTAAATGATTTGGTTGGAGGGTTGTTGGGTTGGTTAGGAGATCATGGGCTGAGAAAGTAATGGGAGGGAAGGAACAACGCAGCAGGAAGTTTCAACAAGGAGGATGGGTCAAGAAAGTGCCATCCATTGGGCTATGGAGTCATGAAAGGGAATTACTTGCATCCACTAGCCAAGGCTTTCAAAGGGCAAGTCATCTACACTAAAGGATCTTTTAGATAGATGATGGGATGGAACATTAAGGAAGGAAAGGTGAAAGAAGGAAGCAGCCGAATTTATATCTATAGATCAGGTCAGAGGTCATTTAACTCCAGACCTACTTGGACATACTCTAAGGCAGCTCTCAGAGAGACAAAGGGGCTGCTTATAGATCAGACCAGAGGTCATCTAACTCCAGGTTTGCTTTAGCAACTCCAAGGGGAAAACAGAGACAAGATTAACAAAGGGATCTTGGAAAGGCTAGCTGGTCACACAAGGATCCTATTGGATAGGGCTAACACTCATCCCCAGTGTTCCCAAACCTTCCAGCTTAAACCCAACAAGAACACCTAAGAACTGATCCAACCAATTCATACATCAGAGAGCAGGCAATAACATCCACTACACTGGTTAAATTGACTGAAAACAATTCTTAGATAGCACATAGAGCAGAAAACATAAAGGTAGGGAGAGCAGGAAACATAGGGCACCTAACAAAGGTGAATCCTATGTTATACTTTTGTTGCCTACCAGAAGAACATGAAACAACATGTAAATGAAATAAACAGAGTTAGAAAAACATCACCAATAGTAATAGACCAGGATCCTGTGAAATGTGCTTTGATTAATTGATGCAAAACCAGTCATGTACAATAAACTCAATGGCTGTTACAGTCCAAACTTCTCCTCCCAGCCTATTACATACAACTACTCTGCTACTCCCTCCCAAGACTGTTCTAACCGTCAGAATGAATCCCTCTAACAACAAAAATGCCCAACAACTGAACAACCACCTTTACATTATGTTCTCAGGGATCTCTTATAGGAGAAGAGGAAGAAACAGCAGTAGATAAACAAATAAATGAGTCTCATTAAGACAGTAAGGCGGAAGTGTTCATGCCCATACCACTTAATGGCTATCTGCGACATTGCTTGTACTCTGTGATCTGTCTGGGGAGTCTCTATCAGGCCGAGATCGACCTCGGATATTTATTTGGGGTCCTTTCTGGTGCTTGGAGCTTTGTGCTAGCCTTCTGAATAAATGAACTAGGTGAAAGATCTGCACGGCTTCTCCATTCCTCCATTACTGCGGCTCAGATAGTCTTTAATGAAGCTCCTGTATGTGTATTTAATTTCTTATGGGCTCGAGGAGGCATGGAGAACCCTGTATGGACGGTGTACGTCTGGAGAGAACGGAATCTACTGATATTTAACACATATCAGGCTTTACAGTGTGTTCCGGGTCTTCAAACTATGCTTGAATCCTTTTAATGCGGGATTAGATGTTAATTATATCAATGATGAGCATTAATCCCTTTTGAATCTCTTCTGCTGACTAGCTGGTGGATGCCGAACATACCTCTCTGCGTTATCTGCATAGTGGAATGAACCTGCTTACAAACCCAGACAGTGGTGGAGAAATGTAGTGAAGGCGAAGGAATGGTGGTAGGATAGTGGAGAAACAATGGAAAGAATGCAAAGTGGCAGAGAAATGATTAATAGTGTAAAAACCCGACAATTAACATTGGGCGAAAAACAAAGGAAATCGCCAACAAACAAGGGAGCGGAGCCTTGGATATGGGACCCAGAAGAGGCGGAGGGCGATTAACCCTGAGCCGTCAGATCTGGGAGGAAATGGATGGCGGAGATGTAATCAGATCAATCGCAATCGGAGGGGCACAAAGGGGAGACACTCACAAACTTCCGATTGTGATTGGGCGGGCGTGCGATGGCCGTTGGATCGTGAAACATATGGATGGCCGTGATCAAATCGGAAGATTTCAATCGGGGTGGCACTACCGGGCTTTGTGACTGCGATCGAAAATGGGTTTGCGATTAAGCACTGGTCGTGGGATCGGCGGGGAAATGGACGGACGAGATTGAATCGGAAGACAGTGTGATCAGGGGTCGGAGGAAAGGGCTTGCGACTAATCACATCGCAAGTGATTGCGATGGGCCGATCGGAGGGGTGCGCATGAACTTTGTGATTGCAATTGCGCGGGGGGCCTGCGATTGGCGCTCCGCCGTCCGATCTCCATGGAAGATGAATGGTGCGGAACGCATCGCCAGACTTAACGTTATAAACAGATCGCATCAGAGTTTTTTAGTATTACAAAGGAAATTGCACCCGCCCGGTCTTCCGATTGCGATTAGCGCTTGGGACTTAAGTGCTTGGTCCCAGCGCCAGGGCATGTGTGGGAAGTGGTTAAAGGGCTGGCGGAAAGGGGCTAGGCCTTATAATAAGGTCGAAAAGTGGGTTTTAGCCCATTTTAATGGATTTTGAAGGTTGGGAAGGGGAACGATAGAGGAATAAGGGAGGATAATGGCCATCAAAGGGGTAAGGGTAGAATTTAAAGGGAACTTGGGGGGGATTTGCATGTAAGAAGTGGGAATAGAAGGAGGCAAAGGGGATAGAAACAACTAAGCCAGGAATGAAATAAGAGGGAAAAGGGGCCTTTGGGGCATTTCTTCGTCACCAGAGACGACCATGTTTATAATGGAAATCACAGAGGGGATTTTATCAAAGGATAAAGACACATGGAGGCTTCAAGGAGACTGTGTTTTCAGAGGAAATGCATTCCTTGAAGGCTCAAAAACAATTTAGCCCCCGTTTGCTTGCCAAAAATTTATAGGGGGGCTAACAAGATCAACTGGCTATGGGGTTGAAGAGGTCAAGAAAGCTATCGATGGTGATACAAGGTTGTTTAAGGGTCGATTTGATTCAAGGTAGAAAGGATCTTTGTAAAAATGGAGTAAGATGGACATCAAGTTTGTGAACAACAAAGGATTTCAAGCATAACTATTTTAATAGCTGACATAAACATGGTAGGGAAAACCATTAATCATGAGAAATGTAACTATAAGCTAATCAATACATAGAAATAAACATTCAAGCCATGCATAGAGATATATCACCCTATAACTTTGGGAAATGGCTATCAGACTTTGGGGAAAAACACTTAAGACAGACAAACAACTCAAATCACTATGCCAGAATGCCTAAACACAATAATTCAAGTTATTGGGCACTTTGAAAACAAGATTGCATAGTCTTAGGCAAAGGGCAAGATCGGAACAAGACCTCCTTGGTTCAACAAATGACAATCTAATCAGTCAAAGAGAGATTTCATAGATGGAGCTATGGCTAG